>CM053273.1:55960163-55987663 GCA_028583415.1 Protea cynaroides | reverse complement strand
TCTCTCTCTCTCTTCTCCTTCCCTTTTTCACTCTCTTTACTTCTCTCCGTCTCTCTCTTTCTACTCTCTCTTTTTCTCTCTCTTTCTTCTCTCTCTTACTCCCCTCTCTTTCTACTTCTTACTCTCTCCTGCTTTCATTGTCTCTCTCTCTCTCTCTCTCTCTCTCTCTCTCTCTCTCGCTCTCTTTCTCTCTCTCTACTTCTTACTTTCACTATTTTTACTTCTCTCCCTCTCTCTCTGTTCTTTACTCTCACCTCTCTCTCTCTCTCTCTTCTTTTTTTTACTCTCACCTTTCTCCATCCTACTCTGTCTCTCCACTTCTCTCTCTCACCTTCTTTCACTCTCTCTTCACTTTTTCTACTTCTCTATAACTCTCTTCTCTCACTCCATCTCCCTCTTTCTTATCTTTATACTTCTCCGTCTCTCTCATACATACTATCTCCCTTTGTCTCTCTTTCTCTATCTTCTATCTTTCTACTTCTGACCCCCTTTTTACTTCTCACTGTCTCTCTCTTCACTCTCTCTACCTCCCTCCCTATCTCTCTACTTCTCTCTCTATCTTTCTCTTTCTACTCTCTCTCTCTCTCTCTTTCTCTCTCTCCCATTTTCTACTTTTTTCTCTCTTTCTTTCTCTCTCAACTTTTGTCTCTCTCTGTCTCTCCCCCTTTCTCTATCTCTCTGTCTCTCTTTCCTTTCTACTTCTCTTTCTCTCTGCATCTGTCTACTTCTCTCTCTCTATATCACTCTCTCTCTCTCATTCCCTCCCTTCTCACCCAACTTCCCTATCTCTCTTTCCCATTTACTCTCTCTCCACTTTTCTCTCTCTATCTATCTTTCTTCTCTGTCCCTCTACTTCGCTCTCTCTCTCTCATTCTACTTCTCTGTCACTCTCTCTCTCTCCCTACTTCTCACTCTCTCTTTCAACATCACCTTCTTTCTTCTTCTATCAACCTTTCTTCTTCTTCTCACCCTCATGACTTCTCCCTCTCTCTCTTTCCCTCCCTCTCTCTACTTCCCTTTCTCTACTTTTCCCTCTCTAATCTCTTTCTCTCTCTTCATACTTCTCTCTCGTTTTACTTCTCAATCTCTCTTTCTTCCTATTTCTCTCTCTCTCATTCTTTCTTTCTTTCTACTTTTCTCTCTCTCTCTCTTCATCTCTCTCTCTCTCTCTCCCTCTCTCTTTCTTACGACTCCTCACTCACTTTCTCTCTCTCTCTCTCTCTTCTTTATTTCTCTTCTTACTTCTCTCACTTTCTCTCTCTCTCTCTCCTTCTCTCTCTTTCTACTTCTCTCTCTCCCTCTCTCTCTTCCTCCATCTCTCACTCTCTTTCTCTCTACTTCTCTATTTATACTTGTCAGTTCTCCTTGCCTCTACTTTTCTCTCTCTACTTCCCTCACTATCTCTCTACTTCACACTCTCTCTCTTTCTAGTCTATCTCTCTCTTTTTACATCCCTTTCCTTTCTTTCTCTACTTCTCTCTCACTCTCTTTCTCAATTTCTCTCTCCCTTTCTCTCTCTCTCTCTCCCTTTCTCTCTCTTTCTCTCTCTTTCTTTCGCTCTTTGTCACTCTATCTCTCCCCCTCTTTCTACTTTTCTTCCTCTCTCCCTCTCTCTACTTCTCTCTCCCTCCCTCTTTTCTCTCTCCCTCTACTTCTCTCTCTCTTTCTCTCTCTCCCTACCTCTCACCCTCTCTTTCTACATCTGCCTCTTTATTCTTCTTCTCTCTCTTCTTCTTCTCTCTCTCACTAGTTCTTTCTCTCTCTCTACATCTTCTATCTCTCCCTCTCTTCACTTCTCTCTCACTCTCTTTCTCTTTCTAATTTGTACTCTCTCTCTCTTTTCAAATTTTATCTCTCTTTCTCTCCACTTCTCTATCTCCTTCCTCTCTCTCTCTCTTTCTCTCTCTCTCTCTCTCTCTCTCTCTCTCTCTCTCTCCCCTCTCTCTTTCTTACAACTCCTCACTCACTTTCTCTCTCTCTCTCTCTCTCTTTATTTCTCTTCTTACTTCTCTCACTTTCTCTCTCTCTCTCTCTCCTTCTCTCTCTTTGTACTTCTCTCTCTCTCCCTCTCTCTCTTCCTCCATCTCTCACTCTCTTTCTCTCTACTTCTCTATTTATACTTGTCAGTTCTCCTTGCCTCTACTTTTCTCTCTCAACTTCCCTCACTATCTCTTTTTCTAGTCTATCTCTCTCTTTTTACATCCCTCTCTCTTTCTCTCTCTACTTATCTCTCACTCTCTTTCTCAATTTCTCTCTCCCTTTCTCTCTCTCTCTCCCTTTCTCTCTCTTTCTCTCTCTTTCTTTCGCTCTTTGTCACTCTGTCTCTCCCCCTCTTTCTACTTCTTCCTCTCTCCCTCTCTCTACTTCTCTCTCCCTCCCTCTTTTTCTCTCCCTCTACTTCTCTCTCTCTTTCTCTCTCCCTACCTCTCACCCTCTCTTTCTACATCTCCCTCTTTCTTCTTCTTCTCTCTCTTCGTCTTCTCTCTCTCACTACTTCTTTCTCTCTCTCTATATCTCCTATCTCTCCCTCTCTTCACTTCTCTCTCACTCTCTTTCTCTTTCTAATTCGTACTCTCTCCCTCTTTTCAAATTTTATCTCTCTTTCTCTCCACTTCTCTATCTCCTTCCTCTTTCTCTCTCTCTTTCTCTCTCTCTCTCTCTCTCTCTCTCTCTCCCTCTCTCTTTCTCCCTTTCTACTCGATTTCTCTCTCTTCCCTAGTTCTCTCTCGTTTTACGTCTCCCACTCTCTTTCTTTCTACTTCTCTCTCTCTCTCATTCTCTCTTTGTTGCTACTTCTCCCACTCTTTTACTTTTCTTTCTCTGTCTCTCTTTTTCTGCTTCTCTCTCTCTCTGTCTCTTTAATTCTCACTTTCTACTTTCTCTCTCTCTGCCTCTCTCTCTCTCTCTCTTTGTCTCTCTTTGTTACAACTCTCACTCTCTTTCTGCCTGTCTCTCCACTTCTCTCTCTTTTTCTCTCTCTCTTTCTACTTCTCTCTCTTTCTTTCTCTCTCTTTTTACTTCACTCTCTCTTTCTACCTCTCTCTCTCCATCTCTCTTTCTCTCTCTCTCTCTCTCTCTTTTCTCTCTCTTTTCGCTCTCTTCTCTCCCTCTACTTCTCTCTCCCTTTATACTTCTCAGTCTTTCCCTCTCTCCCTACTTCTCACTCTTTCTTTCTACATCTCCCTCTTTCTTCTTCTTCTCTCTCCCTTTCTTCTTCTTCCATCTCTCACTACTTCTTTCTCTCTCTCAATCTCTCATATCTCTCCCTCTCTCCACTTCTCTCCCTTTACTTCTCTCCCTCTCTCTCTCTCTTTCTAATTCACACTCTCTCTCTCTTTTCAACTTTTATCTCTTTCTCTCCACTTCTCTATCACTTTCGTTTCTCTCTCTCTCCCTCTCTCTCTCTTTCTCTCCCTTTGTACTCGCTTTCTCTCTCTCCCTAGTTCTCTCTCGTTTTACGTCTCCCACTCTCTTTCTTTCTACTTCTCTCTCTCACTCTCTTTTTCTTGCTATTTCTCCCTCTCCTTAACTTCTCTTTCCCAGTCTCTCTTTTTCTGCTTCTCTCTCTCTGTCTCTTTCTTTCTCACTTTCTACCTTACTCTCTCTCTCTCTCTGCCTCTTTCTCTCTCTTTCTTACAACTCTCACTCCCTTTCTCTCTCTGTCCACTTCTCTCCCTTTCTCTCTCTCTTTTTCTACTTCTATCTCTTTCTTTCTCTCACTCTCTCTCACTCTTTCTACCCCTCTCTCTGTCTTTCTCTCCCTCTCTCTCCTATCTATTTCTCTCATTCTACGTCTCACTCTCAACCTCTCTACTTTTCACTCACTCTCCCTTCTCCTTCCTTTTTTCACTCTCTCTTTACTTCTTTCCCTATCTCTCTCTCTTTCTCTCTCTCTCCCCACTCTTTCTACTCCTTACTCTCTCCTGGTTTCCTTCTCTCTCACTCTCTCTCTCTCGTTCTACTTCTTACTTTCACTATTTTTACAACTCTCCCTCTCTCTCTTCTTTTTTTACTCCCACCCCTCTCTCTCACTCTTCTTTTTTACTCTCACCTTTCTCCCTCTCTCTTTCTCTCTCTACTTCTCTCTATCACTCCTTCTATCTCTCTCTCTTCTCTCTTTCTACTTCTCTATCTCTCCCCTTTTTTCTCTCTCTCTCTTATCTTTCTACTTCTCTATCTCTCTCATACACCCTCTCACTCTTTCTCTCTCTTTCTCTATCTTCTCTCTTTCCACTTCCGTCCCTCTTTTTACTTCTCTCTCTCTTTTCTCTTTACTTCCCACTATATCTCTCTACTTCTCTCTCTCACTTTCTCATTCTACTCTCTCTCTCTCTCTCTCCAACTTTCTACATCTCTCTCTCTTTCTTTCTCTGTCAACTTCTCTCTCTGTCTCTCTCTCTTACTCTGTCTCTCTGTCTGTCTTTCCCTTTCTACTTCCCTTTCCCTCTACATCTCTCTACTTCTCTCTCTTTATATATATCTCTCTCCCCCTTCCTTCTCACCCAACTTCCCTGTCTCCCTTTCTTTTTCTCTCTCTCTCTACTTTTCTCTCTCCCTATCTCTTTCTTTTCTATCCCTTTACTTCTCTCTTTCTCTCATTCTACTTTTCCGTCACTCTCTCCCTCTCCCTACTTCTCACTCTCTCTTTCTACATCACCTACTTTCTGCGTCTTCTCTCTACCTTTCTTCTTCTTCTCACCCTCACAACTTCTCCCTCTCTCTCTTTCTCTCCCTCCCTACTTCTCTTTCTCTACTTTTCCCTCTCTCTACTTCTCTTTCTGTACTTTTCCCTCTCTCCCTCTCTTTTTCTCTCTCTGTCTTTCTCTCTTTATAATCTCTTTATCCCCCTCTCTACTTCTCTCCTGTTTTACTTCTCCATCTTTTTCTCTTCCTACTCTCTCTCTCCCTTTCTTTCTCTCTTTCAACTTTTCCCTCTTTCTCTTCCTCTCTCTCTCTCTCTCTCTCTCTCTCTCTCTCTCACTCTCTCTTTCTTACAACTCCTCACTCACTTTTTCTCTCTCTCTCTCTATTTCTCTTCTTACTTCTCTCTCTTTCTCTCTCTCTCCCTCTCCCTCTCCTTCTCTCTTTCTTTCTACCCCTCCCCCTTCCGCTCTTTCTAATCCTCTCTCTCTCTCCCTCTTCTTACTTTTCTCTCTTTCTCCCCCTCTCTCTACTTCTTTCTCACCTTCTCTCTACTTCTCTCTCTATCATTCATTCTCTCTCTCATTCTACTTCTCTCACTATCTCTTACTCTCTTTCTTTCTCCCTTTCTCATTCTACCTCTCTCTCTCCCTCTCTCTCTTTCTCTCCATCTACTTCTCCCCTACTTTCCCTCTCTCCCTCCCTCACTTTCTACTTGTCTCTCTCTTTCTCGATCTTTCATTACTCTCTCTCTCTCTCTCTCTCCCTCTCTCTCTCCCTCTCTCCCTTTTCCCTCTTTGTCTCTCTCTTGTCTCTCTTTTTAGTCTCTTTTACTCTCTATAATTCTCTCTCGTTTTACTTCCCCATCTCTCTCTCTCTCCTTCTCTCTGCTTCTCTATCTACCCATCTCCCTTCTCTCTCCCTCTACTTTTTCTCTCTCTACTTCCCTCTCTCTCTCTTTATCTTTCTCTCTCTGTCTCTCCTGTCTCTTTCTCTCTATCTACTTCTCTCCCTCAACCTCTCTCTACTTCACTCTCTCTCTACTCTCTTTCTTCTTCTCTCTTTTTTTTTTCTCTCTCTTTCTTTTCTCTCTCTCTATCTCTCTCTCTCCCCCTCCCTTTCAACTTTTCACTCTCTCTTGGTTTGTTTCTCACTCTCTCTCTCTCTCACTCACTCTCTCTCTCTCTCTCTCTCTCTTTGTTCTTTTCCCTCCCTACCTTTCTCTCTCTCTCTCTCTCTCTCTCTCTCTCCTTCTCCTTTTCTCTAACCATTCAAATTTTCTCACCCTCATACTCACTCTCTCTTTCTCTCTCTCCCTCTCTAATCTTTCTAATTCCCTCTCTCTCATACTCTCTCTCTCTCTCCCTCTCTTTTTCCTTTTCTCTTTCTCTCTCTTTCTCTCTTTCACTTCTCTCTTTCTACTTCTGTCTCTCTTTTTACTTCCCTCTCTCCCTCTGTCTCTTCTCTCTCTACTTCACTCTCTATCTCTCAACTTCTCTCTCTCTCTCTTTCTACATCTCTCTCTTTCTCTTTCTCTCTCTCTCTCTTTCTCTTTCTCTCTTTTCTCTCTCCCTTTACCTATCTCTCACTTTATACTTCTTTGTCCTTCTCTGTCTCCCTACTTCTCACTCTCTCTTTCTACATCTCCCTCTTTTCTCTTCTTCTCTCTCCCTTTCTTATTCTTCACTCTCTCACTACTTATTTCTCTCTCACTCTCTTTTTCTCTCTCTATCTCTCCTTTCTCTCCCTCTCTCAACTTCCCTCTCTCTCTCTCTACTTCTCTCTCACTCACTCTCTCTCTCTTTCGCTCCACTTCTCTATCTCTTTCATTTCTCTCCCACTCTCCCTCTCCCTCTCTCCATTTCTGCTCGCTTTTTCTCCCTCCCTTGTTCTCTCTCATTTTTTTTCTCTCACTCGCTTTCTTTCTACTTCTCTCTCTCACTCTCTCTTTCTTGCTACTTCTCCCTCACTTTTACTTCTCTTTCTCTGTCTCCCTTTTTCTACTTCTCTCTCTCTCTCTGTCTCTTTCTTTCTCACTTTCTACTTTTCCCTCTCTCTGCCTCACTCTCCCTTTCTCTCTCTTTCTTACAACTCTCACTATCTTTCCCTCCCTCTCCCTCTCTCTCTCTCTATTTTTCCCTCTTTCTCTCACCCTTTCTACTTCTCTCTTTGTCTCTTTCCATTTCTCTCTCTCTCTCCCTTTCTTTCTCTCTCTCAATTCTCACTCTCTCTTTCTACATCTCCCTCATTTTCTTCTTCTCTCTCCTTTTCTTCTTCTCTCTCATTACTTTTCTCTCTCTCTCTCTCTCTCTCTCTATCACTCCTATCTCTCTACCATTCTCCACTTCTCTCTCTACTTCTCTCTCTCTCTTTTTAACTTTTATCTCTCTCCACTTCTCTATCTCTTTTATTTCTCTCTCCCTCTCCCTCTCTCTCTCCCTTTCAACTCGCTTTCTCTCACTCCCTAGTTCTCTCTCGTTTTACGTCTCCCACTCTCTTTCTTTCTACTTCTCTCTCTCACTCTCCCTTTCTTGCAATTTCTCCCTCTCCTTAACTTCTCTTTCTCAATCTCACTTTTTCTGCTTCTCTCTCTCTGTCTCTTTCTTTCTCACTTTCTACATTACTCTCTCTCTCTCTCTCTGCCTCTTTCTCTCTCTTTCTCTCTCTTTCTTACAACTCTCACTCTCTTTCTCTCTCTGTCTACTTCTCTCCCTTTCTCTCTCTCTTTTTCTACTTCTATCTCTTTCTTTCTCTCACTCTCTCTCACTCTTTCTACCCCTCCCTCTGTCTTTCTCTCCCTCTCTCTCCTATCTATTTCTCTCATTCTACGTCTCACTCTCAACCTCTCTACTTTTCACTCACTCTCCCTTCTCCTTCCTTTTTTCACTCTTTCTTTACTTCTTTCCCTATCTCTCTCTCTTTTTCTCTCTCTCTTTCTTCTCTCTCTCTCTCTCCCCACCCTTTCTACTCCTTACTCTCTCCTGGTTTCCTTCTCTCTCTCTCTCTCTCTCTCTCTCTCTCTCTCTCTCTCTCTCTCTTTCTCTCGCTCTTTCTCTCGTTCTACTTCTTACTTTCACTATTTTTACTTCTCTCCCTCTCTCTCTTCCTTTTTACTCCCACCTCTCTCTCTCACTCTTCTTTTTACTCTCACCTTTCTCCCACTCTCTTTCTCTCTCTACATCTCTCTATCACTCCTTTTATCTCTCTCTCTTCTCTCTTTCTACTTCTTTATCTCTCCCCTTTTTTTTTCTCTCTCTCTCTTATCTTTCTACTTCTCTGTCTCTCTCATACACCCTCTCACTCTTTCTCTCTCTTTCTCTATCTTTTCTCTTTCCACTTCTGTCCCCCTTTTGACTTCTCTCTATCTCTTTTCTCTTTACTTCCCACTATATCTCTCTACTTCTCTCTCTCACTTTCTCATTCTACTCTCTCTCTCTCTCTCTCTCCAACTTTCTACATCTTTCTCTTTCTTTCTCTGTCAACTTCTCTCTCTGTCTCTCTCTCTTACTCTGTCTCTCTTTCTAATCTCTTTATCCCTCTCTCTACTTCTCTCTGGTTTTACTTCTCCATCTTTCTCTCTTCCTACTCTCTCTCTCCCTTTCTTTCTCTCTTTCAACTTTTCCCCCTTCTCTTCCTCTCTCTCTCTCTCTCTCTCTTTCTTACAACTCCTCACTCATTTTTCTCTCTCTCTCTCTCTCTATTTCTCTTCTTACTTCTCACTCTTTCTCTCTCTTGCCCTCTCTCTCTCCTTCTCTCTTTCTTTCTACACCTCCCCCTTCCTTTCTTTCTAATCCTCTCTCTCTCTCTCTCTCTCTCTCTCTCTCTCTCTCTCTCCTCTTACATTTCTCTCTTTCTCCCTCTCTCTCTACTTCTCTCTCACCTTCTCTCTACTTCTCTCTCTCCCATTCATTCTCTCTCTCATTCTACTTCTCTCACTCTCTCTTACTCTCTTTCTTTCCCCCTTTCTCATTCTACCTCTCTCTCTCCCTCTCTCTCTTTCTCTCCATCTACTTCTCTCCCACTTTCCCTCTCTCCCTCCCTCACTTTCTACTTGTCTCTCTCTTTCTCGCTCTTTCATTACTCTCTCTCTCTCTCTCGCTCCCTCTCTCTCTCCCTCTCTCTCCCTTTTTCCCTCTTTGTCTCTCTCTGTCTCTCTTTTTAATCTCTTTTACTCTCTATAATTCTCTCTCATTTTACTTCTCCATCTCTCTCTCTCTCTTTCTCTCTACTTCTCTATCTATACTTATCTGTTCTCTCCCCCTCTACTTTTCTCTCTCTACTTCCCTCTCTCTCTCTTTCTCTTTCTCTCTCTGTCTCTCCTGTCTCTTTCTCTCTATCTACTTCTCTCCCTCAACCTCTCTCTACTTCACTCTCTCTCTATTCTCTTTCTTCTTCTCTCTTTTTCTCTCTCTCTCTTTCTTTTCTCTCTCTCTATCTCTCTCTCTCCCCCTCCCTTTCAACTTTTTACTCTCTCTTGGCTTGTTTCTCACTCTCTCTCTCTCTCTCACTCACTCACTCTCTCTCTCTCTCTGTGTTCTTTTCCCTCCCTACCTTTCTCTCTCTCTCCCTCTCTCTCTCTCTCTCTCTCTCTCTCTCTCTCTCTCTCTCTCTCTCTCTCTCTCTCTCTTTCTCCCTCTCTCTAATCATTCAAATTCTCTCACCCTCATACTCACTCTCTCTTTCTCTCTCTCCCTCTCTAATCTTTCTAATTCCCTCTCTCTCTCCCTCTCTTTTTCCTTTTCTCTTTCCCTCTCTTTCTTTCTTTCTCTTCTCTCTTTCTACTTCTGTCTCACTTTTTACTTCCCTCTCTCCCTCTGTCTTTTCTCTCTCTACTTCACTCTCTATCTCTCAACTTCTCTCTCTCTTTCTACTCTATCTCTCTCTTTCTCTTTCTCTCTCTCTCTCTCTCTTTTTCTTTCTCTTTTTTCTCTCTCCCTTTACCTATCTCTCACTTTATACTTCTTTGTCCTTCTCTGTCTCCCTACTTCTCACTCTCTCTTTCTACATCTCCCTCTTTTCTCTTCTTCTCTCTCCCTTTCTTATTCTTGACTCTCTCACTACTTCTTTCTCTCTCTCTCTCTCTATCTCTCCTATCTCTCCCTCTCTCAACTTCCCTCTCTCTCTCTCTACTTCTCTCTCACTCGCTCTCTCTCTCTTCCGCTCCACTTCTCTATCTCTTTCATTTCTCTCCCTCTCCCTCTCTCCATTTCTACTCGTTTTCTCCCTCCCTTGTTCTCTCTCATTTTTCTTCTCTCACTCGCTTTCTTTCTACTTCTCTCTCTCACTCTCTCTTTCTTGCTACTTCTCCCTCACTTTTACTTCTCTTTCTCTGTCTCCCTTTTTCTACTTCTCTCTCTCACTCTGTCTCTTTCTTTCTCACTTTCTACTTTTCCCTCTCTCTGCCTCACTCTCCCTTTCTCTCTCTTTCTTACAACTCTCACTATCTTTCCCTCTCTCTCCCTCTCTCTCTCTATTTTTCCCTCTTTCTCTCACCCTTTCTACTTCTCTCTTTGCCTCTTTCCATTTCTCTCTCTCTCTCCCTTTCTTTCTCTCTCTCAAACTTTTCTCTCTCCCCCTACTTCTCTCTCTCTCTTTATACTTCTCTCTCTTTCTCTCTCTCCCCACTTCTCACTCTCTCTTTCTACATCTCCCTCATTTTTCTTCTTCTCTCTCCTTTTCTTCTTCTCTCTCACTACTTTTCTCTCTCTCTCTCTCTCTCTCTATCACTCCTATCTCTCTACCATTCTCCACTTCTCTCTCTACTTCTCTCTCTCTCTTTTCAACTTTTATCTCTCTCCACTTCTCTATCTCTTTCATTTCTCTCTCTCTCTCCCTCTCTCTCTCCCTTTCAACTCGCTTTCTCTCACTCCCTAGTTCTCTCTCGTTTCGTCTCTCACTCTCTTTCTTTCTACTTCTCTCTCTCACTCTCCCTTTCTTGCAATTTCTCCCTCTCCTTAACTTCTCATTCTCAATCTCACTTTTTCTGCTTCTCTCTCTCTGTCTCTTTCTTTCTCTCTTTCTACATTACTCTCTCTCTCTCTCTCTCTCTGCCTCTTTCTATCTCTTTCTCTCTCTTTCCTACAACTCTCACTCCCTTTCTCTCTCTGTCTACGTCTCACTCTCAACCTCTCTACTTTTCACTCACTCTCCCTTCTCCTTCCCTTTTTCACTCTCTCTTTACTTCTTTCCCTATCTCTCTCTCTCTCTCTCTCCCTTTCTTCTCTCTCTCTCTCTCCCCACTCTTTCTACTCCTTACTCTCTCCTGGTTTCCTTCTCTCTCACTCTCTCTCTCTCTCTTTCTCTCACTCTCTTTCTCTCGTTCTACTTCTTACTTTCACTATTTTTACTTCTCTCCCTCTCTCTCTTCTTTTTTTACTCTCACCTCTCTCTCTCACTCTTCTTTTTTACTCTCACCTTTCTCCCACTCTCTTTCTCTCTCTACATCTCTCTATCACTCCTTTTATCTCTCTCTCTTCTCTCTTTCTATTTCTTTATCTCTCCCCTTTTTTTTTCTCTCTCTCTTATCTTTCTACTTCTCTGTCTCTCTCATACACCCTCTCACTCTTTCTCTCTCTTTCTCTATCTTTTCTCTTTCCACTTCTGTCCCCCTTTTGACTTCTCTCTCTCTCTTTTCTCTTTACTTCCCACTATATCTCTCTACTTCTCTCTCTCACTTTCTCATTCTACTCTCTCTCTCTCTCTCTCTCTCTCTCCAACTTTCTACATCTTTCTCTTTCTTTCTCTGTCAACTTCTCTCTCTGTCTCTCTCTCTTACTCTGTCTCTCTTTCTAATCTCTTTATCCCTCTCTCTACTTCTCTCTGGTTTTACTTCTCCATCTTTCTCTCTTCCTACTCTCTCTCTCCCTTACTTTCTCTCTTTCAACTTTTCCCCCTTTCTCTTCCTCTCTCTCTCTCTCTCTCTCTTCTTACAACTCCTCACTCACTTTTTCTCTCTCTCTCTCTATTTCTCTTCTTACTTCTCACTCTTTCTCTCTCTCGCCCTCTCTCTCTCCTTCTCTCTTTCTTTCTACACCTCCCCCTTCCTCTCTTTCTAATCCTCTCTCTCACTCTCTCTCTCTCTCTCTCTCTCCTCTTACTTTTCTCTCTTTCTCCCTCTCTCTCTACTTCTCTCTCACCATCTCTCTACTTTTCTCTCTCCCATTCATTCTCTCTTTCATTCTACTTCTCTCACTCTCTCTTACTCTCTTTCTTTCTCCCTTTCTCATTCTACCTCTCTCTCTCCCTCTCTCTCTCTTTCTCTCCATCTACTTCTCTCCCACTTTCCCTCTCTCCCTCCCTTACTTTCTACTTGTCTCTCTCTTTCTCGCTCTTTCATTACTCTCTCTCTCTCTCTCTCGCTCCCTCTCTCTCTCTCCCTCTCTCTCCCTTTTTCCCTCTTTGTCTCTCTCTGTCTCTCTTTTTAGTCTCTTTTACTCTCTATAATTCTCTCTCATTTTACTTCTCCATCTCTCTCTCTCTCTTTCTCTCTACTTCTCTATCTATACTTCTCTGTTCTCTCCCCCTCTACTTTTCTCTCTCTACTTCCCTCTCTCTCTTTCTCTTTCTCTCTCTGTCTTTCCTGTCTCTTTCTCTCTATCTACTTCTCTCCCTCAACCTCTCTCTACTTCACTCTCTCTCTATTCTCTTTCTTCTTCTCTCTTTTTTTTCTCTCTCTCTTTCTTTTCTCTCTCTCTATCTCTCTCTCTCCCCCTCCCTTTCACCTTTTTACTCTCTCTTGGCTTGTTTCTCACTCTCTCTCTCTCTCACTCACTCACTCTCTCTCTCTCTCTTTGTTCTTTTCCCTCCCTACCTTTCTCTCTCTCTCCCTCTCTCTCTCACTATCTCCCTCTCTCTCTCTCTCTCTCTCTCTCTCTTTCTCCCTCTCTCTAACCATTCAAATTCTCTCACCCCTCATACTCACTCTCTCTTTCTCTCTCTCCCTCTCTAATCTTTCTAATTCCCTCTCTCTCTCCCTCTCTTTTTCCTTTTCTCTTTCTCTCTCTTTCTTTCTTTCTCTTCTCTCTTTCTACTTCTGTCTCACTTTTTACTTCCCTCTCTCCCTCTGTCTTTTCTCTCTCGACTTCACTCTCAATCTCTCAACTTCTCTCTCTATCTCTCTCTCTTTCTACTCTATCTCTCTCTTTCTACATCTCTCTCTTTCTCTTTCTCTCTCTCTCTCTCTTTCTCTTTCTCTCTTTTCTCTCTCCCTTTACCTATCTCTCACTTTACACTTCTTTGTCCTTCTCTGTCTCCCTACTTCCTACTCTCTCTTTCTACATCTCCCTCTTTTCTCTCTTCTCTCTCCCTTTCTTATTCTTGACTCTCTCACTACTTATTTCTCTCTCTCTCTCTCTCTATCTCTCCTATCTCTCCCTCTCTCAACTTCCCTCTCTCTCTCTCTACTTCTCTCTCACTCACTATCTCTCTCTTTCGCTCCACTTCTCTATCTCTTTCATTTCTCTCCCTCTCCCTCTCTCCATTTCTACTCGCTTTTTCTCCCTCCCTTGTTCTCTCTCATTTTTTTTCTCTCACTCGCTTTCTTTCTACTTCTCTCTCTCACTCTCTCTTTCTTGCTACTTCTCCCTCACTTTTACTTCTCTTTCTCTGTCTCCCTTTTTTTACTTCTCTCTCTCACTCTGTCTCTTTCTTTCTCACTTTCTACTTTTCTCTCTCTTTGCCTCACTCTCCCTTTCTCTCTCTTTCTTACAACTCTCACTATCTTTCTCTCTCTCCCTCTCTCTCTCTATTTTTCCCTCTTTCTCTCACTCTTTCTACTTCTCTCTTTGTCTCTTTCCATTTCTCTCTCTCTCTCCCATTCTTTCTCTCTCTCAAACTTTTCTCTCTCCCCCTACTTCTCTCTCTCTTTATACTTCTCTCTCTTTCTCTCTCTCCCCACTTCTCACTCTCTCTTTCTACATCTCCCTCATTTTTCTTCTTCTCTCTCCTTTTCTTCTTCTCTCTCACTACTTTTTTTTCTCTCTCTCTCTCTCTATCACTCCTATCGCTCTATTATTCTCCACTTCTCTCTCTACTTCTCTCTCTCTCTTTTCAACTTTTATCTCTCTCCACTTCTCTATCTCTTTCATTTCTCTCTCTCTCTCTCCCTCTCTCTCTCTCCCTTTCAACTCGCTTTCTCTCTCTCCCTAGTTCTCTCTAGTTTTACGTCTCCCACTCTCTTTCTTTCTACTTCTCTCTCTCTCTCACTCTCTCATTCTTGCCACTTCTCCCTCTCTTTTACTTCTCTTTTTCTATCTCTCTTTTTCTGCTTCTCTCTCTCTGTCTCTTTCTTTTTCACTTTCTACTTTTCTCTCTATCTACCTCTCTCTCCCTTTCCCTCTCTTTCTCTCTCTCTCTCTCACCACTTCTCGCTCTTCCTCTCTCTTTTTCTACTTCTCTCTCTTTCCTTCTCTCTTTCTCTCTCTCTCTCTCTCTTTCCACTTCTCTCTCCCTCTCCCTCTTTCTAGCCCTCTCTCTCTCTCTTTCTTTTTTTCTCTCTCTGTCTCTCTCACTTATCTCTCTCCCACTACTTCTCTCTCCCTTTATACTTCTCTATCTTTCTCTCTTTCCCTATTTCTCAATCTCTCTTTCTACATCTCCCTCTTTCTTCTTCTTCTCTCTCCCTTTCTTATTCTTCTCTCGCTCACTACATCTTTCTCTCTCTCTCTCTCTCTCTCTTATCTCTCCCTCTTCCCACTTTTCTCTCTCTACTTCTCTTTTTCTCTCTTTCTCTTTCAAATTCACACACTCTCTCTCTCTTTTCAACTATTATCTCTCTTTCTCCCCACTTCTCTATCTCTTTCATATCTCTCTTTCTCTCTCCGTCTCTCTCTCTCCCTAGTTCTCTCTCGTTTTACGTCTCCCATTCTCTTTCTTTTTACTTCTCTCTCTCTCACTCTCTCTTTCTTGTGACTTCGCCCTCTCTTTTACTTCTTACTCTGTTTCTCTTTTTCTGCTTCTCTCTCTGTCTCTTTCTTTCTCACTTTCAACTTTTCTCTCTCTGCCTCTCTCTCTCTTTCTCTCTCATTCTTACAACTCTCTCACTCTCTCTCTCTCTCTCTCTCTCCACTTCTCTCTCTTTCTCTCTCACTTTCTACTTCTCTCTCTTTCTTCCTCCCTCTCTCTCTCTTTCCACTTCTCTCTCTTTCTTTCCACCCCTCTCTCTCTCTCTTTCTCTCTTCTCACTCCCTCTACTTCTCTCTCTCTCTTTACACTTCTTTGTCTTTCTCTCTCTCCCTACGAATCACTCTCTCTTTCAACGTCTCCCTCTTTCTTCTTCTTCTCTCCCCCTTTCTTCATCTTCTCTCTCTCACTACTTCTCTCTCTCTCTCTTTATCTCTCCTATCTCTGCCCCCTCCCTTCTCACCCAACTTTCCTGTCTCTCTTTCCCATTTTATCTCTCTCTACTTTTCTCTCTCCCTATCTCTCTTTCTTCTCTATCCCTCTACTTCTCTCTCTCTCTCTCTGTCACACCCCAATTCTGGACTAACCAAAATGGTGTGATGAACCGTCAATAAACCAACGGTTCAACCAGGATCTCAAAATAGGCTATCCCACATATGATAAACCAAAACACATTCCACATTAATCAGATGTAATAAAGTAAATAGCGAAAGTCTTATAGTAAATGAACTGAGAATCTAACTGTGATACTCATAAATAAAATATCCAATTATGTTGTTTCAACCGAGACATAAATAAAATATCGAATACATGTCTTTACTAAATCCAAATAAATAAAATAAAATCTAATCGAATACGCATGAGTTGCACTCGCAAGAGGAGTCATGCGTATCCACTATGTCTTCAGCTTCCATTGTCGCCACATGCCCGTACACAGGAGCGTTCATGTAATCTTCAACGGTGGTACCTGCATCATCAACTAAAAGTATTTGAATTCGAAAGGGTGAGCACACATCACGGCTTAGTGAGCAAACAAAACAATGCAACAATACATATGCATGCAATCAATTCATATCTTTGGTCTGGTTTAAAGTTTGCAATGTGCTATAGAAAGGATAGGTGGCCGCCGCACCTCTATACACGAGTGTGTGGAAACGCCCAATAAAAACGGCACCGTCGCCCCACATGCACCCACCATGGACAATATACACCCCATGAAAACGGAATGGCTGTACCGGTTGCCCATACCAATACGTAAGCCCCTGTTGGCGAGGGCTTGCAAACTGGGCTCGCAACTAACCAACCCTAATGTCAAACAATGTATTCAAGGCCTCACCCCAACATCCCTCAATACATCCATAGAGATAGAGCTAGGGTCTAGTGACCAGGCTGAACCACAATGCCACGTCCCCCCTGATGCCATACGACATATTAGTTCCACTAAGGTAATGGCGATACAACGATGTTAGTGGACAAGACTTGAGTAGAGATAGAGCTAGAATCTGCTGACCAGGCTGAACCACAATGTCACGTCCTCCCCCTGATGCTCCACTCGCATCAAGCCCACTAACACTTGCTTAGTGGACATGACTTGAATAGACCATGGCACAATATACCCCGATGGGAACGGCATCGAAGTACCGGTTGATACCATCCCTACCCGCACCATGTACACCAGACAAACACAAACATTCACATGCCTATTCCTACCATCATCAACATCATCATATTATAATCAATAAATTTAAATATGCATGAATAGTAATAATAGAAATATTGGATGACACGTTGAATGCACATTACAAGCATACAAGCATATCACAATCATGTTATTGGACTCAAGAAATAAAAATAGTTTGTTATTAACTAATTAGTTTAGGTCTTGTTCCCTCACCTTAGCTTGTTAATAGATCCTCTTCCAAGCTTTAGAATCACCTTTATAATGTTATTATATTGCTAGAAGACCTAACAAAGTCGGTAGAATTTAATTAGAATTAATTTTGAATTTAAAAACCATGCTGTTAACGGAGGGTCGGAGGTAGGGTCGGAGTCATGATCGACCCTGGGTGCGACCCTCCCCAATCTGGACTTCCCGAACACTGAGGGTCGATCCTCAGGATCACATAGGGTCGGATGGTCATCGAACCTCTGTGCGACCCTCGGTGGGTTTTGGTCAATTTTTCTCCTTTTAATCCATTCTTCGTGTTTGGGGTCCTATGGCTTGCTCTTACAGTCCATTCAACATGCATTCCATGGTCTAGAACCATGAATCATCCACCTATATAGCTTTTATGTATTCTCCCATGATTTTCCATGAAAACCTAACCATGGGTTATGGTTTGGGACTCTCTGAGATCATACTCTCTTCATTACCTAACCTAAGGTCTGTAGAAACTCATGGAATTAGTATTCATACCTGAGAATAATACTCCTTCTCTGCAAACTCTTCTTCTTCCTTAGCCTTTTCTTCAAGTTTTCCTTCTCTTCTTCTCTTCTTTCTCTTCTCTTTCTCTCAATCCAATTAGGGTTGTAAAAGGAGTGAAAGAGGCTTAGGGACGTCCTATTTATAGGGCAAAATCTCCAAAAATAAGTCCCATTGAGTTTAGGAAAGGTTCCAATCGAAATTAGGAAGGTTTCCTCATTTTCGGTTCGTGCTGTTTTTCCTGAATACTGAGGGTCGATGAGAGGGTCGGACAACTCATAGACCCTGCGACCCATGGTTGAGGGTCGATGGTGAGGGTCGATGGGAGGGTCGGACCTGCCTGTTAAAACCTGCGACCCTACCCTCATTTTGACTGTTTTTGAGTGAATTTTCATATTGTGTCTTGGTTTTTCTTCACACACTTGGTCCACTTGGCTCGACCATGATATGTAGACGGGTCCCGACACAAAATATAAGGTTAGGCCGGGTTCGTGGCGTGCGGGTCTTACAACTCCACCACCCTTAAAAGAAATTTCATCCTCGAAATTTGAATGTACGGATCTTACACTCTCATTCTACTTCTCTATCACTCTCTCCCTCTCCCTACATTTCACTCTCTCTTTCTACATCACCTTCTTTCTTCTTCTTCTCTCTACCTTTCTTCTTCTTCCCACCCTCACAACTTCTCCCTCTCTCTCTCTCTCTTTCTCTCCCTCTCTCTACTTCACCTTCCCTACTTTTCCCTCTCTCTCTCTCTTTTTCTCTCTCGGTCTCTCTCTTTCTAATCTCTTTCTCCCTCTCTCTCTACTTCTCTCCAATCACTCATTTTCTGCTTCTCTCTCTCTTTCTTTCTCACTTTTTACTTTTCTCTCTCTCTGCCTCCATCCCTCTTTCTCTCTCTTTCTTACAACTCTGACTCTCTTTTTCTCTCTCTCTCTCTCTCTCTCTCTCTCGCTACTTCTCTCTCTTTCTTTCTCTCTCTTTCTTTCTCTCTCTTTCTCTCTTTCCACTTCTCTCTCTCTCTTTTTCTGCTTCTCTCTCTGTCTCTTTCTTTCTTACTTTCTACTTTTCTCTCCCTGCCTCCCTCTCTTTCTCTCTCTTTCTTACAACTCTCACACTCTTTCTCTCTCTCTCTCTCCACTTCTCTCTCTTTCTCTCTCTCTTTTTACTTCACTCTCTTTCTCTCTCTCTCTCTCTCTCTCTCTCTCTCTCTCCTTTTCTCTCTCTCTCTCTTTCTCTCTTTATCTTTTCTCTTTTTACTTCTATCTCCCTTTTTACTTTCGTCTCTCTCTGTCTCTTCTCTCTCTAATTCCCTCTCTATCTCTCTACTTTTCTCTCTCTTTCTCAACTTCCCAATCACTTTCCCTCTCTCTCTCTCTCTTTATCTCTCTCTCTCTCCATTTTCTCTCTCCCTCTACTTCTCTCTTTCTTTATACTTTTCTGTCTTTCTCTCTCTCCCCACTTTTGACTCTCATTCTACATCTCCCTCTTTCTTCTTCTTCTCACTACCTTTCTTCTTCTTCTCTCTCTCACTACCTCTTTCTCTCTCTATCTCTCCTATCTCTCCCTCTCTCCATTTCTCTCTCACTCTACTTCTCTCTCTTTCTCTTTTTCTTTCTAATCCACTCTCTCTCTCTCTTTTCAACTTTTGTCTCTCTTTCTCTCCACTTCTCTATCTATTCAATTTCTCTCTCTCTCTCTCTCCCTTTCTCTCTCTCTCTCCCTTTCTACGTGCTTTCTCTCTCTCCCTCATTCTCTCTCATTTTACGTCCCCCACTCTCTTTCTTTCTACTTCTCTCTCTCACTCTCTCTTTCTTGCTACTTCTCCCTCTCTTTTTCTTCTCCTTCTCTGTCTCTCTTTTTCTGCTTCTCTCTCTATCTCTTTCATTCTCACTTTCTACTTTTCACTCTCTGCCTCTCTCTTTCTTACAACTCTCACTCTCTTTTTCACTCTCTCACTCCACTTCTCTCTCTTTCTCTCTATCTCTCTTTCTACTTCTCTCTCTTTCTTTCTCTCTCTCTCTTTCCACTTATCTCTCTTTCTCTCCCTTTCTACCCGTCTCTTTCTCTCTCTCTCTCTCTCTCTCTCTCTCCCTCTCTCTGTCTCTCTCTCTCTTTTCTCTCTCCCTCTACTTCTCCCTCTCTTTATACTTCTCTATCTTTCTCTCTCTCCCTACTTCTCACTCTCTCTTTCTACATCTCCCTCTTTCTTCTTCGTCTCTCACCCTTTCTTCTTCTTCTCTCTTACTACTTCTTTCTCTCTCTCTCTCTATCTCTCCTATCTCTCCCACTCTCCACTTCTATCTCTCTCTACTTCTCTCTCTCTCTCTTTCTCTTTCAAATTTACACACAGTCTCTCTCTTTCCAACAATTATCTCTCTTTCTCGCCACTTCTCTATCTCTTTCATTTCTCTCTCTCTCTATATCTCTCTCCCCCTTTCTACTCACTTTTTCTCTCTCCCTAGTTCTCTCTCATTTAACGTCTCCCACACTCTTTCTTTCTATTTCTCTCTCTCTCACTCTCTCTTTCTTGCTACTTCTCCCTCTCTTTTACTTCTCTTGCTCGGATCTCTTTTTCTGCTTCTCTCTCTCTCTGTCTCTTTCTTTCTCGCTTTCTACTTTTCTCTCTCTCTGCCTATCTCTCTTTCTCTCTTTCTTACAACACTCACTCTCTTTCTCTCTCTTTCTCTCTACTTCTCTCTCTTTATCTCTCTCTTTCTACTTCTCTCTCTTTCTTTCTCTCTCTCTCTCACTTTTCTCTCTCTCTTTCAACCCCTCTCTCTCTCTCTCTCTCTTTTCTCTCTTTTTTTTCTCTCATTTTCTCTCTCTCTTCTCTCTCTCTCTCTTTCTCTCTCTCCCTACTTTTCTCCCTCTTTATACTTCTCTGTCTTTCTCTCTCTCCCTACTTCCCACTCTCTCATTCTACATTTCCCACATTCTTCTCCTTCTCTCGCCCTTTCTTCTTATTCTCTCTCTCACTACTTTTTTCCCTCTCTCTTTCTCTCTATCTCTCCTATCTCTCCCTCCCTCCACTTCTCTCTCTCTCTCTATCTCTCCTATCTTCTCCACTTCTCTCTCTACTTCTCTCCCTCCCTCTTTCTCTTTCTAATTCACATACTCTCTCTCTTTTCAACTTTTATCTCTCTTTCTATCCACTTCTCTAACTCTTTCATTTCTCTCCCTCTCTCTCCCTCTCTCTCTCTCTCTTCCTTCCTACTCGCTTTCTCTCTCTCCCTAGTGCTCTCTCGTTTTACGGCAACCACTCTCTTTCTTTCTACTTCTCTCTCTTCCTCACTCTATTTTCTTGCTATTTATCCCTCTCTTTCACTTCTCTTTCTCTGTCTCTCTTTTTCTGCTTCACTCTCTCTGTCTCTTTCTTTCTCACTTTCTACTTTTCTCTCTCTTTCTTCCTCTCTCTCCCTTTCATTCTCTTTCTTACAACTCCCACTCTCTTTCTCTCTCTCTCTCTCTCCACTTCTCACTCTTTCTCTCACTCTTTCTCTCTCTCATTCTCCCTTTCTCTCTCTCTTTCTACTTCTCTCTCTTTCTTTCACTCTCTCTCTCACTTTTCTCTCTCTCTTTCAACCTCTCTCTCTCTCTTCTCCCTCTCTCCTTCTCTCTCTCTCTCCCTCTCTCTCTTTTCTCTCTCCCTCTACTTCTCTCTCTATACTTCTCTGTCTTTCTCTCTCTCTCCCTACTTCTCACTCTCTCTTTCTACATCTCCCACTTTCTTCTTCTTCGAGCCCTTTCTTCTTCTTCTCTCTCTCACTACTTCTCTCTATCTCTCTCTCTATCTCTCTTATCTTCTCCACTTCTCTCCCTTTACTTCTCTCCCTCTCTCTTTCTCTTTCTAATTCACACACTCTCTCTCTCTTTTCAACTTTTATCTCTCTTTCTATCCACTTCTCTATCTCTTTCATTTCTCTCACTCTCTCGCCCTCTCTCTCCCTTTCTATCACTTTCATTTCTCTCTCACTCTCTCTCGCCCTCTCTCTCTCCCTTTCTATCACTTTCATTTCTCTCTCACTCTCTCTCGCCCTCTCTCTCCCCCTTTCTACTCGCTTTCTCTCTCCCTAGTTCTCTCTCGTTTTACGGCTACTACTCTCTTTCTTTCTACTTCTCTCTCTCGCTCACTCTCTCTTTCTTACTATTTCTCCCTCTCTTTCACATCTCTTTCTCTATCTCTCTTTTCGGCTTCTCTCTCTCTCTCTCTTTCTTTCTCACTTTCTACATTTCTCTCTCTCCCTCTTTCTCTCTCTTTCTCTATATTTCTTACAACTCTCACTCTCTTTCTCTCTCTCTCTACTTTTTTCTCTTTTTCTCTCTCTCTCTTTCTTTTTACTTTTCCCCCTTTCTTTTTCTCTCTCTCTCTCTTTCCACTTCTCCCTCACTCTCTTTCTACCCCGCTCTCTCTTTCTCTCTCTGTCCAATTTATTTCTCTCAATCTTCTTCTCTCTCTCAACCTCTTTACTTTTCTCTCTCTCTCTCTCTCTCTCTCTCTCTCTCTCTCTCTTATCTTTCTACTACTCTGTCTCTCTTATACACACTCTTACCCTTTCTCTCTCTTTCACTTTCTTCTCTCTTTCCACTTCTGTCCCTCTTTTTACTTCTCTCTCTCTCTCTTTTCTCTCTAGTTCCCACTCTATCACTCTACTTCTCTATCTCTCTCTCTCTCTCTCTCTCTCTCTCTCTCTCTCTCTCTCCCACTTTCTACTTCTCTCTTTCTCTTTTTGTTTCTTTGTCAACTTCTCTCTCTTTGTCTCTCTCTTTCCCTATCCATTTGTCTCTCTTTCCCTTTCTACTCTTTCTCTCTTCGTCTCTCAACTTCTCTCCCTATATCTCTTTTTCTCTCCCTCCCTTCTCACCCAATTTCCTTGTCTCTCTTTCCCTTTCTCACTCTCTCCACTTTTCTCTCTCTCTCTCTATCTTTGTTTCTTCTCTGTCCCTATACATCTCTCTTTCTCATTCTACGTCTCCGTCACTCTCTCTCTCCCTACTACTCACCCTCTCTTTCTACATCACCTTCTTTCTTCTTCTTCTCTCTTCCTTTCTTCTTCTTCTCACCCTCACAACTTCTCCGCCTCTCTCTCTTTCTCTACTTTTCCCTCTCTCTACTTTTCCCTCTCTCTCTCTTTTTCTCTCTCAGTCTCTCTCTCTTTCTAATCTCTTTCTCTCTCTCTCTACTTCTCTCTCATTTTACTTCTCCATCTCTCTCTTTCTTTCTCTCTTTCTACTTTTCCCTCTCTCTCTCTTTCTCTCTATTTCTTGCAACTCCTCACTCACTTTTTCTCTCTCTCTCTCTCTCCCTCTCTCTATTTCTTTTCCTACTTCCCTCTCCTTCTCTCTCTCTCTCAATTTTTCTTCCTACATCCCTCTCTTTCTTTCTCTGTCAACTTCTCTCTCTCTGTCTATCCCTCTTTCTCTGTCTCTTTGTCTCTCTTTCCCTTTCAACTTCTCTTTCTCTCTGCATCTCTCGACTTCTCTCTCTTTATATCTCTCTATCTCTCTCTCCCTTCCTCCCACCCAACTTCCCTGTCTCTCTTTCCCTTTATCTCACTCCACTTATCTCTCTCCCTATCTCTCTTTCTTCATTGTCCCTCTACTTTTCTCTCTCTCTCTCTCTCTCTCTCTCTCATTCTACTTCTCCGTCTCTCTTCTTCCTACTTCTCACTCTCTTTTCCTACATCACCTTCTTTCTTCTTCTTCTGTCTGCCTTTCTTCTTATTCTCACCCTCACAACTTCTCCCTCTCCCTCTTTCTCTCCCTCTCTCTACTTCTCTTTCTCTACTTTTCCCTCTCTCTTTTTCTCTCTCTGTCTCTCTTCTCTTTCTAATCTCTTTCTCTCTCTACTTCTCTCTCATTTTACTTCTCCATCTCTCTCTCTTCCTACTCTCTATCTCTCTTTCTTTCCTTCTTTCAACTTTTGCATCTCTCTCTTCCTCTCTCTCTCTCTTTCTCTCCCTTTCTTACAACTCCTCACTCACTTTTTCTCTCTCTCATTCTACTTCTCTTCCTACTTATCTCTCATTCTCTCTCTTTCTCTTTCTCTTACTCACTCTCTCTCTCTCTCTCCTTCTCACTCTCTTTTTACCACTCCCCCATCCTCTCTTTCTACCCCTCTTTCTCTCTCTCTCTCTCTTCTTACTTCTCTCTCTTTCTCCCACTCTCTCTTTCTCCAACTCTCTATTTCTCTCTCTACTTCTCTCCCACCCTCTTTCTACTTCTCTCTCTCATTCATTCTCTCTCTCTTTTTACTTTTCTCTCTCTCTCTCTCTCTCTCTCTCTCTCTCTCTCTCTCTTTCTCCCTTTCTCTTTCTACCCCTCTCTCTCCCTCTCTCTCTTTCTCTCCATCTACTTCTCTCCCGCTTTCTCTCTCTCCCTCCCTCTCCTTCTACTTCTCTCTCTCTCTCTCTCTCTCTCTTTCTTTCTCTCTCTCTCCTCTCTCTCTCTCATTACTCTCTCCTTCTACTTCTCTCTCTCTCGCTCCCTCTCTTTCTCTCCCTCTCTATATCCTTTTTCCCTCTCTGTCTCTCTTTGTCTCTCTTTTTTGTCTCTTTTTCTCTCTCTAATTCTCTCTTGTTTTACTTCTCCATCGCTCTCTCTTCCTATTTCTCTCTCTCTTTCTTCCTCTATCTCTTGCTCTCTTTCTCTCTACTTCTCTATCTATACTTCTCTATTCTCTCTCCCTCTACTTTTCTCTCTCTCTACTTCTCCCTGTCTCTCTCTCCTTCTCTTTCTCTATCTGTCTCTTTTGTCTCTTTCTTTCTGTCTACTTCTCTCTCTCAACCTCTCTCTACTTCACTCTCTCTCCCTATTCTCTTTTGTTGGAACCTTGGCCAAGTTGTGATGTTGTCAGGAACTTTGTATTGTGTGTGTTGTCATTGTTGGCAACCTCTAGACAGTTGGCAGGATGATATGGAGGAGAGAGAATGTCAGCAACACATGCAAGAGGACAGAAAGAAAAGTAGAACATGTATACAGCACAGCATGCATGGTTTGACAGTGTGGACAGCTTAGTAGACAGCTCAGCAGCAGCGTTCGAAGATAATGTAGTTCAGCTGATGAGAAAGCCCAGATGAAGAGAGAGAAATAAGAGAGGGAAAAAAGAGAAAGAAAATAGAGGAGAGATAAAGAGGAGAGAGAATGGGTGGGGACCAGGTGGGTCCTACTTTGGGTGGCCAGGCCAGCATGGCAGCCAGCCCAGGCCAGCATGGCAGCCAGCCCAGGCCAGCATGGCAGCCAGCCTAGGCCAGCAGGGCTGATGCCCACGGCACCAGGCCAGCAGGCCATGCCAGCATGCCTAGCAGCATGCACATGCCAGGGCCATGCACACTACACAGCAGGTGCCACGCACATGGAGGGAGCCATGTGCACAGCAGGCAGCCATGAGCACAGCAGGTAGCCGCGCGCCCAGCACCAGCCGTGTGCATAGCAGGAAGCCGCCCGCCCAGCAACCGCTGCGCGCACAGCACCAGCCATGCGCCGCGGCACGCACCGCCAGCGCGCCAGCACCAGCCGCGCGCCGCGGTACCGCGTCGCGGGGCAGCGCGCGGCATCATCTGTTCGATGAAATGCTGCAATGAAGATTCCAATCTGAAGGCTTCAAGTGGCGCCGAGTTTCGCTGACGGGATCTGACCGATCCAGCGGTCTAAATCAGAAGATCCCCTCTCCGCCAATCAGAAGTCGATTGCGGCATACGGTACGTCAGAGGCAGAAATGATTATGTGCGTCGCGGCGCATGGAATCAAGGTAGAAGATTCCACTTGGAATGTTATTAGTGGCCAAACTTCTTTTGATCATATCTCAGCCGTTCGATCTCGGATTGAGGCCTATAATATGTCAAACTGAAGGTATTTCGATGTAGAAGCCAGTGGGAGAGGTTGGAGATCGAGTAAAAAGTCAAAAATGGCAATTTTAAAGGAAACCCTCCATTGAAGCTTTTCGGAGAGAGTGAGTGACTCCTACTTCCTGTGTAAGGGCATGAAAGCTTCGTTGAAGCTTAAAGAGAGTGTGTGGATCAGCTGTGAGCATCCAATGGAGTCATTGTGGTGAAGAATGACCTGTGTAGCCCGAGAGGAGGTCGAGATGCTAGAACAGAGAGGCTAGCAACAGTAGTGAGCAAGACCGGGAGGTAATCTCACATAAACTCTATTTTCTGTATCAGTGCCATATGGGAAGGGTTTGTAATCATATTTGATATATATATTGTGTAACATGTCAAGTGGGTGCTTGACTGGAGTTGGGGTTGGTGCCTAGGACACAGTTGTAGCTGTGAATGCGGTTTATGATGTAGCATCGAGGTAGTAGGTGCAACCGTAGCATTATTGTAGAGTATTGGGTATATACGAAACCCTGGTTAGGGTATTGCCCCGTGGAGTAGCCATCACAGTGTGTGATTGATGAACCACGTTATATTGTGTGTCCTGTGGATGTTATTATGAGTGTGGATTAGAAGTCTGTGTGCTGCAGGTCTGGGTATACACACTTGGTAGGCCAAGCCCCTGGTATGGATACCTGTGGGTGTGTGGTTGATGTGTGCACGAAATGTGTTTGATAAATTGACTATGAGAAAATCTCAAGTAGTCAGCTCAAGGCAGCACAGCACAAAGTGATTATCATCTCTTGGTAGCAACTTGCATAGCATCGGGCCAAATCATTATAGTGGAAAGGATTTTAGTGGTCACTGATTTACCCCCCCCCCTCTCTCTCAGTATCAACCTAGGAATAACAATTGGTATCAGAGCGGAGTTCCCCAGGGACGAAGACTAACAGCTTTGGGTTCAGACAGTGAATTGAGACTGAGAAATGGCATCCAGTGAAAACCACCACAAGAATGGAAGAATTTCTATATTTGATGGGTCCAACTATAGTGTGTGGAATGTGAGAAAGGAAGCATATTTGATAGCTCAAGGCTATGGAGTATGGCTAGCAGTGAAGAACGGCTACAAGCACACCACATAAGACATCACTGATATAGTGGAGATGAAGAAGAGAGAAAATGAAGCCAAGGCAGTCACAACCCTTCTAGCTTCACTTGTGAGCAATGAGCTCACTAGAGTTATCAGCTGTCCTACTTCCAAAGAAATCTGGGACAAGCTGAAGGGTGTACATGAAGGAGATAGCAAAATCAAAGAGGCAAAATTGCAAATCCTTAGATCACAGTTTGAAGATGACTGAGGAAGAAAACATTGAGGTCTATCTCAACAGAGTGAATGGAGTCACCAACGCAATCAGAGCACTGGGGGAAGAGCTGAAGGAAGTTCATGTTGTCAAGAAGGTATTGAGAACCCTGCCCAAGCTGTATAATGCAAAAGTGTCTGCACTTGAAGAAATTACCACCTTGGACAGTTTAACCATTGATGGGCTACATGGCATCCTGACCACTTATGAGATGAGAGTGATAGAACCAGTGCCAGTGGAAAAAGAAGGTGCTTTTGACGCTATAAAGAAGTTAAAAATTAAAGAACCAGCAGAGAAGTCAAGAGCAGAAGACAACAGTGATTCTGATGACTTAGATGATGAGCTTATAGCTTATCTAACCAGAAAATTAAAGAAAATGAGTGAAAAGTATAAAGGCAAGCCAACCATGAGATGTTTCAACTGTGGAGGCCTAGGACACTTTGCGTCCAAATGTCAGAAGAAGGGAAGAGTCTATGACTCTGATGATGAAGAACCCAAAGAGAGTCAAGACCAGAGAGGAAAGAAAAAATTTGTGCCCAAGAAGAAAAGTTTGCTTGTAAAGAAGAACAAATATTCCTCAGATGAATCAACAGAGGATGATGATGATGAGGTCCTCTTCATGGTCCTTCTTGATGAGCTTCAAGGGAAGAAGAAAAAATCTAAAAATAAAGATGGAGCTGAAGAAGAGCTTGATCTTGAGGCTGAATTATTTGCAGCTCTTACAGAACTCAGAACAGAGAGGAAAAAGAATAAAAATTTAAATGATCAATATAATGAAGCAACTGATCTGATCAGTCACTGAAAGTCACCACTGAAGAATCAATGAATATAGCAAATGATCTAAATATTGAGCTGTCCTAAATCAGATGAATGTGCAAAGCTTGAGGAAGAGATTCTGAGACTAAAACCTGAGCTTGCAAGCTCTGTGAGGGAAAACAGGAGTTACATGGAAGCAACAACATCATCTCCATCAGTATCTATCCTAAAATCAAAGGAGAAGATAGTAACAGATCAAGAGATTGAGGATGACTGCTCACAAATGGAAGAGGAGAATATTCTGGATGAGATTCTAAGCTACCAGAGGTCATCTCACACCAAGTCTGGACTTGGTTATGAGAAGCAGAGGACAGAAAAAGCTCAAGGTAAAGGGTCTGTTGAGAACCCCATTATGTTTGTCAAAGCAAAACAGATGAGGTCACATATTGAGAAACAATTTGAGAACAGAACTTGTCACACCCCAATTTTGGTCTAACCAGAATGGTGTGATGAACCGCTAATAAACCAACAGTTCAACCAGGATCTCTAATAGGTTATCGCCGCGTTATCCAAACTTTCACACATCCATAATCATAATCG
>CM053273.1:54945712-55347225 GCA_028583415.1 Protea cynaroides | reverse complement strand
GGGTATGCGACCCTCCCCTCAAAATTAGTGTTTTTGGGTCGATTTGATACCTGGGATCTCGATCTCCTTCACGCCCTTGGTCCATTTGACTCGACCATAATGGGTAAACCTGGTTCAAGGTGGTAAGACCGGGTTAGATTGACACGGGTTTTACATAGGCACCCAAAATGCCCGATCTGACATCGGTCCCCCATACTATTGTGGAGGACAAATGGTAAAATTCTCACCCTCGGGATTTTGAAATTTATTTAGAGTCGCCACCTAGATTAAAGTCTAGGACCTCAAAATATGGTCTCACCATAGGATAAGACTTCTATTGACTCATGACCCTTAGATCGGCTTTTAGTCAGTCGAAGATCCGGATAAGCATCAGTTATGATTATGGGAAGGGGTTAGGGACCCAAACTTCTCGATCCGAAATCTGTCTCCTATAGCTTTCCTTTTTTAGACTCTATTGATTTAACCGAACCAAACAATGTGGTTCGATATCATTGACCGAATCTAGAATCATCTAGATAGCCTACGTATCTCAGATTGAATCTGAAAATCAGGTTCACCACGCAATTCAAGGGTGATTAAAATTTATGGTTGTGATTTATGCTTAATCTTCACTATAAGATTCTTTGTTAAAATTAAAGCTTATGCTTGATTGATGGATAACCCATATGGGTCAAGATCTGGATAATCCTAGTTGACTGATATATATTCGTAATTGATCTAAGATGGGTGGTGTCACACCTCATTCCCAACGTATCGATATTATGGAATGCAATGTGATCTCTCTATCCTATCAGGGCATAAGAAACCCCCTTTCAGGATTGTACATCACGGTACTCTACCAATTAATATAGACAAAGAATTATCAGAGTAAAATTTACAATCTTATTTTTTAAACAATCTTTCATACTAAAGAAGATAAATTAGTGGAAGACTTACAACTTAAATCCAATTATCAAGAGTTGACGAATTACTAAATAAAGCTTATATATTTAATGTTTCAACGAAAAATAAAAATCATTATCCAATTATTCCAAAACTAATTATCCAAAGTAAAATAAAATATTGTTTAAAGTTTATCTTTGTCGTAAACCCAAAATAAAATAAACAATCCCAACTAAGGAAAGGAAACATGGGCACAACCTAATCCCATGTACAGCACTACACATCGCATCAAGGATCAAAGACTTCCACCTCAGGTTTGTAGTCCTCATCTTCCACACCAGATGGATTGCAACCCGGAGCATTACCCGAAGAACCTGCAACATCTAAAATAATTTGTACGCACAAGGAAAGCTCAACCACCGAGGTCAACAAGAAAACTAAACGTGCATAAACAAAATGCATGCAATTATCAACTACGGTCTGGTAAATAACTATAAGTGCCATCACAGCATAACCCACAGATGGAGTCTCCAGTCTGCATGGGTCTCCTCCCATCAGATGATACCACCTTGCTTGGCATACAATATCACCCCCAAGTATGGGTACGTCATTATGGAATAAACACATATTATACCGGCCACTTGCCCATAACTCATCCCAAGTCCATACTACGTCAGGCACTTGAAGAGATGGTAATCCCACTAGTCAATTCGCCCGCCCATCCACACTACATCGGGTATCAGGAGCATCATAGCTATATTTATTCCACCTTTCTATTGCATCCATGCCATTACATAACCCCCTAATGGCTAGGGGTACAACTATAGGGATAAATATGTTTGACTAACCATGTTCACCTAATCAATCATTTTACTGGACCGTAATTTTGCCAACCTTTCAACCTCGTCTGTCCTCCCACCTAGGACGTCGTGACTTGGCTAGGTTACATATGGTCAATGCAAAGTAGCTCAATAAGAAGTGGTGTAAGCATCCCATTCCACCCACCTTCCTCCTTATAGAGTTAACCAGACATCATGCATCAAACATGGATTAATCACTTTTGTGGAAAGGTAGCAGGTATCCCATACCACTTGCCCTTCAATCCTTACCTGCATTGTTGATCCCAAATACAGGAATGCATATGCATGATCACACAAAATACTTTATTGGATGGCATGTTATCAAGCAAGAGCAAGTTATCAATCGCATCCAACACTCAGCATAAATCCATATAACTATTTCTACTAAACAAAGGTTTAGTTTCCTTACAGACAGTTAGATAGTAAAATCCTTGATAAACCGATCAGGTAGTTGCCTACCAGAGTTTTCGTTGCTAAGGATCAAGATCATAAATAATAAAATTCTTTAATGTGTTATTTAATAGAACTAAGTCAGGTTTCTCTTTAAGTTCATTATTCTGGTGCTCAAAGCGTTAATAGCCTATCTGATAACTTATGCCTATCGTTTATTGTTTGTTTATCATGTCATAGCACCAGGGGTTCATTATTCCTTTCATTCATTATCGTTCATAACCTAAGGATAACTTCTAACCTATAATAACCATATTGTCCACACAAGGTAGATACAATGTGGCTAACACCACATGAGATGGAACAATCATTAGTCAAAAGTCACCTTCTAATAGCCTTAATACTAAGTAAAACTTCTTATAAAGAAGTCAATGGTTCTAGCATCATATGGGGGGTTTAATTACTAATCCCTAAGGTTCCACACTTGCTGTCCAAAGGTTTCTTGCAATTTAAAATAGCTGATGGTAAGCTTCCTAAACCAATTATGGGTATTCAGTTAAAATAATACAATGAACACTTATCATAAATTAATTTCAGAGATTTAAACCCATAAGCCAGCTTACAAAAATTCCAATAAGCCACTAACCAATGATGGTCAACAACAGGGGTCAGATTCATGTGCGGCATGTGGTCGATTGCACGGTCTCACCACCAAGCGTGCAGCACGTGTCACCTACTGCATATCAAAACGTGGTCATTTGACAGTGCCGACACCCCAGAAAGGTTACCGAGCTCTTGTAGGTTGGGTATAAGGTCTCAAAATACAGAGATTAAGTACGGTTGGTCGTTTCATAGAGTAACCCAAAACTTACCTCATGTCCACGATGCACACGGGGTTTCCACATCAAAGAGACACTACTTCGTGGTTCCAAGTCTTTAATAAATTCTCAATAATTACCAGGAAATCACTGGCCATGTCACACCCCAATTCTGCACCAATCAGAATGGTGTGATGAACCGTCTATGATCCAATGGTTCAACCAGGATCTCAAATAGGCTGTGACCTTTTACTTAAACCATACACATCCACAACCATAATCAGAGTAAATAAACAATAGCAGAAGTCTTTTAATATTATTGAACTGATCATCTAACAGTGATAACATAAATAAGTATCCAATTATCTCCAAAAGACTAAGACATAAAATAAAATAAATTAATCAATTACATGTTCTTAATAATCCAACTAATAAATCCAATCAAAGACACATGAGTTGCACTCGCACGATGAATCATGCGACTCCATCATAACTTCTGCATCCATCGCCACAACATGTCCATATATCGGAGCATTTATATAGTCTTCTACAGTAGTACCTGCATCATCAACTAAAAATATTCGACGTCGAAAGGGTGAGCACACATCACGACTCAGTAAGAAAATAAAACAATGCAACAAACATATGCATGCATTCAATTCATATCTTTGGTTTGGTTCATAAGTTTGCAATGTGCAATAGAAAGGATAGGTGGCCGCCGCACCTCTATACACGAGTGTGTGAAGCTACCCAATAGATCAAACACCATTGCCGTCCCACATGCACCCACCATGGAATAGGGATAAAGCTAAAGTGCTTAGGACCGCACCACATCACACTTCCCTTGATGCCCTACCCATACCAATACGTAAGCCCCAATTGGCGACGGCTTACAAACTGGGCTCGCAACTAACCAATGCTAATGTTAAACAGTGTATCCAAGGCCTCACCCCAGGATCCCTCAATATGTCCATAGAGATAGAGCTAAGGCCCCTCGATAGAGTCAGAGACTACACGGTCTGAGACCACCTCCCCTGATGCCCTACGACGTAATAGTTCTGCTAAGGTAATGGCGATACGACGATGTCAGTGGACAAGACTTGAGTAGAGATAAAGCTAGAGTCTGGTGACCAGGATAAACCACAGTGTTACATCCTCCCCCTGATGCTCCACTCGCATCAAATACACTAACCACACACATACATTCACATGCCACATGCCTATTCCTAGCATCATCATCATCATCATGTTATAAATAAACAAAATTAAATATGCATGAACATTAATAGCATGGATATTGGATGACATGTGAAATGCACAATACATGCATACAAGCATAGAATCATTCATGACATTGGACTCAATAAATAAAAACAATTTATTATTAGCCAATTAGTTTAGGTCTTGTTCTCTCACCTTTGGTTGATTGTAGATCCTCGTCCAAGCTTTATGAATCACTTTTAAATCACTGAAAAACCTAATCAAGTTGATAGATTCTAATTAGAATTAATACCCTTAAGTTTAGACTAACAGAAGTTGAGGGGTCGTAGGTGGGGTAGCACCTGGGGTCTTAGTTTTTGCGACCACAGGTTGTAGGGTCACAGATGGGGTTGGACATACTTTGACCCTACGTGCGGCCACAACCTCCCTCGAACTTTTCGAGGGCATGTGGTCAAACATGTGGGTCTCGTGGGGTCGGATATCATGCGACCCTACGTGCGACCCACGTGTCATGGTCGACCTTTCACTCTTAAGTCCATTCCTTCATGTTTGAATCCTTTGGCTTACCATCATGGTCCTTCCGATGATTGCTCTATGGCTCAAAAGTATAATTTTTATACACTATCTATTGTCCACAATGATTTCCTCCATGGATTCTCTAGGAATTTGTCCATGGATGGATGATTTGGATTTTTCCTAATCCTATCTTCTTCATGAACTATTCTAGGCTCTTAATTCATGTAGAGAATTAGGTTCATACCTTTGGTTTGCTGAGATTCAGAGTTTTCTCTGAACTTTCCTCTTCCTTGGTCTTCTTCTTCTTTAATTTTCCTTCTCTTCCTTCTCTTCTCTTTCTCTCACTTTCAGTTAGGGTTTTAAAGGAGTAAAAGAGGCTAAGAGACGTCCTATTATAGAGGAAAACCCTCCATAATATGCTCCAATGAATTTAGTAAAGACCCCCCCTTTGAATTAGGAAGGTTTCCTAAATTCGGTTTTTGACTGTTTCCGTGGGGTCGCAGGTGGGGTCGCAGAATCTGTCGACCCTACCTTTTTAAAATGTCCGACCCCAAGACCAAAAGTCATGGGTTGGACTCTTTTGAGGTGGGGTCGATCATAACTGTTTAGGCATGCGACCACACACTCATATTTGACTATTTGTGAGTTAAATTTCATACTTGGTCTTGTGGTTTCTTTACGTACTTGGTCCACTTGGCTCGACCATGATAGATAGACCAGGTACAAGATGGTAAGTCCGGTTAGTTCGATACGGGTCTTACAGGCCAAGTTTGGCCGAGATCCACCTTAGGAATGGCGTGTGGCTGGTGTTCAACCGCATGTCAGGATGACTGGGTCGTGCGGTTCGTCCCATCGGCCATGCATCAGAACGTGGTCCGATGGTCTCCAAACTCTTCCGACATGTTTTACATATTTATCTTAGTTTAAGTATGGAGTTTGGGTTCCAGACACAATTTCTATGCTAGGTTTTGGATACAGTTTCGATTATCCATTAACCAAGATTTCAGATCTGATCTTAATACTTCAGATCTGGCTTCTAGGCATTTGAATCCTTTTTTTTATCCATGATCTAAGTCTCCAAGGGTCAACTCAAGATCCCTAATTGTCATAGCCCATTCTGGAGAATCAGGCGTGATATCCGAGTCAACTCATGTGGCTAACCCGAATATTTTTAGGAACACTAACCACAATGTTACAATATAAAATCCCACAGTCTACACAAAGCAATATCCAATAAAATCCATAAACAATAATACAATAGCAGAAGCAATTACTAAATAATAGATGTCAAATCTAATGATACCATATCCCATACTATGTATCATGTTATCAATTACAAACCAATATTCTTCATCAAAATATTTACCATATCAGTTATACAAATACCCAAAGTCAAAAGAGTAAATCTGTTACGTATAATTTGATAGATCTCTTCGTCTATCAACAATAAGAATCATAATGTATCAAAATATAAGGGGAAGGGAGAAAGTAAGGGGAGGGCTATGTCAGGCGTAGACATAGTCGCTGCAGGTGCAGCCCTCGCCGTGCTCTCTACCGACATCTGTAGCTCCGACTATCACGCTCGCCAAGGGAGACTCCATAAAATCTGCAATAGATAGATCACCTGTAGGAGAATCTGAAAAGAAGTATCGACACGAGGGTGAGCTCACATCCCATCTTAGTGAGAAATCCAGTATCACATGCAATGCATATACATACAACCAATGCGATGAAACGTAATTTATTATTAGATTAGGTCTTAGGTTTGTATTTTTATATCTTGGGCAAAGGTAAAAGTTAAATACATGATTCCAGGCCTTGAGACCGCTTCCACAAGCTAACTCCCCCCTTGGGGACTCCCATCCTTACAGGGTTCATCGTTTCCCACCATAGACCTCGCATATGCCAGCTACTGCATACCCACACGTCACTGACTCTCTAGCTACCACACACCCATATGTCACTCGCCTCCAAACCTTCGGGTATGCAAAGCTATGCCAGTATCTATACCCCTACTGGAAGGGCGTAAGAAACAAATAATTAAACCACCTATGTCTATTATGTTTATTCATTTTACTTTGGGAGCCCACTAGTAGAAGTTCTCGGATCACCACTCTCATGGATCACAATGCCCCCACTAGTATGTCACATAACCATCGTGCATTCCACCAGCAGAGAACCCCGATTGCACTCCCATGGATTGCCGTGTCTACCACTAATGTGTTTACATTCCAACATGATCCATGTACCCGTACTCCCATGCGTCACACAGACCATCATATATGGTTGCAGGCCAACACGACTAGTGCACCTGCACTCCTATGCGTCACACAAGCGATCACACATGATTGCAATAATAATAAATAAAATAATACCCTAATGGTGAACCCCGGATCACCACTCCCATGGGTCACCATGGTCCCACTAGAGCCTTGCATCAACAATGTGGCCCGTATATTGTGTCCCACACTCCACACGTCCACCATACCCAAACAATTACACAATAATCATAGTTATTATATTGTAAATGCATGCTCATACATTGTAAGACCCGTATCAAACTAACCCGGTCATACCACCTTGAACCAGGTCTACCCATCATGGTCGAACCAAACGAATCAAGTGCATGAAGGAGATCACGATCCCAGGTATTAAACTGACCCAAAAATACTAAAATTAGGGGGAGGGTGGCATACCCAGCAAGGGAAGGTCGGACCCCCCCAGTATAAAAGTCAGACCCCTAGTTTTATACCAGGGGTCAGACAGTTTAAGGACCAGAGGTCGACGGGATCTTCGACCCCCATATCGACCCCCGGTAATCGGTAAAAACAGCACGAACCAAAAATTAGGAAACTTTCCTAATTTCAATGGGAATCCTTCCTAATCTCAATGAGACTTATTTTGGGAGTTTCTACTCTATAAATAGGACGTCCCTAAGCCTCTTTCACTCCTTTTAGAATTCTAATTGGATTGAGAGAAAGAGAAGGAGAAGAGAAAGAGAAGAGAAGAAAAGTGGAGAAGAAGATCAAGGAAAAGGCTTCAGAGAAACAAGCCTAATTCTCAGGTATGGATACTATCTCCATGTAATTCTACAGACCTTAAAATAGCTAGAGAAGAGGGAATGATCTAGGAGAAACCCAAATCATCCACCCATGGTTAGGTTTTCATGGAAAACCATGGGGAAAATTATGAAAGCTATATAGGTGAATGAACTACGGTTCTAGGCCATAGAACATGTGTGGAATGGACTGTAGAAGCAAGCCATAGGACCCCAAACATGAAGAATGGACTGTAGGATGAAAAATTGACAAAACCCACAGGGGGTCGCACGGGGGGTCGATGGCCAATCGACCTTACCAGACCCTGATCATCGACCCCTAGTGTTCAGGAAGTCCAGAATAGGGGTGGTCGCACCCAGGGTCGATCAAACCTCCGACCCTAGCATCGACCCCCAGTTAGCAGCATGCTTTTTAAAGTCTGAATTAATTTTAATTAAATTCTATCGACTTGGTTAGGTTTTCTAGTGATATAATATCGATATATAGTTGATTCTTAAAGCTTGAAAGAGGACCTACGATCAAGTAAAGGTAAGGGAACAAGACCTAAACTAATTGGTTAATAATAAACTGTTTCATTTCGAGTCCAATGCCATGATTAATTTTATGTGTGTATGCTTGTTATGTGCATTCAACATGTCATCCAATATTTTTATTATTACTGTTCATGCATATTTAATTATTGTTCATAACATGGTGATGATGATGATGATGATAGGAATAGACATGTGGATGTATGTGTATGGTTGGTGTACTTGATGCGAGCGAGTATCACGGGGAGGACGTGACACTGTGGTTCATCCTGATCACCAGACTCTAGCTCTATCTCTAACTCAAGTCTTGTCCACTAAACATCGTCGTATCTCCATTACCTTAGTGGAACTAATACGTCATTGGGTATCGAGAGGGGGGACGTGACACTGTGGTTCATCCTGGTCACCAGACCCTAGCTCTATCTCTATGGACGTATTGAGGGATGTTGGGGTGAGGCCTTGGATACACTATTTGGCATTAGGATTGGTTAGCTGCGAGCCCTGTTTGTAAGCCCTCGCCAGTAGGGGCTTACGTATTGGTATGGCACTGTACAGCAATAAGCGTTAACCTTTGTTGTACAATGTTCATGGTGGGTGTATGTGGGACGACAATAAGCGTGACTTTTGGGCGGCTTCACACACTCGTGTATAGAGGAGGGGTCAATAAGCGTGATCTTTGACCTCCAACCCTTTCTATAGAACATTGCAAACTTATTTACTAGACCAAAGATATGAATTAAATGCATGCATATGTTTGTTGCATTATTTTGTTTGCTTACTGAGCCATGATGTGTGCTCACCCTCTCGACGTCGAATATTTTTAGTTGATGATGCAGGTACCACAGTTGCAGATTATATAAATGACTCGGTGTATGCGCGTGTTGCTGCAATGGAGGCTGAAGACTTAGAGGATACACATGACCCCTCATGCGAGTGCAACTCATGCGTGTTCTATTAGGATTTTATTTGAATTTATAAAAGATGTAATTGATATTTTATTTAGTTATGTCTCAGTTGATACAACAATAATTTGATATTTTAATTATGATTATTACATTTAGAATGCTCAGTTCCTTTACTATAAGACTTCTGCTATTGTGTATTTATTCTGGTTATGGTTGTGGATGTGCGTGGTTTTATTTTTAATGGATACCGCCTACTAGAGATCCTGGTTGAACCATTGGTTTATAGCGGTTCATCACACCGTTCTGAATGGTGTAGAATTTGGGGTGTGACAACTTGGTATCAGAGCATCTCAAGCTTTATCTGTGAAACCATATACTTCCACAAAAGGGTGTGAACTGAGATAGGATGAAAATTTAAAAGATATAATAATAACACACCATAAGCACCTGTGTTGTTTGAGACTAAACTGAAAGAGAATAATGCATCTATTAAATGAGAAACAAATTTATATACAACCAAAAGAAAGAACAAACGTCTATATATATATATATATATATATATATGATCAAACAGAGTACAGTCCACAGTCCGAACAGTTACTCTGAAGTACAAAAAGAAAAATAAAAGCAGTACATCAAGAAGCTGGAGGTGCTGGGGGAGGTGGTGCCTCCCGGTCTCTATCATAGACCTCAGCACAGACCCTGGTCAACCAGGCTATCTGAGTCTGGCTCGTCTGGAGACTAGCTGTGAGATCAGCCACCCGCTGGCCAGTCATATACTGAGCCTCTATAAACTCTCCCATCCTCAGGTCAGACATACACTGAGCCTCTCGTATCTCGTGTAATATCCTCATCATGTCATCAGATGGAGTATAGGAAGGACCAGCCGCGTGTGAAGGACCAGCTGAAGAAGACGGACCTGCTCCAGTAGCATGAGTAGGTGATGGAGGGGGTATGGCATCTACATCCATGTACAGCCGATCGTCATCATCCTCAGGAACCCCTGCTCCAGCGGCTGCTGCTGCAACCTCAGCATCAGCTATCTCCACTCGAGTGTGAGGGCGCACCATCGCGTTCCTTTCCTCATCACTGACCTGGGCATCCCGTATGCCCATCTTGCAAATAGCCTCCCAATCCAGAGGCAATGAGAAGGATTTCTCCTGAATCTTCTCATCCACTAGGTCAACCCCCAGGCGGGTAAGCAAGGTAGTGATCATGCATCCATAAGGAAGGTTGCCAGTGTGACTGGGCAACGTAGCACTGATCATGGTACGCATAATGATGTATGGAAGGCAGACGGGCTGCCTAGTGCATATACAGTATAAGAGATACTGGGTCAGCTGGGAGATCCTCTCGTAATGACCACTCTACGGTATCAGGTTATGCTGAATGATCTTGTAGTATACCCGTGGATCTGAACGCAGATAACACGCTCTCATCTGCCAGCGATCAGGTGGATGAGCTGACTATCGATCTCATCCCTCATCTGTAGAGAGAAGAACTGGGGTTCTCCAGGAGCACAGAACACCATGGGGCCAGCATAGGAAATGCCCAGTAAGTCGGCCAGCTGCTGCTAATCAAATGAGATGTCAACTCCCTTGACGTAGCTCGTGATGCGCAGCTCATCACCCCTCTCCACATCATTGTAATTTCCCACCACCTGGAGATTACAGTAGAACTGACGTACCAAATCAGGACGGGTACATGCGTCATAAGTGATGATAGGGAGCCATCCCATATCACCAAATGCTCTCTCTACATTGAACAAGGCTAACTCAACCAAGTTCACTTTGCGGCCTCCCTCTACCTTCTTGCGAGCGTAGTGGGCATAATGTGTCTCGGCTTCGTTAGAACGGAAGTGAAGACGGTCACGAACTCTGGGTACCTTGGTACGAGCCATAGTATCGGCAAATAAGAGAGAAAAACAAATAATGGGTTAGTAGAGAGGAATAACCCGAGATTTCGACGTAATAACGATGTAAATTGGACAAAAACCTCACTTTTCACCCATACACGTGGGCAAGAGGACTTACATAGATCCTAAACTAACTTGTGAGATTCAAAAAGTCAAAAATTGTAACTAATTAGATTGAATTGCAAGAAATTTCAAGAAATTCAAAATTTTGACAAAATTAGGCAAAAAGTGAAAATTTTGAGTTTTTCGATAACCAACCAATGAAACTCAAATATTTTTGGGGGCATTCATTCCTCGAGTAACCAATAACAAAATCCCCCAATAAAAATTGAATTTTTACGGTTGGAAAAAGTTTAGTTTGAAAAATACAAGATAAACGAGTAAAAACCTAGGTTAAGAAACCTAAAAACATGAAAAGGTAGAAGAAATACCTGTAGCGGAGGTGTAGATGACGAAACGAGGAGTGAAAACCACCAACGGGTCTGAATGGGCACTGTAGCAACTCAGAGGGACGAGTTGAGTCGAAGCGGAGAAGAAAAAATGAGAAATGAACTTTGAATCGGACTTAAAAATCAGATTTTTTATCCGGGGGTCGGAAAATTCGATTAAAACAATCAACCCCCGCATCGACCCCCCAATCGACCCCCGGCTCTCGGGAAGAATGGGTGATTTCCCAGGGTCAGATACTAAGGTTCGGATACCCATCGACCCCCACCATCGTCCCTGCAGTGAAAACATAGTATTTTCGACAGAATGATCTAAAAAATTAGAAATTTGCATTTGTTAGTGGATTTAAAATATGAGAATGAAGTAATTAATGATTGTCTCTCGTGTTCAATGATTTCAGGCAATCCTATTAGTAGATTTATTTATGGTGGGACGCAGAGCAACCAGACAGAGCCGTAACTCTATCCCACCACCACCTGTGGGGGAAGATAACCAGACACACCCGAAACCACAGGAGGACAGGAACAAGGCACCATCCGTCATAAATGGGCAGGAAAATCCTACCAATCTGCCAGCTCCACCTACAGAGTTGGCCACAATCGTAATGAACCTAGCCCAACAGCTGCAACAGATGCAACAGGCACAAGCTACTATCCAAGCTGCCATAGGCATAACTCTTCCAGCTGCACAAACACCTCCAATGCCAGCTGGACAGGCAAGCACAGTACCCGGGGGAAGTAACACAGTACCCCACACACCTCAAACTCCTATCAGCCAGGCTCAAATACCGAATCCTGAAATAGCTCAAGGTGGATATCAATACCAACCACCTATATATGGAGCGTATGTCCCGCAGCCTCTAGACCACTCCAGACTGGTGGAGCATTTTCTGAAATTAAAGACCGGAGAATTTAATGGCAAGCCAGCAGATCCTTTATGGCCGACACACTGGGTCGATGAAATGGAAAGAAACTTTATGATGATGACATTAAATGAAGAAGAGAAAGTGTTGTGTGCCACCTTTATGCTGAAAGGAGATGCACACCATTGGTGGAGGTCTACCAGAGCTTATTTACTTACAAAGCACGCCCAATTGACATGGGATATTTATAAGGAGTCGTTCTTTGAGAAGTACTTTCCAAGAAGTTTCATAGATTCTATGGAAAGAGAGTTCCTGAGTTTATATCAGGGACAGATGACCGTGGATGTTTATCAACAACATTATGAACAGTTATTCTTCTTTGCACCCACTAGTATGCAAGAGGAAACCACAAAGACCCGAAGGTTCGTCATGGGACCTAGGGGAGCATCCATGAGCACGTTCTGGGACATGAAAAGAAAATCTATAATGAAGCGGCACAAATTGCTCGAGTTATAGAATTGAGCCAGAAGGAGAGTTATTTCATGCAAAATAGAGGTATAAAAAGGCCAGCTGAAAATTCTTTTAACGGAGGGAATAACAAAACATTCAAACCCTTCCGTGCTCAAGGCTTTACCGTTGCAGCCAAGACTATCCCCGTAGTTCAACAGCAACAGAAGCCAATTACTAAAGGGATAAAATGTTTTAACTGCCAACAAGTGGGACATATAGCAAGGGAATGTCCTAAGCCCAAGAAGCAGCTACATCAAGGACGAGTTTACACGGTTACATCCGAGGATGCTGCCACATCGCCTGATGTGGTTACAGGTATGACTTACATTTTTTTAGTTGTATTACATTGTATGAGCATGTAGACTAAACCAAAACAAATCACAGGTATCGTACCTATTAATGGCATTCCCGCCAGAGTACTCTTTGATTCAGGAGCTACTCATTCCTTTATATCTGTGATGTTTGGAAAGAAGTTAAATCTACCCCTTAAATCCTTAGACTACAGACTACTTGTACGATCACCTATGGGATTAGAAGTAGAGTTAGAAAAAGGTTATGGATCATGTCTAGTTCTTATTGATGAAAAGACCTTGGATGCGACCTTGATCCAACTTGAGATGGCAGACTTTGACGTCATCTTGGGAATGGACTGGTTAGTTTGGCATTCTGCAAAACTATTGTGCACCGAAAAGAAGCTGACATTTAAAGACAAGGAAGGAGCAGAGTTCAATTTTTCGGTAACCAAACTTCCACGTAAACTAAAGCTCATACTCTCCGCGTTAAAGGCTAAGAAGTGCCTTGGGAAAGGGGCAGTTGGGTATTTAGTATATGTGGTCGACCTTACCAAGGAAGCACCACGAATGGAAGATATTGATGTCGTGCGGGACTATCCAGATGTATTTCCTAAAGAATTACCAGGATTACCACCCGACCGAGCTACAGAGTTTGTTATAGATCTTATACCTGGAGCCGCACCAGTATCGAAAGCACCCTATCGAATGGCTCCTACTGAACTGAAGGAATTGAAAGTACAACTACAGGAACTGTTGGACAAGGGTTACATTCACCCTAGCATATCACCATGGGGAGCGCCAGTTTTATTCGTGAAGAAAAAGGACGGTAGTGTTCGCTTGTGTATAGACTACCGAGAACTGAATAAACTAACAATCAAGAATCGGTATCCATTGCCTCGGATCGATGACCTGTTCGATCAGTTGCAAGGTGTCAAAGTGTTCTCAAAGATTGATCTTCGGTCAGGTTACCATCAGCTAAAGATTAAGGATGGTGATATCCCCAAGACAGCATTCAGGACCAGATATGGTCATTATGAATTTTTGGTCATGTCTTTTGGATTGACAAACGCACCAGCAACCTTTATGGAACTTATGAACCGGGTTTTCCATGACATGTTGGATACGTCGGTTATTGTATTAATTGATGATATATTAGTCTATCTAAGGACGAGGAAACTCATGTCAAGAATCTAAACGCCGCTCTGCAGCGACTACGAAGGGAAAAGCTCTACGCCAAATTTACAAAGTGTGAGTTTTGGCTAAAGGAAGTCGCATTTCTAGGCCATGTAGTATCCGCTGAAGGAATTAAAGTGGATCCCAGCAAGATTGAGGCTATTGTAAAGTGGGAAGCACTGAAGAGCGTTGCAAAAATTAGAAGTTTTCTGGGTCTAGATGGGTATTATCGATGATTTGTGGAAGACTATTCCCGAATTGCCGTACCTCTTACCAGTTTAACTAAGAAGGGCGAGAAGTTTGTCTGGACAGATAAATGCGAGAAGAGTTTCCAAACCTTGAAAGCTAGATTGATATCAGCTCCAATCTTGACCATCCCGATTCCAAGACAACCATTTATCTTGTACACCGATGCATCAGGACTGGGATTAAGATGTGTACTTATGCAAGGAGAACAAGTAATTGCATATGCCTCAAGACAACTGAAGACACATGAAAAGAACTACCCACTCATGATTTGGAACTAGCGACAGTAGTACATGCTATCAAAATATGGAGACATTATCTGTACGGGGAGAAATTTTAGATTAAATCAGATCATAAAAGTCTTACTTACCTATTTGATCAGAAGGAGCTGAATATGAGGCAAAGAAGATGGCTGGAACTATTGAAAGACTATGATTGTGATATCCAGTATCATCCGAGAAAAGCTAATGTAGTAGCCGACGCGTTGAGTAGAAAGGCAATGATAAAATCTCAGGGAGAGGTTAGCACAACTGTCGCAATGTGTACTACCAGAAAGGATTCAAGCACGGTAATGTGTACTACCAGAAAGGTATTCATGCACGGTAATGAGCAGTTTGTAATGGATGCACCAGATGGATCAGCCAACCAAGGGTTTATTCATCGGTTTTCAAATATGTTCGCCGCATTGAAAATTATACCGGATATAGTTGATGAAGTGAAGACAGCTATCAAATCAGACCCTTACCTAAGAACAGTAGAAGACATCAAAAAAGGTAGAACTAACCCTGAGTTCACCTTGGACGAAGAAAAGGTACTGAAGTACAAAGGAAGAATATGTGTACCCAAAACAAAAAGCTTGGACATTAGACACCGATTGATGAAAGAGGCCCATACCACCATCTATTCTATACATCCTGGAAGTAAAGAATGTATCATGATCTAAAGAAACTATATTGGTGGAGAGGAATGAAAGCAGATGTAGCTAAGTTCGTGTCTCAATGCCTAAATTGTCAGAAGGTAAAGGCTGAATGACAAAGACCGACAGGACTGTTATAGCTGTTACCGGAACCAGCATGGAAATGGGACTGCATCACTATGGACTTTGTCACGAGATTACCACTGACTCCTCGAGTAGTTGACGCAGTTTGGGTGATTGTAGACCGCCTGACTAAAATAGCTCGCTTTATACCTATACGACCCCAGTATACACTGGAGAGGCTAGCTAAGCTGTATGTGGATAACATTGTGCGATTACACGACGTACCTGAAAGTATTGTGTCCGATAGAGATCCACGATTTACTTCAAAGTTTTGGGAAGGATTGCAAAAGGCTATGGGTACAACATCGAAGTTTAGTACTGCATTCCACCCACAGACAGATGGACAGTCGAAGCGTACAATTCAGATTTTAGAAGATATGCTTCGAGCATGTGTAATTGACTTCAAATGATCATGGGATAAAAAGTTACCACTGATTGAGTTCGCTTATAATAATAGCTATCAGGCTACTATACAGATGGCACCCTATGAAGCACTGTATGGAAGAAAGTGTCGAACTCCATTGTTTTGGAATGAAGTTGGGGAACGTAGTATTGTTGGACCGGAATTTGTTGAAGAGGCTTGTCGAGTGGTCGACATTATCAAAGAAATAGTGAGAACAACTCAGAATTGTCAGAAGCAATATGCCGATACCCGACGTCGAGACCTTGAGTTCGTCGTGGGTGATAAAGTATTCTTAAAAGTATTGCCTATGCGAGGATTGAAACGGTTGGGACAGAAAGGGAAACTAAGTCCAAGATATGTCGGGCCATATGAGATTCTAGCTAAGCGTGAGAAAGTGGCTTACCAGTTAGCCCTACCACCATCTATGTCAAGTGTGCATGACGTATTTCATATTTCCTTATTGAAGAAGTATGTCAAAGATCCTACGCACGTTCTGACAGTAGATTTGTCTGATTTGACTGATGATTTGACATTTGAAGTAACATCAACTGAAATCACCAGCCAAAAGGTTCAACGACTATGCAATCGAGATATTTATTATGTTAAGGTCACTTGGAGAAGTAGAGACATGGAAGAAATTACATGGGAAGAAGAGAATGCTATGCAAAAGCAATGCCCTCATTTATTCGACTCAGAAGGTATGAACAATTTTGGGGACGAAATTTTTATAAGTAGGGGGGAGTTGTAAGACCCATATCAAATTAACCCGGTCTTACCACGTTCAAACAGGTCTACCCATCATGGTCGAACCAAACGGATCAAGTGCGCGAAGGAGATCACGATCCCAGGTATTAAACTGACCTAAAAATATTAAAATTAGGGGGAGGGTCGCATACCCAGCAAGGGAGGGTCGGACCCCCCACTATAAAAGTCAGACCGCCAGTTTTATACCGGGGGTCGGACAGTTTAAGGGCCAGGGGTTGAAAGGATCTCCGACCCCCCTGTCAACCCCCGATAATCGGTAAAAACAGCACAAACCAAAAATTAGGAAACTTTCCTAATTTCAATGGGACTTATTTAGGGAGTTTCTACTCTATAAATAGGACGTCCCTAAGCCTCTTTCACTCCTTTTAGAACTCTAATTGGATTGAGAGAAAGAGAAGAGAAGGAGAAGAGAAAGAGAAGAGAAGGAAAGTGGAGAAGAAGATCAAGGAGAAGGCTTCAGACAAACAAGCCTAATTCTTAGGTATGGATACTATCTCCATGTAATTCTACAGACCTTAGAATAGCTAGAGAAGAGGGAATGATCTAGGAGAAATCCAAATCATCCACTCATGGTTAGGTTTTCATGGAAAACCATGGGAAAAATTATGAAAGCTATATAGGTGAATGAACTACGGTTCTAGGCCATAGAACATGTGTGGAATGGACTTGTAGAAGCAAGCCATAGGACCCCAAACACGAAGAATGGACTGTAGGATGAAAAATTGACAAAACCCACAGGGGGTCGCACGGGGGGTCGATGGCCAATCGACCCTACCAGACCCTGATCATCGACCCCCAATATTCGAGAAGTCCAGAATAGGGGTGGTCGCACCAAGGGTCGATCAAACCTCCGACCCTAGCATCGACCCCCAGTTAGCAGCATGCTTTTTAAAGTCTGAATTAATTCTAATTAAATTCTATCGACTTGGTTAGGTTTTCTAGTGATATAATATCATTATATAGTTGATTCTCAAAGCTTGAAAGAGGACCTACAATCAAGTAAAGTGAGGGAACAAGACCTAAACTAATTGTTAATAATAAACTGTTTTATTTCGAGTCCAATGCCATGATTGATTCTATGCGTGTATGCTTGTTATGTGCATTTAACATGTCATCCAATATTTTTATTATTACTATTCATGCATATTTAATTATTGTTTATAACATGACGATGATGATGATGATGATAGGAATATGCATGTGGATGTATGTGTATGGCTGGTGTGCTTGATGCTAGCGACTAACAGGGGGAGGACGTGACACTGTGGTTCATCCTGGTCACCAGAATCTAGCTCTATCTCTAAGTCAAGTCTTGTCCACTAAACATCGTCGTATCGCCATTACCTTAGTGGAACTAATACGTCGTTGGGTATCAGGGGGGACGTGACACTGTGGTTCATCCTGGTCACCAGACCCTAGCTCTATCTCTATGGATGTATTGAGGGATGCTGGGGTGAGGCCTTGGATACACTATTTTGCATTAGGATTGGTTAGCTGCGAGCCCGGTTTGCAAGCCCTCGCCAGGAGGGGCTTACGTGTTGGTATGGAACTGTATAGCAATAAGTGTTAACCTTTGTTACAATGTTCATGGTGGGGGCATGTGGGACGACAATAAGCCTGACCTTTGGGCGGCTTCACACACTCGTGTATAGAGGAGGGGTCAATAAGCATGACCTTTGACCTCCAACCCTTTCTATAGCACATTGCAAACTTATTTACCAGACCAAAGATATGAATTGAATGCATGCATATGTTTGTTGCATTGTTTTGTTTGCTCACTAAGCCATGATGTGTGCTCACCCTCTCGACGTCGAATATTTTTAGTTGATGATGCAGTTGCAGATTATATAAATGACTCGGTGTATGCGCACGTTGCTGCAATGGAGGCTGAAGACTTAGAGGATATGCATGACCCCTCATGCGAGTGCAACTCATGCGTGTTCTATTAGGATTTTTTTTGAATTTATAAAAGATGTAATTGATATTTTATTTAGTTATGTCTCTGTTGATACAACAATAATTTGATATTTTAATTATGATTATTACATTTAGAATGCTCAGTTCCTTTACTATAAGACTTCCGCTATTGTGTATTTATTCTGATTATGGTTGTGGATGTGCGTGGTTTTATTTTTAATGGATACCGCCTACTAGAGATCCTGGTTGAACAGTTGGTTTATAGCGGTTCTTCACACCATTCTGAATGGTGCAGAATTTGGGGTGTGACATACATAGCAGTAATGAGAAGCATATAATTAAATAACATGCTAGGCATGTTACTAAGAAAATAGACATGTTATTAATATGCCCTATGTCTATTGACTAGACCCTTCACCTGATGCACTAGATAGTGCCGTAGTAATATTCAAAGCCCAAAATGAAACTTTACAACCAATCGAGATCAATACCTATTAATGCATATAATAGTTCATTAGATGGTTATGTAGCTTTTAACCAGCATAAACAAGACTTATTTGTCCATGCATGGGTCCCAAGAAAAGCTAAAAATCCAAGGATTGGTCTCCCTAGACAGTTCTAGGCAAACTGGTTGAAACAGACTTAACCGATTGACCATACAGGTTAAATGTTCTACCTATTGACATTTAGTATAAATTCTTCATGATGGAACTGGTTGGATGATCGACTAACCAAGCAATCGGTTGGCCATCCCGTTTAACACCCTGTCATGGCAGTGAGTTCTAGAAGGTTTACCAGTCCCACTGCTAGATGAACGATCATCCAAAAATGACACCACTGGGAATTAAGCCGAAATGGTTGAACAACGTCTCAATGGTTCTACCGGTGGACCGGTTGGCCAAAAATTGATAGCAGTAGATCGAATTGGTTATGGTCTAACAGACCAGGCCTTTGGCCTTAGCGGAAGAATGGTCAAGGCTACTGGTCAAGGGTTTTGACAAAACTGTTTGACCAGGTTTGCCAGAATTGTCACACCCCAATTCTGCACCATTCTGAACGGTGTGATGAACCGCTAATAAACCAACGATTCAACCAGGATCTCTAATAGGCTATGTCCTTTGAAAATAAAACTATACACATCCACAACCAAAATCAGAATAAATACACAATAGCGGAAGACTTAATGATAAATGAACTGAGGAATCTAAATGTGATAATCAATAATAAAATATCAAGTTATGTTGTATTAACCGAGACATAAGTAAATGTTGTTATTCCCAGGTTGACACTGAGAGGGGGGGGGGTGAATCAGTGACCACTAAAAATTCTTTCCACTATAAAGATTTGGCCTGCTGCTATGGACAATGCTGCCAAGAGCTATTGATCACTTTGTGCTGTGCTGCCTTGAGCTGACTACTCGAGATTTTCTCACAGTTAATTTATCGAACACATTTCGTGTACACACCAACCACACACCCACAAGTATCCATAATAGGGGCTTGGCCTGCCAAGTGTGTACACCCAGACCTGCAGCACACAGACTTCTAATCCATACTCATAAACACATGCACAAGACACAAGATATAACGTGGTTCACCAATCACACACTGTGATGGCTACTCCACGGGGCAATACCCTAATCAGGGTTTCGTATATACTCAATACACAACAATAATGGTACGGTTGCACCTACAACCCCGATGCTACAACATCAACCGCATTCACAGCTACAACTGTGTCCTAGGCACCAACCCCAACTCCAGTCAAGCACCCCACTTGACAAGTCACACAATATATATTAAATATTCATTACAAACCTTTCCCATATGGCACTGATACAGAAAATAGAGTTTGTGTGCAAGATAACCTCCCGGTTTTGCTCACTCTGATGAAAGGCTCTCTGTGCTAGCATCTCGGTCTCCTCTCGGGCTGCACAGGTCATTCTTCACCACCATGACTCCATTGGACGCTCACAGCTGGTCCAAGCACTCTACTGAAGCTTCAACATAGCTTTCATGGCCTCACACAGGCAATAGGAGTCACTATCTCTCTCCGAGAAGCTTCAAAGTAAGGTTTTCATCAAAATCGTCATTTTAGGCTTTTTTTCTCGAGCTCAAACCTCTTCCAAGAGCTTCACATTCGAAATACCTTCAGTTTGACATATTATAGGCCTCAATCCAAAATCGAACGGCTGAGATATGTCCAAAAGATGTTCGGCCACTGATAACATTCTAACTGGAATCTTCCAGCTTGATTCTATGCACCGCGACGCACATTATCGCCGCCCTCGCTGACGTATCGTACACCGCTGTCGATCTCTGATTGGCGGAGAGGGCATCATCAGATTTAAACCCTTGGATCAGTCAGTGAATGGTGGGATCTCTTCTGGACCTTCCGATCGACCAGATCCCATCAGCGATACTCGGCATCAATACTATCCTTCAGATTGGAATCTTCAGCGCCTGCGCATCATGCGCGTGCAAACACAGAATCACGGATCTGGTTCCGTGTTATGCAAATCACCATAAAACATTGCCCCCAGCCAATGAGAGAGCTCACGATGGAATCTAAGCGCGATTTCTGCGCTACACCATAGCCCACCTTTTTGAGGACCCTTGATCTGGAATCATGCTGTCGTGGCTTGATCCAAGCCACCTATATCAAATATGCCCCTTTTTAAAATGACCAAAGTACCCTTCACAATATTGGAAATGGCCTCTGTAACTGGAGTATCACCTGTAGGGTGTTCGACTCCAGTAGGGTCCGAAACTTAAATTTCTTTATGGCATTAGGTCGAATACTTGATGCGCATGCTGAATGTCTCCTTGCGTTGGCTTACGGTGCGTGCGCGGCATTGCTTGCGCTGTGCTACTGCTGCTGAGCTTGGCTTGTGGCATACCACGGCGCGTGGGTGCTGCTGCGCGCAAGGCCCCTGCTTTGAGGCTGCCTCCATGTGCGCGACATTGCACCTGTTGTGCTGTGCGCATGGGCTTGGCATGTGCACGGCTGTGCTGTGTGCATGGCCCCTGCTGTGCATGCTGTTGGGGATGCTGGGCATGCTGGCATGGCCTGATAGCCTTGTGCCGTGGGCATCGGCCCTGTTGGCCTGAGCTGGCTGCCATGCTGGCTTGGCCACCCAAGGTGGGACCCACCTAGTCCCCACCCACTCTCTCTCCTCTTTCTCTCTCCCATTCTCTCTCTTCATTTTCTCTCTCCTTTTCTCTCTTCATTTGGACTTTCTCATCAACTGGACTGCATTCTCTTCTATTGTTGCATCAGCCCAGTCACCCTGTCTATCAGAGAGTCCTACAGACACTCTCTCTCCTCCATATCACTCTCTCTGCTAAGATTGCCAATTATGATAACTCTATTGCCAACAATGACAACTCTCACTGCACTGTCTGAACAGGGTTTCAACAATCTCCCCCTTTGGAATTGTTGGCAACTTACATGAGGTATCTCTCTTAATGTAACATAGCCTTACACAACCTTCTTCTCCCCTTTTGACAATAAGTCCCAAAGGACATAGGAACTCCCCTTAGGAATGCTCCCCCTTCATAGGTACTCCCCCTGCATATCAAATCCCCCTACATATCAACTCCCCCTACATAGCCTCACCTATAGGAGTGCCCACAGTAGCTTTCCAATCCTACAGATGAAAGATGATGCTATGTAGTCAGCAACATCCCCTACACATGTGCTATCTACAGTGTGTTAAGAGGCACCACTCCTAGCTGAGCTCAGAGTTTCTCAAAGGAGTCTTTTGGAAGAGCCTTGGTGAAGATGTCTGCCACTTGATCTGCTGTAGGACCAAAGTCCAATCTCACTTTCCCTTCAAGCACTTTCTCTTTTAAATAATGATATCTGATATCAATGTGCTTGGTCCTTAAGTGTTGCACAGGATTCTTGGATATGTTAATGGCACTCATATTGTCACATTTGATGACCACTGGCTCTTTACAGATAACGTTGAAGTCTGAAATCTATCTTTTCATCCAGATTACCTGAGTGCATGTAGCTGCTACTGTAATATACTCTTCCTCTGCTATAGATAAGGAGACAGACTCCTATTTCTTGCTGTGCCATGCTACTAAACTCTCTCCCAAAAAGAATGCACCACCACTAGTGCTCTTTCTGTCATTAATGCTACCTGCCCAGTCTGCATCTGAAAAGGCTGTCAAAGTGAACCTTCCAATCTTGGGATACCACAGTCCATAGTCTGTTGTGCCTTTCAAATATTTGAGTATCCTCTTCACTGCCATCAGATGGGTCTCCTTTGGACAAGCCTGAAATCTGGCTACCAGGCACACTGCCTGCAAAATATTAGGCCTTAAAGTTGTCAAGTATAGTAGACTGCCAATCATTGACCTATACAGTGTCTGATCAACTGTTGGTGAATCATCTTCTAAGCTCAACTTGATATTCACTGTCATTGGTGTCCCTACTGGTTTACAGTCCTCCATTACGAATTTCTTCAACATGTCTTTGGTATACTTCATTTGAGAGATGAAGATGCCATTTTCTTTTTGATAAATTTGCAGCCCCAGAAAATAGGACATCTGTCCAAGCATGGACATCTCAAACTTTATTCTCATCTTTTTAGCAAACTGCTTGCAGAGCTTCTCATAGTGTCCCCCAAAAATGATGTCATCGACATAGACCACAACTACTAGTTGACTGTTGTCTTCTGTCATGACGTATAGGTTGCTGTCTATTACTCCTTTTCGCAGACCCAATTTATGTAGATATGTGTCTAGTCTTTCATACCAGGCTCTTGGAGCTTGCTTCAACCCATATAAAGCCTTCTTCAATTTACAGACCATATCTTCATCATTACTGAGTTGGAACCCTTTAGGTTGCTCAGTGTACACTTCCTCTTCTAGATTGCCATTCAGAAATGTAGATTTCACATCCATTTGACAAACCTTGAATCCTTTGTGCACAGCTAATGCTAAGAACATTCTGATAGGCTCCAGCCTTTCCACAGGTGCAAAAGTCTCATCAAAATCAATTCCTTCAACTTGACCATATCCTTTGCATACAAGTCTAGCCTTGTTTCTCACAACCTGGCCTTCTTCATTTAATTTGTTCCTGAAAATCCACTTTGTGCCAATTACATTTTTGTTTGCTAGTCTAGGAACTAGCTCCTAGGTGTTGTTCTTCTCAATTTGGTCAAGCTCATCATTCATAGGTTTCAACCAAAATTCATCATTGCTTGCTTCATGTACAGTCTTAGGCTCTACCTCAGACAATAATGAATAAGTAGTAGCTTTCATCTTTCTGGTTTGTATGCCTGCATTTGGATCTCCTATCACTAGATGATTAGGATGAATTTTCAACCATCTGTTGTCTTTTGGTCTGCCATCTTTCTACACTTCAGATTCTTCTTCATCTTGCTGCCCTTTGTCAACTGATAGAGTGTCATCTTCATCAAGTTCTTCTAGAATGGACCCTCTTGGTTCAGCCCCCTTTTGGTTCCCTAGATTCTCATCAATTTTCACATCTGAACTTTCAACAATTCTTCCTAGTCTCTTGTTGAAGCACCTGTATGCCTTACTTTTGAAAGAGTAGCCAAGAAATATGCCTTCATCAGCTCTGTCATCAAATTTGCCCAGACTCTTCCTTTCTCTTGATGTAGCACTTAGAACCAGAAACCCTGAGATACTTCATTGTAGCTTTCCTTCCAAACCACAGTTCATAAGGTATTTTGTTCTCATGAAGCCTTAGTAGACATCTATTGGTGATATGCACTGCTGTATAGATACCTTCTCTCCAGAAATGCTTTGTTGTGTCATTTTCTGCCATCATGGTTCTAGCCATTTCTTGCACTGTTCTATTTTTTCTTTCAATCACTCCATTTTGCTGAGGTGTTCTGGCTGCTGAATGTTGAATTCTGATCCCACTTTCACTGCAGAAGTTTGAGAATTCATTCCATGTAAATTATTTGCCTTGATCAGACCGTAAACACTTAATTGTGTTTCCTGTCTCATTTTCCACTCTCTTCTTGAATGCTTTGAACTTCTCAAGAGCTTCAGTTTTGTCCTTTAGAAAATCACCCAGGTCATTCTAGAATACTCATCTATGAACAAGATGAAGTATCTCTCACCTCCTATTGCTTGTGTTCTCATAGGTCCACACAAGTCTGTGTATATCAAGTCAAGAGGTTTACTTGAATGGTACTCCTTTGATTTATAAGTAGCTCTTGCTTGCTTACCCTTCTGACATGGACCACATACATGGCTCTCAGGAGTATTTATTTTGGGAAGATCTCTCACTGCTTGCTCCTTGCTAATTTTAGTTAAGTTTTTGAAATGAATGTGTCCCATTCTTCTATGCCACAGCCAATTTTCATCTTCTTGAGTTATCATACACTTGTTTATGGCTTCTGTTAACACATAAAGATTTCCAACTGTTCTTTCACCAGAGGCCACTGCCTTTCCTGTTCCAACCCTATGGACAACAAAACCTTCATTGTTAAAAATGATTTCATGTCCTTGATCACAAATCTGACTCACACTGAGTAGATTATGTTTCAACCCATTGACATACAAAACATTGTGGGACTTTATCCTCCCATTGTTAATGTTCACAGAACCTCTTCCTTCAACTTTGGCACCTTCATTATTTCCAAATTTCACTTTTCCTCCTTCTGCAGCATCGAGACTTGTAAATTTCTCTTTGTTGCCAGTCATGTGTGTAGAGCATCCACTATCAAGAATCCATGGAGACTGCTTACTTTTGTTTGCTTTAAGTGCTGCTTGCACCATCAAGGACTTGTTTCTTTTCTTCTGTGGTTTCTCCACCCATATAGCCTTGTCTTTTACTGTAATAGGCTCTCTTGTATTTCTTCCCTTTTCATTTCTTTCTTCTCTCTGAATTGGTTTTCTTGGATGATCTTTTCTTCTCTTCCCCTTAGCTTGCCTTTGATGTGGAAAAGTTATTTTGCAAATTCTGGCAATATGCCCAAGTCTCTCACATCTATAGCACATCACTCTCTCATCAGCAAGAGGAGCAAATCTGTTTTTGTCAATAAATACTGGAGGTCTTTCTTGTTTTCTACACTCTGCCACTTTATGTCCATAGGAATTGCAGCCATAGCAGTATCCTCTGAACCTGTTTCTCTGAACCCGATCATTCCTCTGAAACTGACTTTGATTTCTCTGTCTGCCTTGCCTAACTGTCTTGAATCTCTCTTCATCATTCTTGCCTTTTGTAGCTTTCACTACCAGCGATTCCTTTTTCTTTTCTTTTACAAACACAATGGCATTATCTGTGGATCCTTTTTCTTTTATCTTCTCAGATAGCTGCTCAGTGTGTCCAAGTTTAGATTTAATGTGAGAGGATCTCTGGTAACTTAGAATCTCATCAAGGATGTTATCTTCCTCCTTGTATTCATCTTCATAACTGCTACATTCTTCATCTTCCTGTAACCTGACATTCTTATCTTTTGACTTTAGAATGGTTACATCAGGGACTTTTGTAGTAGCTTCAGCATAACTTTTCTTCTTTGTAGACTTGGCCAAATCTGCCTCAAGTCATACAATTACTTCCTCAAGCTTCTTACACTCAGAAATTTTTAGTGTAAGATCATGGTCAAGCTCATCAGTAATTATTTTTGCTTTCTTGAGTGTTTCCATAATTTCAGCATTTATGCCATTTGCTTGGCTGAGTTGATCATTTAAGTTTTTGTTCTTCTTTCTTTCTAACTTGAGCTCTATAAGTGCAGAAAGTAATTCTGCTTCAAGATCTGGATTGTCATCATCTTCAATTCTTTTCTTGATATTATCACCTTTCCTTTTTGTTGTTTCACTCCCTATAGGAGTCTCTTCATGTCTTGCCATAAAGAGAATATCTTCATCATTTTCTTCTTCAGACTCATCAGAGAGGTTATCATGCTTTGACAGATAACTTCTCTTTCTTGGAATGAATTTCTTTTTTCCTTTCTTTTCTTGGCTTCCTTTAGGCTCTTCTTCATCAGAATCATACACTCTACCCTTTTTCTGGCACTTAGAGGCAAAGTGTCCTAAGCCTCCATAGTTGAAACATCTCATGGTTGACTTGCTTTTATACTTGTCACTCCTGTTCTTCAATTTTCTGATTAGATAAGCTATAATCTCAACATCTGAGTCATCAGAATCACTGTTGTCTTCTGCTCTTAACTTCTCTGCTGGTTCTTTAATTTTTAACTTATTTGTAGCTTCAAAAGCAGCTTTTTTTTTCACTTGTACTGGTTCTATTATTCTCATCTCATACATGGTCAGGATGCCATGTAGCTCATCAATGGTTAAACTGTCCAAGGTGGTAATTTCTTCAAGTGCAGACTGTCACACCCTAATTTCGTACTATTCAGAATGGTGTGATGAACCGCTAGCAAACCAACGGTTCAACCAGGATCTCGAGTAGGCTATATCCGTGTTATCTAAACTCCCATACATCCATAATCATAATCAGAGTAAATACACAATAGCGGAAGTCTTATAATAAAATGAACTGAGAATCTACGGTGATATTAATATTTAAATAGAAAATTATTCTGTATCAACTGAGACATAAATAATTATCAAATACATGTCTTTATCAAATCCAAATAAAGAAAACTAGAAAAATATCTAATCGAATACACATGAGTTGCACTCACAAGAGGAGTCATGTGTATCCACTTCAGCTTCAACTTCCATCACCGCTATGTTCCCGTACGCTGGAGCATTCATATAATCTTCAACTGCAAAACCTGCATCATCAACTAAAAATATTCGACGTCGAGGGGGTGAGCACACATCACGGCTCAGTGAGTAGACAAAATAATGCAACATTATATATGCATGCAATCAATTCATATCTTTGGTCTGGTTTATAGTTTGCAATGCGCAATAGAAAGGTTGGGTGGTCAAAGGTTAACGTTTGTTGACCCCGCCTCTATACACAGGGTGTGGAAGTCCGCCCGAAGGTTAACGTTTATCGTCGTCCCCATCCACCCTAATCATGAACATTATAAAACAAAGGTTAACGTTTATTGCTATATAGTGCCATACCAACACGTAAGCCCCTGTTAGCGAGGGCTTGCAAATTGGGCTCGCAATTAATCAATCCTAATGCCAAACAGTGTATCCAAGGCCTCATCCCAGCATCCCTCAGAATATCCATAGAGAAAGAGCTAAGGCCCCCCGGTAGAGTCAGAGACTACAAGGACCGAGACCACCTCCCCTGATACTCTACGACATAATAATTCTGTTAAAGTAATGGCGATACGACGATGCTAATGCACAATACTTGAGTTAGAGATAGAGCTAAAGTGCTGAGACCCACCAAAGGTTAACGTTTATTGACGTTCTCATCACACCTCCCCTGATACTCGCTCGCATCAAGTACACCAACCACACACATACAATCACATGTGTAAGACCCATGTCAATCTAACCCGGTCTTACCCCCTTAAACCAGGTTTATCCATCATGGTCGAGTCAAATGGACCAAGGGCGTGAAGGAGATCGAGATCCCAGGTATCAAATCGACCCAAAAATAATAATTTTGAGGGGAGGGTCGCATACCCAGCTAAGCAGTGTCGGACCTCTCAAAACAGAGAGTCAGACCCTCAGTTTTGAAGGGAGGGTCGGACAGCTTAAGACCCTAGGGTCGACGGGATCATCGACCCTCCCATCGACCCTCGGATTCTGCCGTAAGAAAATAAAATTAGGAAATTTCCTAATTTTCGATTGGGTTTTTTTCCAAATCTCAATGGGACTTATTTAGGATGTTCCTACTCTATTTAAAGGACATTCCTAAGCCACTTTCACTCCTTTCACAACCCTAATCGAATTGAGAGAAAGAGAGGAGAAGGAAAGAGGAAGAAGAAAGGGAAGGAAGAGAAATTATGCCAAAAGAGAAGAGTTGCAGAGAAAGATTTTTCTTCTCAGGTATGGGTACTAATTCCATGAGTTTCTACAGACCTTAGGTTAGTTAATGTTGAGAGTGTGATCTCGGAGAAACCCAAACCATCAATCTATGGTTAGGTTTTCATGGAAAACCATAGGAAAGTTCATGAAAGCTATCTAGGTGGGTTATACATGGTTTCAGACCATGGAATGCATGTAGAATGGAATGTAGGAGCAAGCCATAGGATTCCAAACATGAAGAATGGATTAAAAGAGGGAACTGGACCAAAGTGCACAGAGGCTCACTGTCACACCCCAATTCCGCACATTTCAGAATGGTGTGATGAACCGCTAAATAACCAACGGTTCAACCAGGATCTCAAATAGGCTATCCCCGTGTTACCTGAACCCTCATATACTCACCATCATAATCAGAGTAAATACACAATAGCGGAAGTCTTATAAATAAATGAACTGAGAACTAAAATGGTATTCATAAATAATAGCAAATTATTCTGTGTTCAAACTGAGACATAAATAATTAAGTACCAAATACATGTCTTATAAATCCAATAAAGAAACCTATAAAAACATTTAATCGAATACACACGAGTTGCACTCGTAAGAGGAGTCGTGTGTATCGTCTTCAGCTACAACTTACATAGCTGCTACATTTCCATACGCTGACGCGTTCATAAAATCTTCAACTGTATAACTTGCATCATCAACTAAAAATATTCGACGTCGAGGGGTGAGCACACAACATGGCTCAGTGAGTAGCCAAAACAATGCAACAATACATATGCATGCAAAAATCAATTTATATCTTTGGTCTTGGTTTATAGTTTGCAATGTGCAATAGAAAGGTTCGGTGGTCAAAGGTTAACGTTTATTGACACCGCCTCTATACACAGGGTGTCGAAGCCCGCCCGAAGGTTAACGTTTATCGTCGTCCCCATCCACCCTACCATAACATTATACAACAAAGGTTAACGTTTATTGCTATATAATGCTATACCAACACGTAAGCCCCTGTTAGCGAGGGCTTGCAAACTGGGCTCGCTAATAACCAATCCTAATACCAAACAGTGTACCCAAGGCCTCACCCCAGCATCCCTCAGAACATCCATAGAGATAGAGCTAAGGCCCCTCGGTAGAGTCAGAGACTACAAGGACCGAGACCACCTCCCCTGATACTCTATGACATAATAGTTCTGCTAAGGTAATGGCGATACGACGATGCCAATGCACAAGACTTGAGTTAGAGATAGAGCTAAAGTGCTGAGACCCGCCAAAGGTTAACGTTTATTGACGTTCTCATCAGACCTTCCCTGATACTCGCTCGCATCAAGTACATCAACCACACACATACAAGCACATGCCTATTCCTATCATCATCATCATCATCATCATGTTATAAACAATAAAGTAAATATGGATGAACAAGTAATAGAACTATTGGATGGCATGCTGTATGCACATTACAAACATATTCGCACAGAATCAAACATGGCATAAGACTCAAGAAATAGAAAACAGTTTATTATTAACCAATTTAGTTTGGGGTTAATATTCCTCACCTTAGCTTGCTAAAAGATATTTTTCCAAGCTTTAAAATCATCGTTACAATGTTATTAGATTGCTAGCAAACCTAACAAAGTCGATAGAATTTAATTAGAATTAATTCGGAATTTAAAACCATTCTGTCAACTGAGGGTCGATGCTAGGGTCGATGCTAGGGTCGATGGGTCTATCGACCCTCCCTCCATTCCCGAACTTCCCGAATGCTGAGGGTCGATGGTCGAAACACCTAGGGTCGGATGGTCTATCGACCCTCGGTGCGACCCTTGGTGCACTCTGGTCCAATTTCCACTTTTAAATCCATTCTTCGTGTTTGGGTCCTATGGCTTACTTCCTACATTCATTCAACAGTCATTCCATGGTCTAGAACCATGTATAATCTATCTAAATAATTTTCGTGCATCCTCCTATGGTTTTCCATGAAAACCTAACCATGGATGGATGGTTTGGGTTTTTCCGAAATCCTACACTCAACCATATCTAACCTAAGGTCTGTAGAAACTAATGGAATTAGTATCCATACCTGAGAAGATTACTTTTCTCTGCAAATTCTTCTTCTTTTTGCTAAGCCTTCTTCTTAGCCTCCTTTCTTCCTCTTTTCCTTCTTCTCTCTTTCTCTCAATTCAATTAGGGTTGTGAAAGGAGTGAAAGTGGCTTAGGGACGTCCTTTAAATAGACTAGGAATGTCCTATAATAATCCCATTGAGATTTGGAAAGAATCCCAACCGAAAATTAGGAAATTTCCTAATTTCAGTTTCATCAAAAACCGAGGGTCGATGGGAGGGTCGATGATCCCGTCGACCCTAGGGTCTTAAGCTATCCGACCCTCCCTTCAAAACCGAGGGTCCGACTTTTCTGTTTTGGGAGGTCCGACCCCGCTTAGCCGGGTGTGCGACCCTCCCCTAAAATTAAGTGTTTTTGGGTCGATTTTATACCTGGGATCTCGATCTCCTTCATGCCCTTGGTCCATTTGACTCGACCATGATGGGTAAACCTTGTTCAAGGTGGTAAGACCGGGTTAGTTTGACACGAGTCTTACAACTCCCCCCAACTTATAAAAATTTCATCCTCAAAATTGTACATACCTTCCGAATCAAACAAGTCAGGGTATTGCTTTCTCATAGCATTTTCTTCTTCCCATGTAACCTCTTCCATGTCTCTACTTTTCCATGTGACCTTAACATAGTAGATATCTCTGTTACGTAGACGTTGAACCTTTCGACTAGTGATTTCCGTTGGTATTACTTCAAATGTCAAATCATCAGTCAATTCGGCAAATGCACGTCAACACATGTGTTGGGTCTTTGACATACTTCTTCAATAAGGATATGTGAAATACGTCAAGCACACTTGACATAGATGGTGGTAGTGCTAACTGATAAGCTACTTTCCCACGCTTAGCCAGAATCTCATATGGCCCGACGTATCTTGGACTTAGTTTTCCTTTCTGTCCGAACCTCTTCAATCCTCGCATAGGCGATACTTTCAAAAATACTTATCACCTACGGCGAACTCTAGCTCTCTTCGTCGAGTATCTGCGTATTGCTTCTGACGGTTCTGAGCTACTCTTACTCTTTCCTTGATGATGTCGACCACTCGACAAGTCTCTTCAACAATTTCTGGTCCAACAATACTACGTTCTCCAACTTCATTCCAAAACAAGGGAGTTCGACACTTCCTCTCGTAGCATATCTTCTAGAATCTGGATTGTACGCTCCGACCGTCCGTCTGTCGTGGGTGGAATGCGAGATCGAACTTCAATGTTGTACCCATACCCTTTTGCAGTCCTTCCCAAAATTTGGAAGTAAATCGTGGATCTCTATCGGACACAATGCTTTTTGGAACACCATGTAGCCGAACAATATTATCCACATACAGCTTTGCTAACCTTTCCATTGTATACTGGGGTCGTATCGGTATGAAGCGAGCTGTTTTAGTCAGACGGTCTACAATCACCCAAACTGCGTCAACTACTCGAGGAGTCAATGGTAGTCCTGTGACGAAGTCCATAGTGATGCAGTCCCATTTCCATGCTGGTTCCGGTAATGGTTGTAACAGTCCTGTGGGTCTTTGTCGTTCCTCCTTTACCTTCTGACAATTTAGGCATTGAGACACGAACTTGGCTACATCTGCCTTCATTCCCCTCCACCAATACAGTTTCTTTAGATCATGATACATTTTTGTGCTTCCAGGATGTATTGAGTAGATGGTGGTATGGGCTTCCTTCATCAGTCGGTGTCTAATGTTCATACTTTCTGTTTCAGGTACACATATTCTCCCTTTATATTTCAGTACTTTCTCGGTATCTAAGGTGAACTCAGGGTTGGTCCTACCTTTCTCAATATCTTCTTGTACTGTTCTCAGATAAGGATCTGCTTTGATAGCTGTCTTCACTTCGTCCACTATATCCGGTATAATCTTCAATGCTGCGAACATATTCAAAAGCCGATGAATAAACCCTTGGCTAGATGATTCATCCGTTGTATCTATCACATATTGTTCGTTGCCGTGATTGAACACCATTCCGTTGGTATACATTGCTGCAGTCGTGCTAGTTTCTCCTTGAGACTTTGTCATTGCTTTTCTGCTCAATGCATCTGCTACTACGTTCGCTTTTCCCAGATGATACTGGATATCACAATCATAGTCTTTCAATAGTTCCAGCCATCTTCTTTGTCTCATATTCAACTCTTTCGATTAAATAGATAAGTAAGACTTTTATGGTCCGACTTAATCTGAAATTTCTCTCCGTATAGGTAGTGTCTCCATATCTTGACAGCATGTACTACTGCCGCTAACTCCAAATCATGAGTGGGGTAATTCTTCTCATGTACCTTCAACTGTCTCGATGCATACGCAACCACTTGTTCTCCTTGCATAAGCACACATCCTAATCCCAATCCCGATGCATCAATGTATAAGGTAAATGTCTGTCCTGGAACGGGAATGGTCAAAATTGGAGCGGATATCAATCTGGTCTTCAGTGTTTGAAAACTCTTTTCACACTTATCCTTCCATACAAACTTTTTTCCTTTCTTGGTCAAACCCGGTGAGAGGTACGGCAATCCGAGAATAGTCTTCTACGAATCTCTCGATAATATCCAGCTAGACCCGGGAAAACTTATAATTTCTGAAACACTCTTTGGTGCTTCCCACTTCACAATAGCCTCGATCTTACTGGGGTCCACTTTGATTCCTTCTGTGGATACTACATGGCCTAGAAAGGCGACTTCGCTTAGCCAAAACTCACACTTCGAAAATTTGGCGTATAACTTCTCTTTCCTTAAACGCTGTAGGGCTGCGTTTAGGTTCTTAACATGGGTTTCCTTGTCTTTGGAGTACACCAATATGTCATCAATAAATACTATGACCGACGTATCCAACATATCGTGGAACACCCGGTTCATAAGTTCCATGAATGTTGCCGGTGCATTAGTTAATCCAAAGGACATCACTAGGAACTCATAATGTCCGTATCTTGTCCTGAAAGCTGTCTTCGGAATGTCACCTTCTTTAATCTTCAGTTGATGATAGCCTGATCGAATATCGATCTTTGAAAATACCTTCGCTCCTTGTAACTGATCGAACAAGTCATCGATTCTGGGTAGTGGATATCGATTCTTGATTGTCAGTTTATTCAACTCTCGATAGTCGATGCATAATCGAACGCTACCATCCTTCTTCTTCACGAACAACACCGGTGCTCCCCATGGAGATATACTGGGTCTAATATAACCCTTATCTAGCAGTTCTTGTAATTGTACTTTTAATTCCATCAGTTCAGTAGGAGCCATTCTATAAGGTGCTTTTGATACTGGTGCGGCTCCAGGTATAAGGTCTATTACAAACTCCGTGGCTCGGTCGGGTGGTAATCCGGGTAGTTCCTCCGGAAATACATCAGGAAAATCTCGCACGACATCAATATCTTCCATTCGTGGCACGTCCTTGGTTAGGTCGACCACTGATACTAGATATCCGACCGCTCCTTTCTCAAGGAACTTCTTAGCCTTTAATGCTGAGAGTATGAGCTTGCGTCTCCTGGGAAGTTTGGTTCCTGAGAAACTGAATTCCGCTCTTTCTTTGTCTTTGAACGTTAGCTTCTTCTCGACGCATAACAGATTTGCAGAATGCCGAGCTAACCAGTCCATTCCCAAGATGACGTCAAAGTCTGCCATCTCAAGTTGTATTAAGGTTGCATCCAAGGTCTGCTTTCCAATGAGAACTGGACATGGTCCATAACCTTTCTCTAATTTCACTTCTAATCCCATCGGTGACCGTACAAGTAATTTGTAGTCTAATGTTTTGATGGCTAGATTGGTCTTCTTTCCAAATGACACAGATATAAATGAATGAGTAGCTCCTGAATCAAAGAGTACTCTGGCGGGTATGCCATTGATAGGTACGATACTTGTGATTCGTTTTTACTTAGACTACATGCTCAATCAATTCTAATTATAGCCTTACAAGTTTCGGTCATACCTGTGACCACATCGGGCGATGCGGCAGCATCCTCTGATGTAACGGCATATACCCATCCTTGATGTAGTTGCTTCTTGGGTTTTGGGCATTCTCTTGCCATATGCCCTGGTTGGTCGTAGTTATAGCACTTCGGGGCTTCAAAATTTGACTTTGGCTGTGGTTGAGCTGCTGCAGTAGACTTTGGTGCAGTTGCATAACTCTGAGGACGAAATGGTTTATACGTCCTATTATTGCCTCCGTTGTAGGAGTTTCCGACTGGTCTCTTGATTCCTCTGCTTTGGGAGAAATAGCTCTCCTTCTGGCTCCATTCAATTATTTGAGCAATTTCGACAGCTTCGTTGTAAATCTTCTTTTCTAAACCCAGAACATTTTCCCTTATGCTTCCTCTTAGTCCCGCGACGAATCTACGGGTTTTTGTATCTTCTTCTTGCATTCTAGCCGGTGCAAAGAAAAACAGTTCCTCATAGCGCTGTTGATATGCGTCTACGGTCATCTATCCCTGGTACAAACTCAGGAACTCTTTCTCCATTGAATCTCTGAAGCTTCTGGGGAAATACTTCTCGAAGAATGCTTCTTTATATATAGCCCATGTCAGTAGGGCGTGCTTGGTCAATAAGTATGTCTTTGTAGATTTCTACCAATGGTGTGCGTCGCCTTTGAGCATGAAGGTGGCGCATAACACTTTCTCTTCCTCAGTGATAGTCATCATAAGGAAGTTCCTTTCCATCTCGTCTATCCAGTGTGCTGGCCACAGTGGATCAGACGGCTTGCCATTGAATTCTCTCAGTTTCATCTTCAAAAATCTCTCTACTAGTCGGGAGTGATCCAGTTGATTTTGGTATGCCCCAAACATAGGGGGTGGACACTGATAGTTCCCTTGGGCTGCTTCTAGGATTTGCACTGGAATTGGTGCAGCCAGTTGTTGAGGTGTCTGTTGAGCTGGGTGGTTACCCACTGGTGCTGCACTAGCTTGCCCAGTGTGCATGGCTGCAGCCTGAGTGGCTTGAAACATAACTCCCATCGCAACCTGCATTTGAGCTTGTGCATGTTGCATTTGTTGTAGCTGTTGTGCCAGATTCATCACCACTGTTGTTAGCTCTGGTGGTGGTGGTGGCAAATTTATAGGGTTTGCCGGCTCGGGATTACCCTGTGCATAATTGTTCTCTTGACTAGTCTCATCCGCCGGTGGTGGTGGTGGGACTGTGTTTCAGGTCTGTCGGGTCACTCTACGGCCAGACATATTTACTTTCGAGGTGGATGGTGCCTGAAATTCAAAATTAGTGAGAAATCATTTATACTTCATGTAGGCATGCTAACCGATATAAAATTCAAAATCTCCAATTCATTCTGAAATAAATACTGTCTTTTCTATGTAGGGTCGATGGTGAGGGTCGTTGGTGTATCCGACCCTTGGTATCCGACCCTGGGAATGACCTGTTCTTCCCGAAAGCTGAGGGTTGATGCGAGGGTCGATGGGTGTCCGACCCTCAGTCCGACCCTCGATTTTCTGTCAGATTCCCGAGAGCCGAGGGTCGATTGGAGGGTCGATCCGAGAGCTGACGCATTCATAAAATCTTCAACTGTATAACCTGCATCATCAACTAAAAATATTCGACGTCGAGGGGTGAGCATACAACACGGCTCAGTGAGTAGCCAAAACAATGCAACAATACATATGCATGCAAAAATCAATTTATATCTTTGGTCTTGGTTTATAGTTTGCAATGTGCAATAGAAAGGTTGGGTGGTCAAAGGTTAACGTTTATTAACACCGCCTCTATACACAGGGTGTGGAAGCCCGCCCGAAGGTTAACGTTTATCGTCGTCCCCATCCACCCTACCATAACATTATACAACAAAGGTTAACGTTTATTGCTATATAATGCTATACCAACACGTAAGCCCCTGTTAGCGAGGGCTTGCAAACCGGGCTCGCTACTAACCAATCCTAATGCCAAGCAGTGTATCCAAGGCCTCACCCCGGCATCCCTCGGAACATCCATAGAGATAGAGCTAAGGCCCCCGGTAGAGTCAGAGACTACAAGGACCGAGACCACCTCCCCTGATACTCTACGACATAATAGTTCTGCTAAGGTAATGGCAATACGACGATGCCAATGCACAAGACTTGAGTTAGAGATAGAGCTAAAGTGCTGAGACCCGCCAAAGGTTAACGTTTATTGACGTTCTCATCACACTTCCCCTGATACTCACTCGCATCAAGTACATCAACCACACACATACAAGCACATGCCTATTCCTATCATCATCATCATCATCATGTTATAAACAATAAAGTAAATATGCATGAACAAGTAATAGAAATATTGGATGGCATGCTGTATGCACATTACAAACATATTCGCACAGAATCAAACATGGCATAAGACTCAAGAAATAGAAAACAGTTTATTATTAACCAATTTAGTTTGGGGTTAAGGTTCCTTACCTTAGCTTGCTAAAAGATATTTTTCCAAGCTTTAAAATCACCGTTACAATGTTATTAGATTGCTAGCAAACCTAACAAAGTCGATAGAATTTAATTAGAATTAATTCGGAATTTAAAACCATTCTGTCAACTGAGGGTCGATGCTAGGGTCGATGCTAGGGTCGATGGGTCTATCGACCCTCCCTCCATTCTGAACTTCCCGAATGCTGAGGGTCGATGGTCAGAAACACCTAGGGTCGGATGGTCTATCGACCCTCGGTGCGACCCTTGGTGCACTCTGGTCCAATTTCCACTTGTTCATTCGACCCTCGGATGACCATTCGACCCTAGGTGTTCCTGACCATCGACCCTCAGTGTTCGGGAAGTTCAGAGTTAAGGGAGGGTCGCACCCAGGGTCGATCCTGACTCCGACCCTACCTCCGACCCTCAGTTAACAGAGTAGTTTTTAAATTCCGAATAAATTCTAATTAAATTCTATCGACTTTGTTAGGTCTTCTAGCAATATAATAACATTGTAAAGGTGATTCTAAAGCTTGGAAAATATCTATTAGCAAGCTAAGGTGAGGAACCAGAACTCCAAACTAAATTGGTTAATAACAAAAACTGTTTTCTATTTTTTTAGTCTTATGCCATGCTTGATTCTATGCGAATATGTTTGTAATGTGCATACAGCATGCCATCCAATAATTCTATTACTTATTCATGCATATTTACTTTATTTTTTATAACATGATGATGATGATGATGATGATAGGAATAGGCATGTGCTTGTATGTGTGTGGTTGATGTACTTGATGCGAGCGAGTATCAGGGGAGGTGTGATGAGAACGTCAATAAACGTTAACCTTTGGCGGGTCTCAGCAATTTAGCTCTATCTCTAACTCAAGTCTTATGCATTAGCATCATCGTATCGCCATTACTTTAGCAGAACTATTATGTCGTAGAGTATCAGGGGAGGTGATCTCGGTCCTTGTAGCCTCTGACTCTACCAGGGGGCCTTAGCTCTATCTCTATGGACATTCTGAGGGAAACTGGGGTGAGGCCTTGGATACACTGTTTGGCATTAGGATTGGTTAGTTGCGAGCCCAGTTTGCAGCCCTCGCCAACAGGGGCTTACGTGTTGGTATGGCACTATATAGCAATAAACGTAACCTTTGTTATATAATGTTCGTGATTGGGTACATGTGAGTTGACGATAAACGTGATCTTCAGGTAACGTCACACACTCGTGTACAGAGGCGGGGTCAATAAACGCGACCTTTGGCTACCTAAACCTTTCTATTGCATACTGCAAACTTTAAACCGAACCAAAGATATAATTTGATTTCCATGCATATGTATTGTTGCATTGTTTTGGCTACTCACTGAGCCATGATGTGTGCTCACCCCTCGACGTTGAATATTTTTAGTTGATGATGCAGGTTATACCGTTGAATACTATGTGAATGCGTCTGCGTACGGGAACGTGGCAGCGATGGAAGCTGAAGCTGAAGTGGATACACACGACTCCTCTTGCGAGTGCAACTCGTGTGTATTTGATTAGATATTTTATAGGTTTCTTTATTGGATTTATTAAGACATGTATTTGGTATTTAAATATTTATGTCTCAGTTGAAAACAGAATAATTTGCTATTAAATTAATGATATCATCTTAGTTTCTCAGTTCATGTTATTATAAGACTTCCGCTATTGTGTATTTACTCTGATTATGATTACGGATGTGTGTAAGTTTAGATAACGCGGGGATAGCCTATTTGAGATCCTGGTTGAACCGTTGGTTTGCTAGCGGTTCATCACACCATTCTGAACAGTGCGGAATTGGGGTGTGACAACATGCCTATTCCTATCATCATCATCATCATGTTATAAACAATAAAGTAAATATGCATGAACAAATAATAGAAATATTGGATGACATGTTGTATGCACATTACAAACATATTGGCATAGAATCAAGCATGGCATTGGACTCAGGAAAAGGAAAACATTTTGTTATTAACCAATTAGTTTAGAGTTCTGTTTCCTCACCTTAGCTTGCTAATAGATACTTTTCCAAGCTTTAGAATCACCTTTATAATGTTATTATATTGCTAGAAGACCTAACAAAGTCGATAAAATTTAATTATAATTAATTCTGAATTTAAAAACCATTCTGTTAACTGAGTGTGGGAGGTAGGGTCGGAGTCATGATCGACCCTGGGTGCGACCCTCCCCAAACTCTGAACTTCCCGAACACTGAGGGTCGATAGTTAGGATCACCTAGGGTCGGATGGTCATCGACCCTCGGTGCGACCCTCGATGTACTTTGGTCAATTTCCCTCTTTTAGTTCATTCTTCGTGCTTGGGATCCTATGGCTTGCTCCTACATTCCATTCAACATTCATTTCATGGTCTGAAACCATGAATCATCCACCTAAATAGCTTTCATGCATTCTCTTATGGTTTTCCATGAAAACCTAACCATGGGTTGATGGTTTGGGTTTCTCCGAGATCATACTCTCATCAATATCTAACATAAGGTCTGTAGAAACTCATGGAATTAGTATCCATACCTGAGAAGAATACTCCTTGCTTCTCTTTTGGCTAAATTCTCTTCCTTGCTTCTCTTCTTCTTCTTTTCCTTCTCTTTTATTTCTCTCAATTCAATTAGGGTTGTGAAAGGAGTGAAAGAGGTTTAGGGACGTCCTTTGAAATATAGTAGGAACATCCTAAAATAAGTCCCTTTGAGATTAGGAAAGAATCCAAATAAAAAATTAGGAAATTTCCTAATTTCAGTTTCGGAGGCAACTGAGGGTCGATGGGAGGGTCGATGATCCCGTCGACCCTAGGTTCTCTAAGTTGTCCGACCCTCCCTTCAAAACTGAGGGTCTGACTTTTTGTTTTGGGGGGTCCGACCCTCCTTGGCTGGGTATGCGACCCTCCCCTTAAATTAAGTGTTTTTGGGTCGATTTGATACTTGGGATCTCGATCTCCTTCACGCCCTTGGTCCATTTGACTCGACCATGATGGGTAAACCTGGTTCAAGGTGGTAAGACTGGGTTAGATTGACACGGGTCTTACAACTCCCCCCTACTTATAAAAATTTCGTCCTTGAAATTGTACGTACCTTCTTAATTAAATAAGTGAGGGTATTGCTTTCGTATAACATTTTCTTCTTCCCATGTAATTTCTTTCATGTCTCTAATTTTCCATGTGACCTTAACATAATAGATATCTCGATTACGTAGACGTTGAACCTTTCGACTGGTGATTTCTGTTGGTGTTACTTCAAATGTCAAATCATCAGTCAAATCTGGTAAATCTACTGTTAACACGTGCGTTGGATCCTTGACATACTTCTTCAATAGGGAAATGTAAAATAAGTCATGCAAACTTGACATAGATGGTGGTAGTGCTAACTGATAAGCCACTTTCCCATGCTTAGCTAGAATTTCATATGGCCCGACATATCTTGGACTTAGTTTCCCTTTCTGTCCGAACCTTTTCAATCCTCGCATAGGCAATACCTTCAAAAATACTTTATCACCTACGGAAAACTCCAGATCTCTGCGTCGAGTATCTGCATATTGCTTCTGATGATTCTGAGCTGTTCTTACTCTTTCCTTGATAATATCGACCACTTGGCAAGTCTCTTTAAAAAATTCCGGCCCAACAATACTACATTCTCCAACTTCATTCCAAAACAAAGGAATTCGACACTTCCTACCATACAGTGCTTCATAAGGTGACATATGTATAGTAGCCTGATAGCTATTGTTATAAGCGAACTCGATCACTGGTAACTTTTCATCCCATGATCCTTTGAAATCACTCGTAGCATATCTTCTAGAATCTGGATTATACGCTCTGACTGTCCGTCTGTCTGTGGGTGGAATGCAGTACTGAACTTCAACATTGTACCCATAGCCTTTTGCAATCCATTCCAAAACTTAGAAGTAAATCGTGGATCTCTATCAGACACAATGCTTTCTGGAACACCATGTAATCGAACAATATTATCCACATACAGCTTTGCTAACCTTTCCAGTGTATACTGATGTCGTATAGGTATGAACCGAGCTGTTTTAGTCAGACGGTCCACAATCACCCAAACTGCGTCAACTACTCGAGGAGTCAGTGGTAGTCCCGTGATGAAGTCCATAGTGATGCAGTTCCATTTCCATGCTGGTTCTGGTAATGGCTGTAACAGTCCTACGGGTCTTTGTAGTTCAGCCTTTACTTTCTGACAATTTTGGCATTGGGACACGAACTTGGCTACATCTTCTTTCATTCCCCTCCACTAATATAGTTTCTTTAGATCATGATACATTTTTGTACTTTCAGGATGTATCGAATAGATGGTGGTATGGGCTTCTTTCATCAGTCGGTGTCTAATGTCCATACTTTCTGTTTCAGGTACACATATTCTTCCTTTGTATTTCAGTACTCTCTCTTCATCCAAGGTGAACTCAGGATTAGTCCTACCTTTCTCGATATCTTCTTGTACTGTTCTCAGTTAAGGATCTGATTTGATAGCTATCTTCACTTCATCGATTATGTCCGGTATAATGTTCAATGCCGCGACCATGTTCGAAAACCGAAAAACAAACCCTTGGTTGGCTGATCCATCCGTTGTGTCTATCACATACTGCTCGTTTCGAATTGAATACCATTCCAATAGTACACATTGCCGCAGTTGTGCTAACCTCTCTTTGCGACTTTATCATTGCTTTTCTGCTTAACGCATCCACTACTACGTTTGCTTTTCCCGTCTGATACTGGATATCACAATCATAGTCTTTCAATATTTCCAGCCATCTTCTTTGTCTCATATTCAACTCCTTCTGATTAAATAAATAATTAAGACTTTTATGGTCTGACTTAATCTGAAATTTCTCTCCGCATAGGTAATGTCTCCATATCTTGACAGCATGTACTACTGCCGCTAATCCCAAATCATGGGTGGGGTAATTTTTCTCATGTATCTTCAATTGTCTCGAGGCATAAGCAATTACTTGCTCTCCTTGCATAAGAACACATCCTAGTCCTAGTCCCGACGCATCAGTGTATAAAGTAAATGTCTGTCCTGGAACGGGAATAGTCAAAATCGGAGCGGATATCAATCTGGTCTTCAATGTTTGGAAACTCTTCTCACATTTATCGGTCCACACAAACATTTTACCTTTCTTAGTCAAACTGGTGAGAGGCATGGTAATCCGAGAATAGTCTTTTACGAATCTCCGATAATAACCAGCTAGACCCAGAAAACTTTTAATTTCTGAAACACTCTTTGGTGCATCCCACTTTACAATAGCCTCGATCTTGCTGGGGTCTACTTTGATTCCTTCAGTGGATACTACATGGCCTTAGAAGGTGACTTCACTTAGCCAAAACTCACACTTTGAAAATTTGGCATATAGCTTCTCTTTCCTTAAACATTGTAGGGCGGCGTTTAGGTTCTTGATATGAGTTTCTTCGTCCTTGGAGTATACCAATATATCATCAATAAATACTATAACCGACGTATCCAACATATCATGGAAGAACCGGTTCATTAGTTCCATAAAAGTTGCTGGTGCGTTTGTTAATCCAAAAGACATGACCAAGAACTCATAATGTCCGTATCTGGTGTCGAAAGCTGTCTTAGGAATATCTCCCTCTTTAATCTTCAATTGATGATAGCCCGATCGAAGATCGATCTTAGAAAATACCTTTGCTCCTTGTAACTGATCGAACAAGTCATCGATTTGAGGTAGTGGATATCGATTCTTGATTGTTAGTTTATTTAGCTCCCGATAGTCGATGCATAATCGAATGCTACCGTCCTTCTTCTTCACGAATAACACCGGCACTCCCCATGGTGATATACTGGGTCGAATATAACCCTTGTCCAGCAGTTCCTGTAGCTGCACTTTTAGTTCCTTCAGTTCAGTAGGAGCCATTCTATAAGGTTCTTTTGATACTGGTGCGGCTTCAGGTACAAGATCTATTACAATGACATTGAGCGTGGTCAAGAGTTGCGCATCACCATCTATGTTAAAGGGGTGCACATTTCATTTGACTATCGACAACTGGCCGATCTGCTGGGCATTCCTTATGATGGCCCCATGGTTTACTGTGCGCCTGGAGAGCCCCAGTTTGTTTCCATGGAGATGAGGGCAGAGATCGACAATCAGCTGCTACGACCTGATCGCTGGCAGATGAGAGCTTGTTACCTGCGTCCAGCTCCACGGGTCTTCTGCAAGATTATCCAGCATAATCTGATTCCACAGAGTGGGCACTATGAGAGGGTTTCTCAGCTGACCCAGTTCCTGATATATAATATCTGCACCAGACAGCCCGTCTGCCTTCCCTACATCATCATGCAGACCATGATTAGTGCTACATTGTCCGGTCATAGGGGTAATCTACCCTATGGACGTATGATTACTATTCTATTGACCCGCCTAGGGGTTGACTTAGCGGATGAGAAGATTCAGGAGAAGACCTTCTCGTTGCCTCTAGATTGGGAGGCTATCTGCAAGATGGGTATGCGGGATGCCCAAGTTAGTGACGAGGAGAGGAACGAGATGGTACGCCCACACACTCGCATTGAGATGGCTGACGCTGAGGCTGCTGCTGCCACTGCTAGAGTTCATGTGGATCCTGTCGATGATGACGATCGTATGTATATGGATGTCGACTCGATACCACCACCTTCACCTACGCATGCGGCTGGAGTTGGTACTTCTTCTACGGCGGATCCTGTACCTGAGACTGGTCCTTCTCATGCGGCTGGTCTTTCACGCCCACCTTCTGATATGGTGGAGATGGTTCAGGAGATTAGAGAGGCTCAACGCAGATCTGATATGAGGATGGATGAGTTGTTGGACGTACAGCGTCGGACTGATCAGCGGGTGGCTGATCTCACAGCTAGTCTTCAGACGTCCCAGACTCAGATAGCCTGGTTGACTAGAGTCTATGCCGAGGACTACGACAGAGACCGTGATGCGCCGCCTCCTCCTTTACCTCCAGCTTCTTGATTGTACTTTATTTTCCTTGTACTACAGAGTAACTATCCGGGTTGTGGACTGTACTCTGCTTTAGTTATGTATATACGTTTTGCTTCTCTTTCTGATTGTATGTAACTTGTTTCCCCTTTAATAGATGCATTATTCCCTTTTTAAATTTGGTCTCAACCATCACTGGTGCTTATAGTGTGTTAATATTACGGTTTTTACTTTTATCCTATCTCAGTTCACAATTGTCCCGAATGTATGTTAGTTCAGCGGACAAGGCCTGAGATGCTCTGTACCAAGTTGTCACACCCTAATTCCATACTATTAAGAATGGTGTGATGAACCGCTAGCAAACCAAGGGTTCAACCAGGATTTCGAGTAGGCTATATCCGTGTTATCTAAACTCCCATACATCCCTAATCATAATCAGAGTAAATACACAATAGCAAAAGTCTTACAATAAAATGAACTGAGAATCTACGGTGATATTAATATATAAATAGCAAATTATTCTGTATCAACTGAGTCATAAATAATTATCAAATACATGTCTTTATCAAATCCAAATAAAGAAAACTAGAAAAATATCTAATCGAATATACATGAGTTGCTTTCGCAAGAGGAGTCATGTATATCCACTTCAGCTTCAACTTCCATCGCCGCTACGTTCTCGTACGCTGGAGCATTCATATAACCTTCAACTGTAAAACCTGCATCATCAACTAAAAATATTCGACGTCGAGGGGGTGAGCACACATCACGACTCAGTGAGTAGACAAAACAATGCAACATTACATATGCATGCAATCAATTCATATCTTTGGTCTAGTTTATAGTTTGCAATGCGCAATAGAATGGTTGGGTGGTCAAAGGTTAACGTTTATTGACCCTGCCTCTATACACAGTGTGTGGAAGTTCGCCCGAAGGTTAACATTTTTCGTCGTCCCCATCCACCCTAATCATGAACATTATATAACAAAGGTTAACGTTTATTGCTATATAGTGCCATACCAACACGTAAGCCCTGTTAGCGAGGGCTTGTAAACTGGGCTCGCAACTAACCAATCCTAATGCCAAATAGTGTATCCAAGGCCTCACCCCATCATCCCTCAAAATATCCATAGAGATAGAGCTAAGGCCCCCCGGTAGAGTCAGAGACTACAAGGACCGAGACCACCTCCCCTGATACTCTACGACATAATAGTTCTGCTAAAGTAATGGCGATACGACGATGCTAATGCACAAGACTTGAGTTAGAGATAGAGCTAAAGTACTGAGACCCGCCAAAGGTTAACGTTTATTGACGTTCTCATCACACCTCCCCTGATACTCGCTCGCATCAAGTACACCAACCACACACATACAATCACATGTGTAAGACCCATGTCAATCTAACCCGGCCTTACCCCCTTAAACCAGGTTTACCCATCATGGTCGAGTCAAATGGACCAAGGGCGTGAAGGAGATCGAGATCCCAGGTATCAAATCGACCCAAAAATACTAATTTTGAGGGGAGGGTCGCATACCCAGCTAAGCAGTGTCGGACCTCCCAAAACAGAGAGTCAGACCCTCAGTTTTGAAGGGAGGGTCGGACAGCTTAAGACCCCAGGGTCGACGGGATCATCGACCCTCCCATCGACCCTCCCATCGACCCTCGGATTCTGCAGTAAGAAAATAAAATTAGGAAATTTCCTAATTTTCGATTGGGTTTTTTTCCAAATCTCAATGGGACTTACTTAGGATGTTCCTACTTTATTTAAAGGACGTTCCTAAGCCACTTTCACTCCTTTCACAACCCTAATCGAATTGAGAGAAAGAGAGGAGAAGGAAAGAGGAAGAAGAAAGGGAAGGAAGAGAAATTATGCCAAAAGAGAAGAGTTGCAGAGAAAGATTTTTCTTCTCAGGTATGGGTACTAATTCCATGAGTTTCTACAGACCTTAGGTTAGTTAATGTTGAGAGTGTGATCTCGGAGAAACCCAAACCATCAATCTATGGTTAGGTTTTCATGGAAAACCATAGGAAAGTGCATGAAAGCTATCTAGGTGGGTTATACATGGTTTCAGACCATGGAATGCATGTAGAATGGAATGTAGGAGCAAGCCATAGGATTCCAAACATGAAGAATGGATTAAAAGAGGGAACTGGACCAAAGTGCACAGAGGGTCACTGTCACACCCCAATTCCGCACATTTTAGAATGGTGTGATGAACCGCTAAATAACCAACGGTTCAACCAGGATCTCAAATAGGCTATCCCCGTGTTACCTGAACCCTCATATACTCACCATCATAATCAGAGTAGATACACAATAGCGAAAGTCTTATAAATAAATGAACTGAGAACTAAAATGGTATTCATAAATAATAGCAAATTATTCTGTGTTCAAACTGAGACATAAATAATTAAGTACCAAATACATGTCTTATAAATCCAATAAAGAAACCTATAAAAAAATCTAATCGAATACACACGAGTTGCACTCGCAAGAGGAGTCGTGTGTATCGTCTTCAGCTCCAACTTCCATAGCTGCTACATTTCCATACGCTGACGCGTTCATAAAATCTTCAACTGTATAACTTGCATCATCAACTAAAAATATTCGACGTCGAGGGGTGAGCACACAACACGGCTCAGTGAGTAGCCAAAACAATGCAACAATACATAATCATGCAAAAATCAATTTATATCTTTGGTCTTGGTTTATAGTTTGCAATGTGCAATAGAAATGTTGGGTGGTCAAAGGTTAACGTTTATTGACACCGCCTCAATACCCAGGGTGTGGAAGCCCACCCGAAAGTTAACGTTTATCGTCGTCCCCATCCACCCTACCATAACATTATACAACATAGGTTAACGTTTATTGCTATATAATGCTATACCAACACGTAAGCCCCTGTTAGCGAGGGCCTGCAAACTGGGCTCGCTACTAACCAATCCTAATACCAAACAGTGTACCCAAGGCCTCACCCCAGCATCCCTCAGAACATCCATAGAGATAGAGCTAAGGCCCCCCGGTAGAGTCAGAGACTACAAGGACCGAGACCACCTCCCCTGATACTCTATGACATAATAGTCCTGCTAAGGTAGTGGCGATACGACGATGTCAATGCACAAGACTTGAGTTAGAGATAGAGCTAAAGTGCTGAGACCCGCCAAAGGTTAACGTTTATTGACGTTCTCATCACACCTCCCCTGATACTCGCTCGCATCAAGTACACCAACCACACACATACAATCACATGCCTATTCCTATCATCATCATCATCATGTTATAAACAATAAAGTAAATATACATGAACAAATAATAGAAATATTGAATGACATGTTGTATGCACATTATAAACATATTCGCATAGAATCAAGCATGGCATTGGACTCAAGAAAAGGAAAATATTTTATTATTAACCAATTAGTGTAGAGTTCTGTTTCCTCACCTTAGCTTGCTAATAGATACTTTTCCAAGATTTAGAATCACCTTTATAATGTTATTATATTGCTAGAAGACCTAACAAAGTCGATAAAATTTAATTAGAATTAATTCTGAATTTAAAAACCATTCTATTAACTGAGGGTCGGAGGTAGGGTCGGAGTCATGATCGACCCTGGGTGCGACCCTCCCCAAACTCTAAACTTCCCGAACACTGAGAGTCAATAGTTAGGATCACCTAGGGTCGGATGGTCATCGACCCTCGGTGCGACCCTCGGTGTACTTTGGTCAATTTCCCTCTTTTAGTCCATTCTTCATGCTTGGGATCCTATGGCTTGCTCCTACATTCCATTCAACATTCATTCCATGGTCTGAAACCGTGAATCATCCACCTAAATAGCTTTCATGCATTCTCCTATGGTTTTCCATGAAAACCTAACCATGGGTTGATGGTTTGGGTTTCTCCGAGATCACACTCTCATCAATATCTAACCTAAGGTCTGTAGAAACTCATGGAATTAGTATCCATACCTGAGAAGAATACTCCTTCTCTGAAATTCTTCTCTTTTGGCTAAATTCTCTTCCTTGCTTCTCTTCTTCTTCTTTTCCTTCTCTTCTCTTCTCTTTCTCTCAATTCAATTAGGGTTGTGAATGGAGTGAAAGAGGCTTAGGGACATCCTTTAAATTGAGTAGGAACATCCTAAAAAAAGTCCCTTTGAGTTTAGGTAAGAATCCAAATCGAAAATTAGAAAATTTCCTAATTTCAGTTTCGGAGGCAACTAAGGGTCGATGGGAGGGTCGATGATCCCGTCGACCCTAGGTTCTCTAAGTTGTCCGACCCTCCCTTCAAAACTGAGGGTCTGACTTTCTGTTTTGGGGGGTCCGACCCTCCTTGGCTGGGTATGCGACCCTCCCCTTAAATTAAGTGTTTTTGGGTCGATTTGATACTTGGGATCTCGATCTCCTTCACGCCCTTGGTCCATTTGACTCGACCATGATGGGTAAACCTGGTTCAAGGTGGTAAGACCGGGTTAGATTGACACGGGTCTTATACGGACACTTCTGCATTATACAGATTGGGCAAGGTTCTCAATACCTTCTTGACAACATGAACTTCCTTCAGTTCTTCCCCCAGTGCCTTGATTGCATTGGTGACTCCATTTACTCTGTTGAGATAAACCTCAATGGTTCTCCCTCAGACATCCTCAGACTCTCAAATTGTGATCTAAGAATTTGTAATTTTGCCTCTTTGATCTTGCTATCTCATTCATGTACACTCTTCAGCTTGTCCCAGATTTCTTTGGATGTAGGACAGCTGATAACTCTAGTGAGCTCATTGTTCACAAGTGAAGCTAGATGGGCTGTGACTGCCTTGGCTTCATTTTCCATTTTCTTCATTTCCACTATATCAGTGATGTCTTCTGTGGTGTGCTTGTAGCCGTTCTTCACTGCTAATCATACTCCATAGCCTTGAGCTATCAAATATGCTTCCATTCTCACTTTCCACACACTGTAGTTGGACCCATTAAATATAGGAATTCTTCCATTCTTGTGGTGGTCTTCACTGGATGCCATTTCTCAGTCTCAATTCACTGTCTGTACCCGAAGCTGTCTGTATTCTTCCCTTGGAAACTCAGCTCTTATACCAATTGTTATTCCCAAGTTGACACTAAGAGGGGGGGGGGGTGAATCAGTGACCACTAAAAATTCTTTCCAATATAAAGATTTGGCTTGCTGCTATGCACAATGCTGCCAAGAGCTATTGATCACTTTGTGCTGTGCTGCCTTGAGCTGACTACTTGAGATTTTCCCACTGTTAATTTATCGAACACATTTCGTGTACACACCAACCACACACCCACAAGTATCCATACCAGGGGCTTGGCCTGCCGAGTGTGTACACCTAGACCTGCAGCACACAGCTTTCTAATCCACACTCATAAACACATGCACAAGATACACGATATAACGTGGTTCACCAATCACACACTATGGTGGCTAATCCACAGGGCAATACCCTGATCAAGGTTTCGTATATACCCAATACACAACAATAATGCTACGATTGCACCTACAACCCCGATGCTACAACATCAACCGCATTTACAGCTACAACTGTGTCCTAGGCACCAACCCTAACTCCAGTCAAGCACCCCACTTGACAGGTCACACAATATATATTAAATATTCATTACAAACCCTTCACATATGGTACTGATACAAAAAATAGAGTTTGTGTGCGAGATTACCTCCCGGTCTTGCTCACTAGTGATGCAAGGATCTCTGTGCTAGCATCTCGGTCTCCTCTCGAGCTGCAGAGGTCATTCTTCACCACCATGACTCCATTGGAGGCTCACAGCTGGTCCAAGCACTCTACTCAAGCTTCAACGATGCTTTCATGGCCTCACACAGGTAGTAGGAGTCACTATTTCTCTCCGAGAAGCTTTAAAGTAAGGTTTTCACCAAAATCACCATTTTAGTCTTTCTGCTCGAGCTCAAACCTCTTCCAAGAGCTTCACATTCGAAATACCTTCAATTTGACCTATTATAGGCCTCAATGCGAGATCGAACGGCTGAGATATGTCCAAAAGAAGTTCGGCCACTGATAACATTCTAACTGGAATCTTCCAGCTTGATTCTATGCGCCGCGACGCACATTATCGACGCCCTCGCTGATGTATCATACGCCGTTGCCGATCTCTGATTGGCGGAGAGGGCATCATCTGATTTGAACTGTTGGATCAGTCCGTGAATGGCGGGATCTCTTCTGGACCTTCCGATCGGCCAGAACCCGTCAGCGATACTCGGCATCAATACTATCCTTCAGATTGGAATCTTCAGCGCATGCACATCATGCGCCTGCAAACACAGAATCACGGATCTGGTTCCGTGTTACGCAAATCACCATAAAACATTACCCCTAGCCAATGAGAGAGCTCGTGATGGAATCTAAGCGCGATTTCGGTGCTACACCATAGCCCGCCTTTTTGAGGATCCTTGATCTAGAATCTTGCTGTCGTGGCTTGATCCAAGCCACCCATATCGAATATGCCCCTTTTTAAAATGACCAAAGTACCATTCACAATATTGGAAATGGCCTCTGTAACCGGAGTATCACCTGTAGGGTGTTCCACTCCAGTAGGCTCAAAAACATGGATTTCTTTACGGCATTAGGTTGATTACTTGATGCGCATGCCGAATGTCTCCTTCCATTGGCTTATGACACGGGCGCGGCATTGCTTGCGCTGTGCTGCTGCTGCTGAGCTTGGCTTGTGGCATGGCACGGCGCGCGGGTGCTGCTGTGCGCAAGGCCCCTACTGCGAGGCTGCCTACATGTGCGCGGCATTGCACCTGCTGTGCTGTGCGCATGGGCTTGGCGTGTGCGCGGCTATGCTGTGTGCATGGCCCCTGCTGTGCATGCTGCTGGGCATGATGGCATGGCCTGGTGCCTTGGGCATTGGCCCTGCTAGCCTGAGCTGGCTGCCATGCTGGCCTGGCCACCCAAGGTGGGACCCACCTGGTCCCCACCCACTCTCTCTCCTCCTTCTCTCTCCTCATTTTCCCTCTCTTAATTTTCTCTCTTCTTTCTCTCTCTTCATTTGGACTTTCTCATCAACTGGACTGCATTCTCTTCAACTGCTGCATCAGCCCAGTCACCTTGTCTGTCAGAGAGTCCTACAAACACTCTCTCTCCTTCATATCACTCTCTCTGCTAAGATTGCCAACAATGACAACTCTATTGCCAACAATGACAACTCTCACTGCACTGTCTGAACAAGGTTTCAACATCCTTAATAATTTAAATAAAATCTAATCGAAAATGCATGCGTTGCACTCGCATGAAGAGTCATGCATTTCCACGAAGTCTTCAGCTTCCATCACAGTGATGTGCCCGTACGCAGAAGTATTCATATAGTCTTCCACCATGGTACCTGTATCATCAACTAAAAATATTCGACATCGAAAGGGTGAGCACACATCACAGCTCAGTGAGCAAACAAAACAATGCAATAAAACATATGCATGCAATCAATTCATATCTGTGGTCTGGTTTATAAGTTTGCAATGTGCTATAGAAAGGTTCGGTGGCCGCCTCACCTCTACACACGAGTGTGTGAAGCCTCCCATGAAAACGGCACTGTCGTCTCACATGCACCCACCCTGAACAATATACACCCCATGAAAATGGCATGGCTGTACCAGTTGCCCATACCAATACGTAAGCCCCTGCTGGCGAGGGCTTGCAAACTGGGCTCGCAACTAACCAATCCTAATGTCAAATAGTGAATCCAAGGCCTCACTCCAGCATCCCTCAATACATCCATAGAGATACAACTAAGGCCCCCCGGCAGAGTCGAAGACTACACGGTCCCAGACCACCTCCCCTGATACCCTACGACGTAATAGTTCTGCTAAGGTAATGGCGATACGACGATGTCAGTGGACATGACTTGAGTAGAACCATGGCACAATATACACCCCACGAAAACAGCATGGCTGTACAGGTTAATACCATCCCCTACCCGCACCATATACACTAACCACACACATACATCCACCTGCCTATTCCTAGCATCATCATCATCATTATGTTATAAATAAATAAAATTAAATATACATAAACAGTAATAGCAGGAATATTGGATGACATATTGAATGCACATACAAGCATACACGCATAGAATCAGTCATGGTATTGGACTCAAGAAATAAAAACAGTTTATCATTAGCCAATTAGTTTAGGTCTTGTTCCCTCACCTTTGCTTGAGTGTTAATCCTCTTTCAAGCATTAACACCACTTTTATATAAATAGGAAAACATAACAAGTCGATAGATTTTGGTTAGAAGTCATTCCGACAAGTTTAGGATTGTTTTTAAGCACGGGTCGCAGGGTGGGTCACAGGTAAGGTAGCAGTATACATCGACCCCCAGGTATGGTCGATGCCAGGGTCGGATGTTCCATCGACCCTGGGTGCGACCACCCCTGTTCTGGACTTCCCGAACACTGGGGGTCGATCCTGTGGTCTGGTAGGGTCGATTCCCAATCAACCCCACGTGCGACCCCCTGTGGGTTGAGTCAAGATTTTCATTCTACAGTCCATTCTTTCACGTTTGGGTCCTATGGTTTACTTCTACAATCCATTCTAGGCTTGTTCTGTGGCTTAGAACACTAGGTTTCTTCCATACCTTGTCTACCATGATTTCTCCATGGTTTTCATCGAAATCTTCCCATGGGTGTATGATTTGGGTTTCTCCTTGACCATACTCTCTTCATGAATTATTCTATGGTCTTAATTATCAAATAGAAAGCTTGCCCGTACCTTAGGTTTGCTGAGATTCATAGATTTCTCTGAATTCTTCAATTAGGTCTTCTTCTCCAACTTTCTTTCTCTTCTTCTTCTCTTCTCTTTCTCTCACTCTCAATTAGGGTTTCAAAAGGAGTGAAAGAGGCTTAGGGCCGTCCTATTTAGAGAGTAGAATCTCTAAAAATAAGTCCCATTGAGATTATGAAGGAATCCCATTAAAATTTGGAAAGTTTCCTATTTGCGGTTTCTGTCGGCAAACAGGGGGTCGATGAGGGGGTCAGAGATCCCGTCGACCCTTAGTTCCGAAGTTGTCTGACCCCCAGTGAAGAATCAGGGGTCTGACTTCTATGTGAGGGGGGGTCGACCCTACTGGTCTAGGTATGCGACTCTACCCTCATTTTGATTGTTTTTGGGTCAGTTTAGTACCTGGTTTTGCCATTTCCTTCACGCACTTGGTCCATTTGGCTCTACCATGATGGGTAGACCTGATACAAGGTGGTAAGACCGGTTAGTTTGATACGGGTCTTACAACTCCCCCTACTTATAAAAATTTTGTCCTCAAAATTGTTCATACCTTCCGAGTCGAATAGATGAGGGTATTGCTTTAGCATAGCATTCTCTTCTTCCCATGTGATTTCATCTATATCCCTGCTTCTCCAGGTGACCTTAACATAATAAATGTCACGGTTGCATAGTCGTTGCACCTTTCGGCTGGTGATTTCAGTTGGTGCTACTTCAAATGTTAAATCCTCAGTTAAATTAGGTAGATCTACTGTCAAAACTTGGATTGAGTCTCGGACATACTTCTTCAATAAGGAGATATGAAATACGTCATGCACACTTGACATAGATGGTGGTAGTGCTAACTGGTAAGCTACTTTTCCATGCTTAGCTAGAATCTCATATGGTCCGACATATCTTAGACTTAATTTCCCTTTCTATTTGAACCATTTCAAACCTCGCATAGGTGACACTTTGAGGAATACCTTATCACCTACGGTGAATTCAAGGTCTCGGCATCTAGTGTCTGCATATTGCTTCTGACGATTCTGAGCCGTTCTTACTCTTTCCTTGATAATGTCGACTACTGAATAAGTTTCTTCAACAAATTCTGGTCCAACAATACTACATTCTCCAACTTCATTCCAAAACAAAGGAGTTCGACACTTCCTGCCATACAGTGCTTCATAGGGTGACATCTGTATAGTAGCCTGATAGCTATTGTTGTTAGCGAACTCAATCAGTGGTAACTTTTCATCCAATGGTCCTTTGAAATCAATTACACAAGCTCGGAGCATGTCTTCTAGAATCTGAATGGTGCGCTCCGACTTTCCGTCTGTCTAGCGATGGAATGCAGTACTGAACTTCAATGTTGTACCCATGACCTTCTGTAATCCTTCCCAAAACTTTGAAGTAAATCGTGGATCTCTGTTGGACACAATGCTTTCAGGTACACCGTGTAATCTGACAATATTATCCACATACAACTTAGCAAACCTCTCCAGTGTATACTGAGGTCGTATAGCTATAAATCGAGCCATCTTTGTCAGTCGGTCTACAATCACCCAAACTGCGTCAACTACTCGGGGAGTCAATGGTAACCCTGTGACGAAGTCCATAGTGATGCAGTCCCATTTCCATGTTGGTTCTGGTAACGGCTGTAATAGTCCTACTGATCTTTGTCATTTAGCTTTCCCCTTTTGACAATTTAGGCATTGAGACACGAACTTGGCTATATCTTCTTTCATTCCCCTCCACCAATATAATTTCTTTAGGTCATGATACATTTTTGTACTTCCAAGGTGTATCGAATAGGCGGTGGTATGGGTTCCTTCATTAGTCGGTGTCTAATGTCCAAACTTTCTATTTTAGGTACACATATTCTTCATTTGTACTTCAGTACCCTTTTGTCATCTAAGGAAAACTCAGGAGTAGTTCTACCTTTTTCAATGTCTTCTTGTACCGTTCTTAGATAAGGGTCTGATTTAATCGCTGTTTTCACTTCATCAAGTACATCGGGTACAATCTTCAATGTGGCGAACATATTTGTAAACCGATGGATAAACCTTTGGTTGGTTGATTCACCCGGTACATCTATCACAAACTCTTCGTTACCATAATTGAATACTCTTCCGGTAGCACACTGTCACACCCCAATTCTGCACCATTCAGAACTGTGTGATGAACTGTTAATAAACCAACGGTTCAACCGGGATCTCTAATAGGCGGTATCCATTAAAAATAAAACCATGCACATCCACAACCATAATTAGAATAAATACACAATAGCGGAAGTCTTATAGTAAATGAACTGAGCATTCTAGCTGTAATAATCATAACTAAAATATCAAGTTATTGTTGTATCAACTGAGACATAAATAAATAAAATACCAATGACATCCCTTTATAAATTCAAATAAAATCCTAATAGAATACGCGTGAGTTGTACTCGCATGAGGGGTCATGCGCAGCCTCTAAGTCTTCTGCTTCCATTGCAGCAACACGCGCATACACCGGATCATTCATATAATCTGCAACTGTAGTACCTGCATCATCAACTAAAAATATTCGACGTCGAGAGGGTGAGCACACATCATGGTTCAGTGAGCAAACAAAACAATACAACAAACATATGCTTGCATTCAATTCATATCTTTGGTCTGGTAAATAAGTTTGCAATGTGCTATAGAATCGATAGGTGGCCAAAGATCACGTTTATTGATGCCGCACCTCTATACACGAGTGTGTTAAGCCGCCCAAAGGTAACGTTTATTGCCGACTCACATGCACCCAATCATAGACAATGTACACATAAAGGTCACGTTTATTGCTATACCCATTGCCCATACCAATACGTAAGCCCCTACTAGCGAGGGCTCGCAAACTGGACTCGCAACTAACCAATCCTAATGCCAATGAGTGTATCCAAGGCCTCACCCCAGCATCTCTCAATACGTCCATAGAGATAGGGCTAAGGCCCCTCGACAAAGTCAGAGACTATACGGTCCGAGACCACCTCCCCTCATACCCTACGACATAATAGTTCCGCTAAGGTAATGGCGATACGACGATGTCAGTGGACAAGACTTGAGTTAGAGATAGAGCTAGAGTACTGAGGCCCCGCCTATGACACCTCCCCCTGATACTCGCTCGCATCAAGCATACTAACCACACACATACATCCACATGCCTATTCCTATCATCATCATCATCATCATCATGTATAAACAAGAATTTAATATGCATGAACAAAAATAATAGAAATATTGGATGACATGTTGAATGCACATAACAATCATACATGCATAAAAATCAATTATGGCATTGGACTCAAAAGTAAAATAGTTTATTATTAACCAATTAGTTTAGGTCTTGTTTCCTCACCTTTACTTGATCGTAGGTCCTCTTTCAAGCTTTAAGAATCAACTATATATCAATGTTATATCACTTGAAGACCTAACCAAGTCGATAGAATTTAATTAGAATTAATTTAGACTTTAAAAAGCATGCTGTTAACTGGGGGTCAATGCTAGGGTCGGAGGTTCCATCGACCATGGGTGCGACCACCCACAGTCTGGACTTTCTAAACATTGGGGTCGATTATCAGGGTCTGGTAGGGTTATTGGCCATCGACCCCCATGCTGCCCCCTGTGGGTTTCGTCAAATTTTCATCCTACAGTCCATTCTTCGTGTTTGGGGTCCTATGGCTTGCTTCTACAATCCATTCCACACATGTTTTATGGCCTAGAACCGTAGTTCATTCACCTATATGCCTTTCATGATTTCCCCCATGGTTTTCCATGAAAACCTAACCATGGGTGGATGATTTGGGTTTCTCCTAGATCATTCCCTCTTCTCTATCTATTCTAAGGTCTGTAGAATTACAAGGAGATAGTATCAATACTTGAGAATTAGGCTTGTTTCTCTGAAGCCTACTCTTTGATCTTCTTCTCCACTTTCCTTCTCTTCTCTTTCTCTTCTCCTTCTCTTCTCTTTCTCTCAATCCAATTAGGGTTCTAAAATGAGTGAAAGAGGCTTAGGGACATCCTATTTATAGAGTAGAAACTCCCAAAATAAGTTCCATTGAGATTAGGATGGAATCCCATTAAAATTTGGAAAGTTTCAAATTCACGGTTTCTGTCGGCAGACTAGGGGTCGATGAGGGGGTCAGAGATCCCGTCGACCCCTGGTTCTTAAAATGTTCGACCCCCGGTATAAAACTTAGGGTCTGACTTTTATACTGGAGGGGTCCGACCCTACCGTGCTGGGTATGCGACCCTCTCCCTATATTTAGTATTTTTGGGTCAGTTTAATACCTGGGATCATGATCTCTTTCAGGCACTTGGTCCATTTGGCTCGACCATGATGGGTAGACCTGGTTCAAGGTGGTAAGACCGAGTTAGTTTGATACGGGTCTTACAACTCCCCCCTACTTATAAAAATTTCATCCTCGAAATTGTACATACCTTCTGAGTCAAATAAATGAGGGTATTGCTTTCGCATAGCATTCTCTTCTTCCCATGTGATTTCATCCGTGTCTCTACTTCTCCAGGTGACCTTAACATAATAGATATCTCGGTTGCGTAGTCGTTGAACCTTTTGACTAGTGATTTCAGTTGGTGCTACTTCGAATGTCAAATCTTCAGTCAAATCAGGTAAGTCTATTGTCAAAACGTGTGTTGGATCCTTGACATACTTCTTCAATAAGGAAATGTGAAATATGTCATGCACACTTGACATAGATGGTAGTAGTGCTAACTGGTAAGCCACTTTCCCATGCTTAGCTAGAATCTCATATGGCCCGACATATCTTTGACTTAGTTTCCCAATACTACGTTCCCCAACTTTATTCCAAAACAAAGGAGTTCGAGACTTTCTGCCATATAGTGCTTCATAGGGTGACATCTGTATAGTAGCCTGGTAGTTATTATTATAAGCGAACTCAATCAGTGGTAACTTTTCATCCCATGATCCCTTAAAATCAATTACACATGCTCGAAGCATATCTTCTAGAATCTGAATTGTACGCTCTGACTGTCCATCTGTCTGTGGATGGAATGCAGTACTAAACTTCAATGTTGTACCCATAGCCTTTTGCAATCCTTTCCAAAACATTGAAGTAAATCGTGGATCTCTGTCGGACACAATACTTTCGGGTGCACCGTGTAATCTCACAATGTTATCCACATACAGCTTAGCTAACCTCTCCAGTGTATACTGAGGTCGTATAGGTATAAAGCGAGCTGTTTTAGTCAGGAGATCTACAATCACCCAAATTGCGTCAACAACACGAGGAGTCAATGGTAATTCTGTGACGAAGTCCATAGTGATGCAGTCCCATTTCCATGTTGGTTCTGGTAACGGCTGTAACAGTCCTGCCTGTCTTTGTCATTCACCCTTTACTTTCTGACAATTTAGGCATTGAGACACGTACTTAGCTACATCTTCTTTCATTCCTCTCCACCAATATAATTTCTTTAGATCATGATACATTTTTGTACTTCCAGGATGTATCGAATAGATGGTGGTATGGGCTTCTTTCATCAATCGGTGTCTAATGTCCAAGCTTTCTGTTTTAGGTACACATATTCTTCCTTTGTACTTCAATACCTTTTCTTCGTCCAAGGTGAACTTAGGGGTAGTCCTACCTTTTTTGATGTCCTCTTGTACCGTTCTTAGGTAAGGGTCTGATTTGATAGCTATCTTCACTTCATCGACTATATCCGGTATAATCTTCAATGCGGTGAACATATTCAAAAACCGATGAATAGACCCTTGGTTGGCTGATCCATTTGGTGCATCTATCACAAACTGCTCATTACCGTGCTTGAATACCTTTCTGGTAGTACACATTGCGGCTGTTGTTCTAACCTCTCCTTGAGATTTTATCATTGCCTTTCTACTCAACGCATCGGCTACTACATTAGTTTTTCCCGGATGATACTGGATATCACAATCATAGTCTTTCAATAGTTCCAGCCATCTTCTTTGTCTCATATTCAGCTCCTTCTGATTAAATATATAAGTAAGACTTTTATGGTCTGATTTAATCTGAAACTTCTCCCCATACAGATAATGTCTCCATATTTTGACAGCATGTACTACTGTCGCTAGTTCCAAATCATGTGTAGGATAGTTCTTCTCATGTGTCTTCAGTTGTCTTGAGGCATAAGCAATTACTTGTTCTCCTTGCATGAGTACACATCCTAATCCCAGTCCTGACGCATCGGTATACAAGATAAATGGTTGTCCTGGAATAGAGATGGTCAATATTGGCGTTGATATCAATCTAGTCTTCAAGGTTTGGAAACTCTTCTCGCATTTATCCGTCCAAACAAACTTCTGGCCCTTCTTAGTCAAACTGGTAAGGGGTACGGGAATTCGAGAATAGTCTTCCACAAATCGTCGATAATTCCCAGCTAATCCCAGAAAACTTCTAATTTCTGTAATGCTCTTCGGTGCTTCCCACATTACAATAGCCTCGATCTTGCTAGGATCCACTTTGATTCCTTCAGCGGATACTACATGACCTAGGAATGCGACTTCCTTTAGCCAAAACTCACACTTTGTAAATTTGGCATAGAGCTTTTCCTTCCGTAGTCACTGCAGAGCGGCGTTTAGATTCTTAACATGATTTTCCTCTTCTTTGGAGTAGACTAGTATATCATCAATGAATACAATAACCGACGTATCCAACATGTCGTGGAAAACCCGGTTTATAAGTTCCATAAAGGTTGCTGGTGCGTTTGTCAATCCAAAAGACATGACCAAAAATTCATAATGTCCATATCTGGTCCTGAATGCTGTCTTGGGGATACCACCATCCTTAATCTTCAGCTGATGGTAGCCTGACCGAAGATCAATCTTTGAAAACACTTTGGCACCTTGCAACTGATCGAACAGGTCATCGATCCGAGGCAATGGATACCGATTCTTGATTGTCAGTTTATTCAGTTCTCGGTAGTCTATACACAAGTGAACGCTACCTTCCTTCTTCTTCACGAATAATACTGGCGCTCCCCATGGTGATATGCCAGGGCGAATGTAACCCTTGTCCAGCAGTTCTTGTAGTTGTACTTTCAATTCCTTCAGTTCAGTAGGAGACATTCGATAAGGTGCTTTCGATACTGGTGCGGCTCCAGGTATAAGATCTATAACAAACTCTATAGCTCAGTCGGGTGATAATCCTGGTAGTTCTTCGGGAAATACGTCTGGATAATCACGTACGATATCAATGTCTTCCATTTGTGGTGCTTCCTTGGTAAGGTCAACCACAGATACTAAATACCCGATTTCTCCTTTCTCAAGACACTTCTTAGCATTTAGCGCCTAGAGTATGAGCTTTCGTTTACGGGGAAGTTTGGTTCCCAAAAAACCAAACTCTGCTCCTTCCTTGTCTTTAAATGTCAGCTTCTTTTCGGCACAAAATAGGTTTGCAGAATGCCGAACTAACCAGTCCATGCCCAAGATGACGTCAGAGTCTGCCATCTCAAGTTGGATCGAGGTTGCATCCAAGGTTTTTTTATCAATAAGAACTAGACATGGTCCATAACCTTTTTCTAACTCCACTTCTAATCCCATAGGTGATCGTACAAGTAGTTTGTAGTCTAAGGATTTAAGGGGTAGGTTTAACTTCTTTCCAAACATCACAGATATAAAAGAATGAGTAGCTCCTGAATCAAAGATTACTCTGGCGGGAATGCCATTAATAGGTACGATACCTGTGATTTGTTTTGGTTTAGTCTACATGCTCATACAATGTAATACAACTAACAAAAAAATGTAAGTCATACCTGTAACCACATCAGGCAATGCGGCAGCGTCCTCGGATGTAATCGCGTAAACTCGTCCTTGATGTAGCTGCTTCTTGGGCTTAGGACATTCCCTTGCTATATGTCCCACTTGGTTGTAGTTAAAACATTTTATCCCTTCAGTAATTGGCTTTTGTTGCTGTTGAACTACGGGGATAGTCTTGGTTGCAGCGGTAAAGCCTTAAGCACGGAAGGGTTTGAATGTCTTGTTATTCCTTCCATTATAAGAATTTCCAGTTGGCCTTTTGATACCTCTGTTTTGCATGAAATATCTCTCCTTCTGGCTCGATTCTATAACTTGAGAAATTTGCACCGCTTCATTATAAATTTTCTTTTCATCTCCCAGAACGTGCTCGCGGATGCTTCCCCTAAGTCCCATGACGAACCTTCGGGTCTTTGTGTTTTCCTCTTGCATACTAGTGGGTGCAAAGAAGAACAACTCTTGATAACGCTATTGGTACGCATCCACGGTCATCTGTCCCTGATATAAACTCAGGAACTCTCTTTCCATAGAATCTCTGAAATTTCTTGGAAAGTACTTATCAAAGAACGCCTCCTTATAATTATCCCAAGTCAGTTGGGTGTACTTTGTAAGTAAATACGTCCTGGTAGACATCCACCAATGGTGTGCATCTCCTTTCAGCATAAAGGTGGCACACAATACTTTTTCTTCTTCATTTAATGTCATCATCATGAAGTTTCTTTCCATTTCGTCAACCCAGTGTGTCGGCCATAAAGGGTCTGCTGGGTTTCCATTAAACACTCTGGGCTTCAGTTTCAGAAAACGCTCCACCAGTCTGGAGTGATCTAGTGGCTGCAGGACATACGCTCCGTACATAGGTGGTTGGTACTGATATCCACCTTGAGCTATTTCAGGATTTGGTACTTGAGTCTGCATGATAGGAGTTTGAGGTGCGTGAGGTACTTTGTTACTTCCCCCTGGTGCTGTGCTTGCCTGTCCAGCTGGCATTGGTGGTGTTTGTGCAGCTGGAAGATTTATGCCTATGGCAGCTTGGATAGTAGCTTGTGCCTGTTGCATCTGTTGCAGTTGTTGGGCCAAGTTCATTACGACTGTGTTCAAGTCTGTAGGTGGAGCTGGTAGATTGGTAGGATTTGCCTGCCCATTTATGACGAATGGTGCCGTGATCATATTTCTTTGTGTTTTCGGGTGTGTCTGGTTATTTCCCCCACAGGTGGTGGTGGTGGGATAGAGTTACGGCTCTGTCTGGTTGCTCTGCATGCCGCCATTAATTAATCTGATAGTGGGATTGCCTAAAAAATCATTGAACACAAGAGGCAATCGTTAATTACTTCATTCTCATATTTTAAAACCACTAAACATTTCAAATTTCAAAATTTTCAGATCATTCTGTCGAAAATGTTGTGTTTTCACTGTAGGGTCGATGGTGGGGGTCGATGGGTGTCCGACCCTCAGTATTCGACCCTGGGAAATCACCAATTCTTCCCCGAGAGCCGGGGGTCGATGGGGGAGTCGGAGTATGTCCGACCCACGGTGCGACCCCTGGTTCTTTGTCATGTTCCCGAGAGCCGAGGGTCGATGCGGGGGTCAATGCGGGGGTCGATTGTTTTAATCGAATATTCCGACCCCCGAACTAAAAATCTGATTTTTAAGTCCGATTCAAAGTCCATTACTCATCCTTTCTTCTCCGCTTCGATTCAGCTCATCCCTCTGAGTTGCTACAGTGACAACTCCGATCCGTTGGTGGTTTGCACTCCTTGTTTCGTCGTCTACACCTCCGCTACAAGTATTTCTTCTACCTTTTCATGTTTTAAGGTTTCTTAACCTAGGTTTTTGCTCGTTTATCTTGTATTTTTCAAATTAAACTTTTTCCAATCGTAAAAATTTGATTTTTATTGGGAATTTTGTTGTTGGTGACTCGAGGAACGAAAGCCCTCAAAAATATTTGAGTTTCATCGGTTGGTTATCAAGAAACTCAAAATTTACTCATTTTGCCCTAATTTTGTCGAGATTTTGAATTTCTTGAAATTTCTTGAAATTCAATCTAATTAGTTGAAAATTTCCTACTGTTTGAGTCTCACCAGATAATTTAGGATCTATGTAAGTCCTTCTGCCCACGCGTATGGGTGAAAAGTGAGGCTTTTGCCCAATTTACATCGTTATTATGTCGAAATCTCAGGTTTTTCTTCTCTACTAACCCATTATTTGTTTTTCTTTCTATTTGCAGATACCATGGCTTGTACCAAGGCACCCAGAGTTCACGACCGTCTTCGCTTCCATTCCAATGAAGCCGAGGCACAGTATGCCCACTACGCTCGCAAGAAGGTAGAGGGAGGCCGCAAAGTGGACTTGGCTAGCTTAGCCTTGTTCAATGTGGAGGGAGCCTTTGGTGATATGGGATGGCTCCCTGTCATCACTTATGACGCATGCATCCATCCTGACTTAGTACGCCAGTTCTACTATAATCTTCAGGTGGTGGGAGATTATAATGATGTTGAGAGGGGTGGTGAGCTTCGCATCACGAGCTACGTCAAGGGGGTTGACGTTTCATTTGATTATCGGCAGCTGGCCGACTTATTGGGCATTTCCTATGCTGGCCCCATGGTGTTCTGTGCTCCTGGAGAGCCCCAATTCTTTTCTCTATAGATGAGGGCTGAGATCGGTAGTCAGCTCATCAGACTTGATCGCTGGTAGATGAAAGCGAGTTATCTGCGTTCAGATCCACGGGTATACTGCAAGATCATCCAGCATAATCTGATACCGCATAGTGGACATTATGAGAGGGTCTCCCAATTGACCCAGTATCTATTATACTGTATATGTACTAGGCAGCCCATCTGCCTTTCCTATATCATCATGCGTACGATGATTAGTGCCACGTTGCCCAGTTACACTGGCAACCTTCCTTACGGACACATGATCACTACCTTGCTTACCCGCCTGGGGGTTGACTTAGTGGATGAGAAGATTCAAGATATATCCTTTTCATCGCCTCTGGATTGGGAAGCTATCTACAAGATGGGCATGCGGGATGCCCAGGTCAGTGATGAGGAGAGGAACGCGATGATGCGCCCACGCACTCGAGTTGAGATGGCTGATGCTGAGGCTGCAGCAGCAGTCGCTGGAGCAGGGGTTCAGGGGGATGATGACGATTGGCTATACATGGATGTAGATGCCATACCTCCACCATCACCTACTCATGCTACTAGAGCTGGTCCGTCTTCTTCAGCTGGTCCATCGCATACAGTTGGTCCTTTGCATGCAGCTGGTCCTTCGTATACTCCATCTGATGACATGATGAGGATATTGCATGAGATACGAGAGGCTCAGCGTATGTCTGACCTGAGGATGGGAGAGCTTCTAGAGGCTCAGCGTGTGACTGACCAGCGGGTGGCTGATCTCACATCTAGTCTCCAGACGAGCCAGACTCAGATAGCTTAGTTGACTAGAGTCTACGCCGAGGATTACGATAGAGACCGTGAGGCATCGCCTCCCCCATCACCTCCAGCTTCTTGATGTACTTCTTTTATTTTTCTTTTTATACTTTAGAGTAACTGTCCGGACTGTGGACTGTACTCTGCTTTAATCATATATATATATATATATATACATTTTGTTCTTCCTTTTGGTTGTATATAAATTTGTTTCTCATTTAATAGATGCATTATTCTCTTTTAGTTGAGTCTCAAACAACACAGATGTTTATGGTGTGTTATTATTACATCATTTAAATTTTGATCGTATCTCAGTTCACGACCTTCTGTGGAAGTATACGGTTTCACAGATAAATCTTGAGATGCTCTGATACCAAGTTGTCATACCACAATTCTGCACCATTCAGAATGGTGTGATGAACCACTAATAAACCAACGGTTCAACTAAGATCACTAATAGGCGGTATCCATTAAAAATAAAACCATGCACATCCACAACCATAATCAGAATAAATACACAATAGCGAAAGTCTTATAGTAAATGAACTGAGCATTCTAGCTGTAATAATCATAACTAAAATATCAAGTTATTGTTGTATCAACTGAGACATAAATAAATAAAATACCAAATACATCCCTTTATAAATTTAAATAAAATCCTAATAGAATACCCATGAGTTGCACTCGCATGAGGGGTCATGCGCATCCTCAAAGTCTTCAGCTTCCATTGTAGCAACATGCGCATACATCGGATCATTCATATAATCTGCAACTGTAGTACTTGCATCATCAACTAAAAATATTCGACGTCGAGAGGGTGAGCACATATCATGGCTCAGTGAGCAAACAATAACTTGATATTTTAGTTATGATTATTACAGCTAGAATGCTCAGTTTATTTACTATAAGACTTCTGCTATTGTGTATTTATTCTGATTATGGTTGTGGATGTGCATGGTTTTATTTTTAATGGATACCGCCTATTAGAGATCCTGGTTGAACCGTTGGTTTATTAGCGGTTCATCACACCATTCTGAATGGTGCAGAATTAGGGTGTGACACACACAGTGCAGCAGTAGTGCTAACCTCTTCTTGAGATTTCATCATCGCCTTTCTACTCTGTGCGTCTGCAACCACATTAGCTTTTCCTGGATGATACTGGATATCACAATCATAGTCTTTCAATTGTTCCAGCCATCTTCTTTGTCTCATATTCAATTCCTTCTTATTAAAGAGGTAAGTAAGACTCTTATGGTCTGATTTAATCTGAAATTTCACTCCATAAAAGTAATGTCTCCATATTTTGACAGCATGTACTACTGCCGCTAATTCCAAATCATGAGTGGGATAGTTCTTCTCATGTGTCTTCAATTGTCTTGAGGCATAAGCAATTACTTGTTCTCCTTGCATAGGTACACATCCTAATCCTATTCCTGATGCATCGGTGTACAAAATAAATGGTTGTCCTAGAATCGAAATGGTCAAGATTGGAGCTAATATCAATCTAGCCTTCAATGTTTGGAAACTCTTCTCACATTTATCAGTCCACAAACTTTTCACCCTTCTTAGTCAAACTGGTAAGAGGTACGACAATTCGGGAATAGTCTTCCACAAATCATCGATAATACCCAGCTAGACCTAAGAAACTTCTAATTTCTGCAACGCTCTTCGGTGCTTCCCACTTCACAATAGCTTCAATCTTGCTAGGATCCACTTTAATTCCTTCAGCGGATACAACATGGCCTAGAAAAGCGACTTCCTTTAGCCAAAACTCACACTTTGAAAATTTAGCGTAGAGCTTCTCCTTCCGTAGTCGCTGTAAAGCGGCGTTTAGATTCTTAATATGAGTTTCCTCGTCTTTGGAGTAGATCAATATATCATCGATGAATACAATAACCGACGTATCCAACATATCTTGGAATATCCGATTCATAAGTTCCATAAAGGTTGCTGGTGTGTTCGTCAATCTAGAAGACATGACAAAAAATTCATAATGTCCATATCTGGTCCTGTATGCTGCCTTGGGGATATCACCATCCTTAATCTTCAACTGATAGTAGCCTGATCGAAGATCGGTCTTGGAGAACACTTTGGCACCTTGCAACTGATCGAATAAGTCATCTATCCGAGGCAATGGACACCAATTCTTGATTGTCAGTTTATTCAGTTCTCGGTAGTCTATACACAGTCGAACACTACCGTTCTTCTTCTTCACGAATAATAATGGCGCTCCCCATGGCGATATGCTAGGTCTGATGTAACCCTTGTCCAGTAGTTCTTGTAGTTGTACTTTTAGTTCCTTCAATTCAGTAGGAGCCATTCTATAAGGTGCTTTAGATATTGGTGCGGCTCTGGGTATCAAATCTATAACAAACTCTGTAGTGCGGTCGGGTGATAATCCTGGTAGTTCTTTAAGAAATACATCTGGATAGTCACGCACGACATCAATATCCTCCATTCGTGGTGCTTCTTTGGTAAGATCGACCAGAGTTACTAAATAACCAACTTCTCCTTTCTCCAGGCACTTCCTAGCCTTTAATGCAGAAAGTATGAGCTTTCATTTATAGGGAAGTTTGGTTCCCAAAAAACTGAACTCTGCTCCTTCTTTGTCTTTAAATGTCAGTTTCTTTTCGGCACACAATAGGTTTGCAGATTTCTAAGCTAACCAGTCCATTCCCAAGATGACGTTAAAGTCTGCCATCTCAAGTTGGATCAAGGTTGCGTACAAAGTTTTTTCATCAATAAGAACTGGACATGGTCCATAACTTTTTTCTAACATCACTTCTAATCCATAGGTGATCGTACAAGCAATTTGTAGTCTAAGGATTTAAGGGGTAGATTTAGCTTCTTTCCAAATGATACAGATATAAAAGAATGAGTAGCTCCTGAATCAAAGAGTACTCTGGCAGGAATGTCATTAATAGGTACGATACCTGTGACTTAGTCTGGTTTAGTCTACATGCTCACATAATGTAACACAAAGTGATAAGATTTAGGTCATACCTGTGACCACATCAGGTGATGCGACAGCATCCTCGGATTTAACCGCGTAAACTCTGCCTTGTTGTAGTTGTTTCTTGGGCTTAGTACACTCCCTTGCCATATGCCCTACTTGATTGCAGTTAAAGCATCTTACTCCTTCAATGACTTGCTTTTGTTGTGGTGGAGCTGCGGGGGTAGTCTTGGCAGCAGCATTAAAGCCTTGAGTACGGAAGGATTTGAATATCTTGGTGTTCCCTCCATTGTAAGAATTCCCATTAGGTCTTTTTATTCCCCTATTTTGAGCAAAGTAGCTCTCTTTCTGGCTTAATTCTATCACTCTAGCAATTTGTACCGCTTCATTATAGATTTTCTTTTCAAGTCCCAGAACATGTTCATGGATACTTCCCCTAAGTCCCATGACGAACCTTTGGGTTTTGGTGTCTTCTACCTGCATACTGACTCGTGCGAAGAAAAATAGCTCCTCATAACGATGTTCGTATGCATCGACAGTCATCTGTCCCTGATATAAACTCAGGAACTCCTTCTCCATGGAATCTCTGAAACTCCTAGGAAAGTACTTCTCAAAGAATGCCTCTGTATAAATATCCCAAGTCAGATGGGCGTGCTTTGTTAATAAATATGTCCTGGTAGACCTCCACCAATGGTGTGCATCTCGTTTCAGCATAAAGGTGGCACACAATACTTTCTCTTCTTCATTTACTATCATCATCATAAAATTTCTTTCCATTTCGTTAACCCAGTGTGCCGGCCATAAAGGATCTACTGGCTTGCCATTAAATTCTTTGGGCTTCATTTTTAGAAAATGCTCCACCAGTCTGGAGTGGTCTAGTTTTTGCGGAACATACGCCCCATATATAGGTGGTCGGTGTTGATATCCACCTTGAGCTACCTCAGGATTCTGCACTTGATCCTGCATGATGGGAGTCTGAGGTGCATGGGGTACTGTGTTACTTCCCCCTAGTACCATGCTTGCCTGTCCTGCGGGCATTGGTGGTGTCTGTGCAACTGGAAAAGTTATGCCTATGGCAGCTTGCATAGTAGCTTGTGCCTATTGCATTTGCTGTAGCTGTTGGGCCAAGTTCATTACGACTGTAGCCAGGTCTGTAGGTGGAGCTGACAGATTTGTAGGATTTGTCTGCCCATTAATTACCGATGGTGCCGTGTTCGTATTCCACTGTGTTTCCAGGTGTGTCTGGTTGTCTTCCCCCACAGGTGGTGGTGGTGGGATAGAGTTACAGCTTCGTCTGGTCACTCTGCGTCCAGCCACTATCTGTTCTGATAGTGGGAATGCCTGAAAATTATAGAACACGTGAGGTAATCATTATATACTTCATTCTCATATTTTAAAACCACTAACAAATGAAATTTTCAAAATTTTCAGATCATTCTGTCAAAAATACTGTATTTTCACTGAAGGGTCGATGGTGGGGGTCGATGGATGTCCGACCCTCAGTCTGCGACCCTAAGGAATTACTGATTCTTTCCGAGAGCCAGGGGTCGATGAGGGGGTCGGAGGATGTCCGAACAAGGGTGCGACCCCTGGTTCTCTGTCAGATTACCGAGAGCCGAGGGTTGATGAGGGGGTCGGAGGGGGGGTCGGATGTCTTGGTCGAATTCTCCGACCCTCGGACCAAAAATCAGATTTTTATTTTCGATTTATAATCCATTTCTCATTCTTCCTCCTCCTTTCCGACTGGACTCATCCCTCTGAGTTGCTACAGTGCCAACTCAGACTCTTTGGTGCTTTTTGCTTCCTATTTCGACGTCCACACCTCGTCTACAGGTATGTTCTCTACATTTTCATGTTTTTAAGTTTTCTTAGCTAGGTTTTTGCCCATTTAACTCGTTTTCTTCAAATTAAACTTTTTCCAATCGTAAAAATTCGATTTTTATTGGGGGCTTTTGTTGTTGGTGACTCAAGGAATGAAAGCCCTCATAAATATTTGAGTTTCGTCGGTTGGTTATCGAGAAACTTGAATTTTCCCATTTTTGCCCTAATTTGTCGAGATTTTTGAATTTCTTGAAATTTCTTAAATTCGATCTCTTTAAATGAAATTTCCAACTGTATGAGTCTTGTAGGATTGTTTAAAACCCATATAATCCTCCTGCCCACATGTATGGGTTAAAAGTGAGGCTTTTGACCAATTTATGTCGTTATACTATCGAAATTTTTAGATTTTTCATCTTTACTAACCCAATATCTATTTTTCTTTGTTTTTGCAAATACTATGGCTCGTACGAAAGTACCAAGGGTTCATGACCCAGTCCACTTCCATTCTAATGAGGCGGAGACACAGTATGCCCGTTATTCCTGTAAGAAGGTAGAGGGAGGTCGCCAGGTAGACTTGGCTGGCCCTGTTCGATGTGGAGAGGGCTTTTGGTGACATGGGTTGGCTTCCTGTAATCACCTATGACGCCTGCACTCAGCCGGACTTAGTGAGACAGTTCAATTGTAATCTCCAGGTGGTGGGAGATTACAATGATACAGAGCGGGGTAGAGAGCTTCGGATCACCAGCTATGTCAAAGGAGTCGAGATTTCATTCGATTATCGGCAGCTGGCCGACTTGTTGGGCATTTTTTATGATGGCCCCTTGGTGTTCTGCGCTCCTGGAGAGCCCCAGTTCTTTTCATTAGAGCTGAAAGCTGAGATTGACCACCAGATCATCAGAGAAGATCACTAGGAGATGAAAGTGATCTATCTTCGTCCAGAGCCTTGGGTGTACTGCAAGATTATCCAGCACAACCTGATACCTCAGAGTGGGCACTATGAGAGGGTCTCCCAGTTGACCCAGTATCTATTGTACTGTATATGCATTAGGCAGCCCGTCTACTTTCCTTACATCATCATGCAGACGATGATCAGCACTACGTTGCCCAGTCATACTGGCAACCTGCCATATGGACGCCTGATCTCTATGCTAGTGACCCCCCTAGGTGTTGATATGGTGGATGAGAGGATTCAGGAGAAATCCTTCTCGTCACCCTTGGATTGGGAGGCCATCTGCAAGATGGACATGCGGGATGCCCAGGTCAGCGACCAGGAGAGGAACGCTCTGGTACGTCCATGTACTCGAGTGGAAATGGCTTACGCTGAGGCAGCAGCAGCAGCCACTGGAGCAGGGGTTCATGGGGGTGATGATGATCGTCTGTACATGGATGTGGATTCCATACCTCCTCCATCACCTACTCATTCTACAGGAGCAGGTCCTTCGTATGCGACTGGTCCTTCGTATGCACCTTCTGATGACATGATGGGGATATTGCATGAGATATGAGAGGCTCAGCGCATGTCTGATTTGAGGATGGGAGAGCTTCTATAGGCTCAGCGCTTGTCGGATCAGCGGGTGGGAGAGCTTAGGGTTGCTCAGCGCGTGACCGACCAACGGGTGGCTGATCTCATAGCTAGTCTCCAGACGACCCAGACTTAGATAGCTTGGTTAACTAGAGTCTATGCTGAGGACTATGATAGAGAACGTGAGGCACCGCCTCCCCCATCACCTCCAGCTTCTTGATGTATTTCTTTTATTTTTCTTTTGTACTTCAGAGTAACTGTCCGGGTTGTGGACTGTACTATGCTTTAGTCATGTACATATACGTTTGTTCTCTTCTTTTTTTTGTTGTATAGAAATTTGTTTCTCATTTAATAGATGCATTATTCTCTTTTAATTTTGTCTCAAACAACACAGATGCTTATGGTGTGTTATTATTATGTCTTTTAAATTTTATCCTATCTCAGTTCATGAACATTTGTGGAAGTATACTGGTTTCACAGACAAGGCCTGAAAGCTCTGATACCAAATTGTCACACCCCAATTCTGCACCATTCAGAACGGTGTGATGAACCGCTAATAAACAAATGGTTCAACCAGGTTCTCTAATAGGCTATGTCCGTTGAAAATAAAACCATACACATCCACAACCATAATCAGAATAAATACACAATAGCGGAAGTCTTAATGATAAATGAACTAAGGAATCTAAATGTGATAATCAATAATAAAATGTCAAGTTATGTTGTATTAACTGAGACATAAGTAAATAAAATATCAAATTACATTTCCTTAATAATTCAAATAAAATCTAATCGAAAACACATGCGTTGCACTCGCATGAAGAGTCATGCGTTTCCACGAAGTCTTTAGCTTCCATCGCAGTGATGTTCTTATACGCAGAAGTATTCATATAGTCTTCCACCGTGGTACCTGCATCATCAACTAAAAATATTCGACGTCGAAAGGGTGAGCACACATCATGGCTCAGTGAGCAAACAAAACATTGCAATAAAACATATGCATGCAATCATTTCATATCTGTGGTATGGTTTATAAGTTTGCAATGTGCTATAGAAAGGTTCGGTGGCCGCCTCACCTCTATACATGAGTGTGTGAAGCCACCCAATGAGAAGGGAACTGTCGTCCCACATGCACCCACAATGGACAATATACACCCTATGAAAACCGCATAGCTGTACCAGTTGCCCATACCAACACGTAAGCCCCTGCTGGCGAGGGCTTGCAAACTGGGCTCACAATTAACCAATCCTAATGTCAAACAGTGTATCCAAGGCCTCACCCCAGCATCCCTCAATACATCCATAGAGATAGAGCTAAGGCCCCCTGGCAGAGTCGAAGACTACACGGTCTGAGACTACGTCCCCTGTTACCCTACGACATAATAGTTCTGCTTTGGTAATGACGATACGACGATGTCAGTGGACATGAGTTGAGTAGAACCATGGCATAATATACACCCCATGAAAACGGTATGGATGTACCGGTTGATACCATCCCCTACCCGCATCATATACACTAACCACACACATACATTCACATGCCTATTCCTAGCATCATCATCATCATCATGTTATAAATAAACATAATTAAATATACATGAACAGTAATAACAGGAATATTAGATGACATATTGAATGCACATACAAGCATACACGCATAGAATCAGTCATGGTATTGGACTCAAGAAATAAAAATAGTTTATTATTAGCCAATTAGTTTAGGTCTTGTTCCCTCACCTTTGCTTGAGTGTTGATCCTCTTTCAAGCTTTAACACCACTTTTATATCAATAGGAAAACCTAACAAGTCGATAGATTTTGGTTAGAATTCATTTCGACAAGTTTAGGTTTGTTTTTAAGCACGGGTCACAGGGTGGGTCGCAGGTAGGGTAGCAGTATACATCGACCCCCAAGGTAGGGTTGATGCTAGGGTCGGATGTTCCATCGACGCTGGGTGCAACCACCCCTGTTCTGGACTTTCAGAACACTGGGGGTCGATCCTGTGGTCTGGTAGGGTCGATTCCCAATCGACCCCACATGCGACCCCTCATGGGTTGAGTCAAGATTTTCATTCTACAGTCCATTCTTTCATGTTTGGGTTCTATGGCTTACTTCTACAATCCATTATAGGCTTGTTCTATGGCTTAGAACACTAGGTTTCTTCTTTACCTTGTCTACCCAGATTTTTCCATGGTTTTCATCGAAATCTTCCCATGGGTGTATGATTTGGGTTTCTCCTAGACCATACTATCTTCATGAACTATTCTAAGATCTTAAATTATCAATAAAAAGCTTGCCCATACCTTAGGTTTGCTGAGATTCAGAGATTTCTCTGAATTCTTCAATTAGGTCTTCTTCTCCAACTTTTCTTCTCTTCTTCTTCTCTTCTCTTTCTCTCATACTCTCAATTAGGGTTTCAAAAGGATTGAAAGAGGCTTAGGGACGTCCTATTTATAGAGTGGAATCTCTAAAAATAAGTCCCATTGAGATTAGGAAGGAATCCCATTGAAATTTGGAAAGTTTCCTATTTGCGGTTTCTGTCGACAAACAGGGGGTCGATGAGGGGGTCAGAGATCCCGTCGACCCTCAGTTCCTACGTTGTCCCACCCCCAGTGAAAAATTAGGGGTCTGACTTCTATGTGAGAGGGGGTCGACCCTGCTGGTCTGGGTATGCGACCCTACCCTCATTTTGACTATTTTTGGGTCAGTTTAGTACCTGGTTTTGCCATTTCCTTCACGCACTTGGTCCATTTGGCTCGACCATGATGGGTAGACCTGATACAAGGTGGTAAGACCGGTTAGTTTGATACGGGTCTTACAAGAATCCCTTTCTTTGTACTCGAAGCTTGGTTTCCAAGCTTGGAAACTTGGTTTCCACTTTAATATATCAAATAGTAGCTCTTCCCCACCATTTATGGTCACAATGGGAGCCATTCATGGCCTTATTAACTCCAATAATGGAGGTGGGTGTCAAAACCTAACCTCTAAGCCATTAATGGTGAACCCATTAATGGAGCTCAATCACTAACTCATGACAACCTTAAATCCCAATAAATAAGGAAGATAGAGGCTAGCACTTACCTCTATGATATGGAAACCTAGAAAGTGGAGTTCCTCTTGAGCTCCTAGTTCTTCTTCTCTTTTCTTCTCTTCTTTTCCCACTCTCACTCCTCTTTCTACATTTCAAAGAAAAGGAGAAATGAGGGTTTGCCCTCATTTATATCGATCAAGTGGAGAAGATGGATCGGTTGATTGTAATCAATCGATTGATGATGACCGGATGACCGGTCATCCGGTTGGTCTTAAAATAACCATTCAAGACCACTAATTGGCCCATAAGCTTTGGGTCACCAGTTTACACCTCCTAGGGCCCACTAGGGTACCTTACCCTACCATTTAAGAGTAATTGAACGTACCTAGGATTCACGTGCTTTGTCCGATAGCAAGTTGAGACCTAATACAGGAAGCAATCTTAGTCAGTAAGGGGTTCTAGGTGTGGGTCTCACAATCCCTCCAACTTAAAAGAATTCCATCCTCGAAATTAAGACGTACCTAAATCTTCACATAGATATAGATACTTCTCCCGCATTGCATCTTCGCTCTTCCAAGTGGCTTCTTCAATAGCATAACTACGCCAATGATCCTTCACACAAGGAATGGAATGGTTCTGTAGTTGCTAAACTTTCCTATCCAAAATGGCCACGGGCTCCATAGGGGAAGACAGATCCTTGCCAATCTGAGGAACTTCCGCACTGAGGACAAGGGATGGCTCATGAACGTACTTCTTCAAGAGGGAGACGTAGAAGACGTCATGAACATCTGATAGCACGGGAAGTAAGGCCAACTGATATCCACTTTATCGCTTCTCTTTAAAATCTCGCATGGACCAATTTATTTGGGACTTAGTTTGTAAGACCCAGAATCCACTAACATGGTCTAACCCTATCGTGCTAGGTCTTCCCTTCATTTCTGGACTAAGTGGACCGACCGTGTGAAGATGGATCACAAAACCAGGTATGAATCGAGTTAAAATGCTCAAAAGTATATGTAGGGTAGCATACCTAGGTAGGTACGGTCAATCATATGAAAAGAAACAATGGTTACTGATCAATGACCCCATGGTCAATGTTATTGACTCCACGATCGATGGATTCTGTGACTGTAGGCCATCGACCTTGAGACCCCAAACCAGACTCCGAGTTGGAAACTTTTTTAATTTAAGGGGGATTTCATTCCTAATGTTGGAGAACTCTATATGGATAATTATTCTCTATATAAAGGACGTCCCTCAATATTTTTCACTCTTTTAGAACATTAGTAAACCCTAGAGTAAGAGAACGAAAGGAAAGAGAAGAAGAGAAGACTAAGGAGAAGGTTTTGCTGAGAAGATTTTAGCTCTCTACCATAGGCAAAGGTATGAACCTAATTTCTAAAGATGTAAATTCTATGGAATAAGGCTGCTATGGGGGATTGGAGATGTCAAACTAGTATGGTCCATGTGACCCCTTTCCCAAGGCTAATCATGATGGGTGAGTTTGTTGATAATGGTTGATGAGAAACTACTAATGATGGCCATAGGATAACCTTATTATGAACCCAAGAGAAAAGCTGAGGAGTTGACCCAAGAAGAACTAGAATTGAATGTAGTTGGTGACCAGATGTCTTAAGGTCGCAGCTACAGTTGACCATAGCATGACCAGCAAGACCAGAGGATCGACCATAGGCATTCGGGAAGTTTTCAGAAATCATATGGTCGCAGCTACGGTCGCACCATATGCGACCGTAGGGTATCGACCGTAGACAGTAAGGTCGACATAGTATGAGACCATAGGACCAATCAGACACATATTAGTGCTCTATTTCGATTTTTGATTACTGTAACATGTTACATATGAACCCTAACTTAAATTCATATAACTTTTAGGTTACTAAATCAATTTAAAGAGAATTACAAGGCTTGGAAGGAGATCATGTTTTGCCAATAGGTAAGGGAACAAGACCTAAACTAATTGGATAATAACAAACTGTTTATTATTTGAGTCCAATGGCATGATTGATTATATGCCTGTATATTTGTAATGTGCATCTCACATGTCATCCAATATTCATGCTATTACTGCTCATGCATATTTATTTATGTCTATTTATAATATGATGATGATGTTGATGTTGCTAGGAATAAGCATGTGATTATGTGTGTGTGGTTAGTGTGCTTGATACGAGTGGAGTATCAGGGGAGGATGTGGCATGGTGGTCTTGACTTGGTCACCAGACTCTAGCTCTATCTCTACTCAAGCTTTGTTCACTGACATCATCGTCTCACCATTACCTTAGCAGAACTATTACGTCGTAGGGCATCAGGGGAGGTGGTCTCGGACCGTGTAGTCTTTGACTCTGTCGGGGGGCCTTAGCTCTATCTCTATGGATATATTAAGGGATGCTAGGGTGAGGCCTTGGATGTACAAGATGACATTTAGAATTGGTTAGTAGCTAGCTCAGTGTGTAAGCTCTCGCCAATAGGGGCTTACATGTTGATATGGGTAGGGCATCAGGGGAAGTGTTAGCAGTGTTTGATCCAGACACTTTAGCTCGATCTCTATTCCATGGTGGATGCATGGGGGATGATAATGGTGTTTGATCCTTTGGATGGATTCACACACTTCTGTATAGAGGTGCAGGGGCCACCAAACCTTTCTATAGCATATTGTAAACTTAAAAATTAGACCAAAGATATGAATTGAATTCATGCAAATGTTTTTTGCATTGTTTTGTTTACTCACTAAGCCATGATGTGTGCTCACCCTTTCGACGTTGAATATTTTAGTTGATGATGCAGGTCATATTGCTAAAGATTATGTGAATGCACCGATGTATGGACACGTTGCTGCCATGGACGAAGAAGCTGTTGAAGATGCGCATGATCCTTCATGCGAGTGCAACCAGTGCATTTTTTATTAGTTTAGCTATATTTGGTTATTGGGACATGTAACGGATTATTTATTGGGACATGTAACGGATTATTTACCTTTATGTCTTGAGTTTTTGGGAAATAATTGGATTAGATAATTATTATATCATTGTTAGACACTCAGTTCATTATCTATTAGACTTTCACTTATTTGTTATTTATTTCTAATTATTTCTATAGAAGGTGTGTGTGGTTGATATGGTGGGTACTACCTAACGGAGATACTAGTTAAACCGTTGGTTTATTTACGGTTCATTATACTATTCCTGTTAGTCCATAATTAGGGTGTGACAACCTGGTATCAGAGCTCTCCTAGGTTCTACCTATTAACATAACTACTTCCACATGAGTCATGAACTGAGTTAGGATAAAATTTAAAAATTGTAATAAGAACAAACCATAAGCACCTGTGTGGTTTGAGGCATAAACTGAAAAGAGAATAATGCACATATGTGAATGGGAAACAAATTTTATATATAAAAAGGGTAACAAGTCAAATGTACATCCGAATCAGAGTACGGTCCATAATCCAGACAGTTAGTCTGTAGTTTAAAAGGGAAAAAGAAATAAATGGTATCATGGAGCTGGGGGTGCTAGAGGAAGAGGTGCCTCACGGTCTCTATCATAGTCCTTACCATACACTCTCGCAAACAAGGCTACCTAAGTCTAGGTCACTCAGAGACTAGCTGCAGATCTACTATCTACTGGTCTATAGCATGCTGAGCCTAGTGAATCTCTCGTAGTAACGCCATCTTGTCATTGATGGTGGGTGTAAAGGGCCAGCTGAGTGAGAAGTTTGAGAAGGACCTGCTCTAGTAGAATGGTGTGGTGATGGAAGAGGTATGGTATCCAGATCCATGTACATCCTATCATCATCCTCTTCATCATCACTCTCATGTGCCTCTGCTACTGCTGCTACTTCCACTTCTGCATCTGCTGCCACTACCCAAGTAAGAGGATGTCTCGTAGCATTCCTCTCGTCATCACTGACCTATATCTCTCTCATGCCCATCCTACTGATGGCCTCCCAATCAAGGTCATCTGAGAAGGTGTCCTCAAAAATCCTCTCATCCTTTAGGTTCACCTATAGATGCGTGAGCACGGTGCAGATCAGCCGTCCATAGAGCAAGTTACCTCTCAAGTCAGGAAATGTAGCTCTGTGCATAGTTCGAAGGATGATGTACGGGAGACAGACAGGCTGCCAAGTATAGATACAGTACAACAGGTACTAAGTCATCTGAGAGACCATCTCGTAGTGTCCACCCTGAGGGATCAGATTATGCTGGATAATCTTACAGTAGACATGTGGCTCTGGACGCATGTTAACCGCCTTCATTTCCTAGCAGTCGTCTCGAAGAATCTGATTGTCTATCTCTGCACAGACCTGTGTAGATAGGAACTAGGACTCCCTTGGTGCACAGTAGACCAACTGTTCATCGTTGGAAATTCCCAGGAGATCAGCCAACTCCTGACAGTTTAAAGAGATAGAAACCCTTTTCACCCAACTGGTGATCCAAAGCTCTCTACCCCTATCCACATCCTCTAGGTCACCCTCCACTTGAAGGTGACAATAAAACTACTTCACTAAATCTGGGAGAGTACAAGCCTCATACAGGATCACTGGAAGCTAGCCCATATCATCAAATGCCCTCTCCACATCAAACAGGGCTAAGTGGGCTAAGTTCACACATCGACCTCCTTCTACTTTCTTTCGATCAAACCATGGATATTGTACCTCAGCTTCGACGGACCGAAAGCGACGTGGATCATGGACTCGAGGAACCTTGGTGCAAACCATGATAACTGCAAGAGAAGAAAATAAGGAAAACAAGTAAGAAAATATAAATTTGGGCAGCATAACAACGTAAAATGGGGAAAAGCCTTACTTTTCACCTAAACATTGGACAAGAGGACATACATAGGTCCCAAATCATCCTGCAAGGCTCATACAATGGAAAATTTTAACTAGGTAGATCTGAATTTGAATAAATTTTTTACATTTGGGAAAAACTCCAAAATTTAGGTCAAAACTAGGAATTTTCAAATTTTTACCAAACCCAATGAAACTCTAATTTTCTTGAGGGGTTTTATCCGTTGGGCAGCCAATAGCAATAGCCCCCAATAAAAATCAAATTTTTATGTTAAAAAAGATATTAATTTGATGAAAACCCTATAAAGAGTGAAAACCTAGGTATGAAAGCTTAAAAAGGGAAAAGAGTAGAGAACATACCTTGAGGAATGGAAGGAAGATTGTCGATCAATGGAAAAATCACCAAGTTTGTATGGTTGATACTGTAGCAACTCAGTGGTGGCGAGCTGAGTTGAGATCGTAGGAAGAAGAAAGGGAAACGAGAGGGAAAATCTCGAAAAACAGGTTTTAAAACTAATTTTGAGCCTTACGGTCGCACAATTCAACCCAAATGATTGACCATATGATCGACCATAGGGTCTCTGGAAGTTGCCAGGGATTTGGTGGTCAAACCTATGGTCGCACAACATGCGACCGTAGGCCATCGACCGTATGACTGACTGCTGTCTGCTTTTTGATTCTACTCGAACTTTTGCCTGTTGATTTTGTTTCTTCTCTCGCTTTCCATTGTGAGACTAACCTAATACTATCATTCTATTTTGTGTCACATGTACAGCATTTCCAGGTACCATTTATCCAGGAAATTAAAATGGCTAGACGAAGAGTTAGCAAAAGAAGACAGAATGCAAACCCACCTCCACCATCTATGGAGACCAATGACAATGAATGTTAGTAATGATAAGAAGAAAATATTGGGAATCAAGGTACTGTGCCTCAGGATGTTCACCCACATTTCAACCCAACCAACTTACCCACACCACCTACAAATTTGGCTACTATGGTGATGGATTTGGCACAACAAGTGCAACAGATATAGAAAATGCAAGCCAACATGCAAGCTGCTATGGGAATTGCTTCCCCAGTTGCAAACGCAACACCTCTACCTATAGGGCAAACTAGTACTGCACCTGGTGGTAGCAACACGGTACCCCAAGCACCTCAAACGCCAGTGTTTTAAGCTCAAGTGCAGAATACTGAGGCACCGCAAGGTGGACATAACCAGGGTAACTATCAGTATCAACCGCCAACGTATGGAGCATACGCTCAGTATCAACTTGGTCACTCTAGATTGATCGAATGTTTTCTAAAGATGAAGCTTAAGGAATTCAATGGCAAGCCATCGGATCCTCTATGGCCAGCTCACTGGATCGACAAGATGGAAATAAATTTTATGATGATGACTGTAAATGAAGAGGAAAAGGTATTATGTGCCACTTTTATGCTGAAAGGTGATGCACACCATTGGTGGAAATCTACTCGAAGTTATCTATTGACAAGGCACACCCAATTGACCTGGGCTATTTACAAAGAAACTTTTTTCGAGAAGTATTTTACTAGGAGTTTCAGAGACCAGATGGAAAAAGAATTTCTGAGTCTATATCAAGGACAAATGTCTATAGACACTTATTAGCAGCGTTATGAAGAGCTGTTTTTTTCTTTGCTCCCTCTAGAATGTAGGAGGAAAATATCAAAACCTGAAGGTTCATCGTGGGACTTAGGGGAAGCATTAGTGAGCATGTACTGGGAGTAAAAAAGAAGATTTATAATGAAGCGGTACAAATTGCTCGAGTTTTGGAGTCAAGCCAAAGGGAGAGTTATTTTGCTCAATATAGGGGTATAAAGAGGACGAATGGGAATACATTCAATAGAGGGAACTCAAGAATATTCAAACCCTTCCGTACTCATGGCTTCAATGCTGCATCTAAGACTACTCCAATGACTCAACCATAACTAAAGCAGGCCAATGCTGGAGTCAAATGTTTTAACTATCATCAAATAGAGCATTATTCAAGAGATTGTCCTAAGCGAGAAAGCAGCTACAACAAGGAAAAGTTTATGCAATTACTTCTGAGGATGATGTCGCATCACCTGATGTGGTCACAGGTATGATTCAACCTTTTGTTTTGAAATACCTTGTGTGAGCATGTAGACTAAATTAAATCAAATCACAGGTATTGTACCTATTGATGGCTTACCCGCCAGAGTACTCTTTGACTCTGGGGCTACTCATTCTTTTATATCTGTGTCGTTTGGAAAGAAATTGAGTCTACCCCTCAGGTCTTTTGATTTTATACTGCTTGTACGATCACCTATGGGATTAGAAGTAGAATTAGACCAAGGTTATGGTGTCACACCTCAATTCTGCACTATTTAGAATGGTGTGATGAACCGCTAATAAACCAACGGTTCAACCAGAATCTCAAATAGGCTGTGTCCGTTTACTTAAACCATACACATCCACAACAATAATCAGAGTAAATATACAATAGCGAAAGTCTTAAATATTAAATGAACTAAGAATCTAAATGTGATAAAATAAATAATTTAACTAATTATTTCCAAAAGGACTAAGATATAAACTTAAATAATAAATTCAAATACATTGTCAGTATAATCCAAACAAAAGTCTAATAAAATACACAGGAGTTGCACTCGCATGTCAAATCATTCGACTCCATCATCACTTCAGCGTCCATCGTCGCTGCTTGCCCGTACATAGGAGCATTTATGTAGTCTTCAACCCGTGGTACCTGCATCATCAACTAAAATATTCGACGTCAAAAAGGGTGAGCACACATCACGGCTCAGTAAGAAAACAAAACAATGCAACAAACATATGCATGCATTCAATTCATATCTATGGTCTGGTTTATAAGTTTGAGAAAGGTTCGGAGTCCGCCTCACCTCTATACACGAGTGTGTGAAGCCGCCCAATGAATATCGGCATTACCGTCCCACATGCACCCACCATGGATATAGTGTACCTAATGGGTATCGGCATTTCAATACCACATGCTCCCATACCAACACGTAAGCCCCTATTGGCAAGGGCTTGCAAACTGGGATCGCAACTAACTAATCCTAATGTCAAACAGTGTATCCAAGGCCTCACCCCAGCATCCCTCAATACGTCCATAGAGATAGAGCTAAGGCCCCCCGATTGAGTCAGAGACTACACGGTCCGAAACCACCTCCCCTGATGCCCTACGACGTAATAGCTCTGCTAAGGTAGTGGCGATACAACGATGTTAGTGGACAAGACCTGAGAAGAGATAGAGCTAGAGTCTGGTGACCAGGATAAACCACAGTGTCACGTCCTCCCCCTGATGCCCCACTCGCATCAAATATACTAACCACACACAAACATTCACATGCCTATTCCTAACATCACCATCATCATCATATTATAAATAAATGAAATTAAATATGCACGAACAGTAATAGCAGGAATATGGGATGACATGTCAAATGCACAATACACACATACACGCATAAAATCAATCATGGTATAGGACTCAATAAGAAAAAAATAGCTTTTTATTATCCAATTAGTTTAGGTCTTGTTCCCTCACCTTTGATTGAGTGTAGATCCTCGTTCAAGCTTTAAGAATCACTTTTAAATCACTAGAAAAAACCTAACAAGTCGATAGATTTTAATTAGAATTAATTCCAACAAATTTAGACTAGCTGAAATCATAGGGTCGCAGGTATGGTAGCACCTAGGGTCGGTTACCCAATCGACCCTAGGGGTAGGGTTAGACATGGGGTTAATTACCCATCGACCCTATGTGTGACCACACCCTCCCTGGGACTTCTCGAGGGTATGTGATCGATCTTGAGGTTTCGTAGGTCCATTCTAAGATTGTTCTATTGCTCATAACTATGATTTGTACACACTTTCTATTGCCTATGATGATTACTTCCATGGATTCCTTCGAAACTCATCCATGGATAGATGATTTGGTTTTCTCCTAATCCTAACTTCTTCATATTCCATTCTAGGCTCTTAATTTATGAAGGGAATTAGACTCATACCTGAAGTTGGTTGAGATTCAGAGGTTTCTCTGAAGTTCCTCTTCTTCCTTAGTCTTTTCTCTAATTTTCCTTCTCTTCTTTTCTTCCTTCTCTTTCTCTTTCTCTCACATTCAATTGGGGGTTCTAAAAGGAGTGAAAGAGGCTAAGGAACGTTCTATTTATAGAGAAAAATCCTCCAAAATAAGTCCCATCGAGATTAGGAAAGGACTCCTTAAAATTAGAAAAGTTTCCTAATTTACTGTTTCAATCTGTCATCATAGGGTCGCACGTAGGGTCACAGGACCCATCGACCCTATGGTTCTCAAGTCATTCGACCCTACGACTGAAAAGTCATGGGTTTGACTTCTATTGAGGTGGGGTCGACCCTACCTGTTTAGGCATGCGACCCTACCCTCATATTTACTGTTTTTGGGTCAAATTCATACCTGGTTTTGTGATTTCCTTCATGCACTTGGTCCACTTGACTCGACCATGATAGGTAGACCTGGTACAAGGTGGTAAGACCGGTTAGTTTAATATAGGTGTTACATATGGACCATGTCCAGTTATTATCGGTGAGAAGACTATGGATGGAACCTTAATCCGACTCGAGATGGCAGACTTTGACGTCATCCTAGGGATGGAATGGCTATCCCAGGATTCTGCAAGTTTGATTTACGCTGAGAAGAAGATATCATTTAAAGACACAGAAGGTGCAAAGTTTAGTTTTATGGAAACCAAACTTCCCCGTAAACGAAAACTCATTCTTTTGGCATTAAAAACTAGAAGATTCCTCGAGAAAGGAGGAGTTGGGTACCTAGTGTCCATGGTCGACCTCACTAAGCAAGCATCATGAATGGAGGATATTGAAATTGTGCATGAATTTTTGGATTTATTTCCTAAGGAATTACTAGGATTGCCACCTGATCAAGAGGTAGAGTTTGTTATAGACCTTATACCCGGAGCCGTACTAGTATCTAAGGCACCTTATCGAATGGCTCCTATTGAACTGAAGGAACTGAAGGTACACTTACAAGAACTACTGGACAAGGGTTATATTCGACCTAGTATATCACCATGGGGAGCGTCGATATTGTTCGTGAAAAAGAAGGATGGTAGTGTTCGACTTTGTATAGATTATCAGGAATTGAACAAGCTCACAATCAAGTACAGGTATCCGTTGCCTTGGATCGATGACTTATTCGACCAGTTGCAAGGTGCCAAAGTGTTCTCTGAAATTGATCTTCGGTCGAGATACCATCAATTGAATATTAAGGAAGGCGATATTCCGAAGACAGCCTTCAGAACCAGATATGGGCATTATGAATTTTTAGTTATGTCTTTTAGATTGACTAACGCACCCACAACTTTTATGGAACTTATGAATCGGATATTCCACGATATGTTGGATACGTCAGTCATCATATTCATTGATGACATACTAGTCTACTCCAACGATAAAGAAACTCATATCACAAATTTAAGAGTTGCTCTACCACGACTAAGAAAAGAGACTTTACGTTAAATTTACAAAGTGTGAACTTTGGCAAAATGAAGTCACTTTCTTAGGCCATGTTGTATCCGCTGAAGGAATCAAAGTGGATCCCAGCAAGATTGAAGCCATTGTAAAATGGGAAGCACCTAAGAATGTTGCCGAAATCAGAAGTTTCTTAGGCTTAGCTGGTTATTTTCAACGATTCATGGAAGATTACTTTTGAATTGCAGTACCATTCACTAGTCAGACTAAGAAAGGAGAAAAGTTTATTTGGACCGATAAATGTGAAGAGTGTTTCCAAACATTGAAGACAAGATTAATATCAGCTCCCATCTTGATTATTTTGATTCCAAGAGAACTATTTATCTTGTACGTCGATGCATCTGGATTAGGTTTGGGATGTGTGCTCATGCAAGGAGAGCAAGTAAATGCGTAGGCTTCCAAAAAATTAAAGACACATGAGAAAAATTATCCATTTGATGACTTGGAACTAGCAGCAGTGGTACATGCTGTTATGATATGGAGACATTATTTATATGGAGAGAAATTTCAGATTAAATCAGATCATAAGAGTCTTACTCATCTTTTCAATCAGAAGGAGTTGAACATGAGACAGAGAAGATGGCTGGAGTTGCTAAAGGATTACGATTGTGATATCCAGTATCATCCTAGAAAGGCTAATGTAGTGGCCGATGCACTAAGTAGAAAAGCAATGACAAAGTCATAGGGAGAAGCTAGCACAAATGTTGCAATGTGTGACACAGGAAGATTATTCAATTGCGGCAATGAGCAGTTTGTGATCGATAAACATGTTTGCTACATGTTTGCTACATTGAAGATTGTACCTGATCTGATAGATGAAGCAAAGGCACCTATTCAATCAGATACCTATCTGAGAATAGTAAAAGAAGATGTTGAAAAAGGTAGGACTACTCCTGACTTCACTTTGGACCTTGAAAGGGGACTATGATACAAAGGGAGAGTATGTGTACCTGAAAGTGAAGACTCAGATATTAGACACAGACTAATGAAGGATGCCCACAACACCACTTATTCATTACATCTTGGGAGTACAATGATGTATCATGATCTGAAGAAACTATATTGGTGGAGGGGAATGAAAGCAGATGTAGCCAAGTTTGTATCACAATGCCTGAATTGTTGGTAGGTAAAGGCTGAAAGGCAAAGGCCTGTAGGCTTGTTGCAACCACTACCAGAACCAATAGGGAAATGGGACTGTATAACTATGGACTTCATCACCGGGTTACCTTTGATGTCCAGAGTAGTTGACATAGTCTAGGTGATCGTAGAACATTTAACTAAGACAGGTCGTTTCATAGCTATACAACCTCAGTATACACTAGAGAGGTTAGCTAAGCTATATGTGGATAATATTGTCAGATTACATGGTGTACTTGAAAGCATTCTGTCCGACAGAGACCCACGTTTTACCTCAAAGTTTTGGGAAGGATTACAGAAGGCTATGGGTACAATATTGCAGTTTATACCGCATTCCATCCTCAGACAGACGGACAGTCAGAGCGCACCATTCAAATTTTAGAAGACATGCTTTGAGCTTGTGTAATTGATTTTAATGGATCATGGGATGAGAAGTTACCAACGACAGCTATCAAGCTACAATACAGATGTCACCCTATGAAGCACTATATGGTAGAAAATATTGAACTCCTTTGTTTTGGAACAAAGTTGGAGAGCGTAGTATTGTTGGACCAGAGTTTATTGAAAAGACATGTCGAGTAGTCGACATCATCAAGGAAAGAGTTTGAACAGCTCAGAACCGTTAGAAGCAATATGCAGACAATGGACGAAGAGATCTTGAATTTACCATAGGTGATAAAGTATTTCTAAAAATATCTCCTATGCACGGTTTAAAAAGGTTTGGATAGAACGGAAATCTATGTCCTAGATATATTGTACCTTATGAGATTCTGGCAAGGCGTTGAAAGGTAGCATATCAGTTAGCACTATCACCATCAATGTCCATGTGGTCGCATATCATGCAACCGCACGTGTGACCACATCTTTCCTATATTCTTCCCGAATGGCTGTGGTCGACTTTATCATCACCCTATAGTCGACAATAGCTGTGACCATACTATTTTTTGTCAATTTTTACTTTCAATCCGAGTTCTTCCTGAGTGGATTTATTGGCTCAACATTTGGAATTCACCCTAAGATCATTCTATAGCCTTTAATTACAGTTTATCCTTATCAATTATCACTACATCTCATGGTTTTCCTTAGAAATTCCATAACTGAAATCGTTACATTAGATTCAGTACATCAACTTGATTGAAAAGAGCTTATTCTATCTGATCTAGCTTTACAAAGACAAGTTCATACCTTAAGCTTGCTGTAATGAAATAGAATTCTTCTCTGCAAAATCCTTCTCCAAGCTTTCCTCTCCTTCTCCTCTTCTCATTCTCTTCCTTTCTCTTTCTCCCTTAGGTCTAGGGTTTATGATTGATTCAAAAGAGTGAGAGAGGGTAAAGGGACGTCCTCTTTATAGGGAGAAACTCTCCATATAGAGTGCTCTTTCAATTAGGAAAGAGATTTCCTTTAATTTGGAAAGTTTTCAAATTCAGAGTCGGATCTAGGTTCATGCAGTCAATGGTGTGGTCGCATAATCCATCGACCATACAATTCCAAAACAATCCACCACACGTTGTGTGGTCTCATCCTAGTCGACCACACATGCGACCATATAAGCAAAATTTACTGGTTTTTAATTTTTGACTGGTTGCTTGCACACTAACTTAAACAATCAACCACACCAACTAAATTTAACTTGTTGCTTACCTTATCTTGTGGTTTCTTCATACAAATTGGTTTACTTGGGCCGATTATGATGGAAAGATGGGTCATGACACAAGAATGTAAGGTTAAACCAGGTTCATGGCATTCGGGTTTTATAACTTCACCACCCTTAAAAGAAATTTCGTCCTTAAAATTTTCACGTACGGATCTTACAACTCCCTCACCCTCAAAAGAAATTTTGTCCTTGAAATTTAGATGTTCCTTCGGAGTAAAATAGGTGAAAATACTGTTTTCGTATTGTATTTTCCTCTTCCCATGCAACCTCTTCTACGTCTGGGCTTCACCAGGTTACTTTACATAATAAATATCCCGGCTCCGAAGATGTTGTACCTTCCAACTGGTGATTTAGGCTGGTACCACTTCAAAAGTTAAGTCTTTTATCAAATCTAATGGATCCACGGTCAATACCCATGATGAATCTCCAATATACTCCTTCGGTAAAGACACGTGAAATACGACATACATACTAGACATGAACGGCAGTAACGCTAGTTGATATGCAACTTTTCTATATTTTCCCAAAATTTTATAGGTCAAAAACATATATAGGACACCACTTTTCCTTCTTGCTGAGCCATTTCAAACAATACAAAGTGATATCTTCAAGAACACTTGGTCACTTATAGAGAACTCATGGTATTGGCATCTCTTTTGATAATCTTGAGCTATCTTGGCCCTTTTTCTTTGATCTTATCTACTACTCGATAGGTTTCTTCAATAGACTTAGGTCTTATAATTCCTTATCTTTTTACTTTATTTCAAATCAGGGGAGTTCAACATTTCTACCATACCATGCTTCAAAGGTGACATCCATATAGTAGCATGGTAACAAAATTGATCAGCTGTAACTTCTCATCTCAAGCTCCTTTAAAATCATTCTCATAGGCTCGGAGAGTACCTCCAAGTATCTATGTAGTTTGCTCCAACTGTCCGCCAATTTAAAAGTAAAATACGGTACTAAACTTCAACTTCGTTCCCATTGCCTTTTATAATCCCTCTTAAAACTTTGAGGTAAAGTGTGAGCCTCTATCCGGCACTATGTTCTCAATCATACCATTCAATCTGGAAATATTATCCACACATAGCTTAGCTAGGCACTCCAATGCACACCGAGGTCGTATGGCAATGAAACGAGTCATCTTTATAAGGCGATCAACAATCACCCAAACTGCGTCAACCGATCTAGGAGTCAGTGGTAAACCGGTGTTATAGTCCATTGTAATACAGTTCTACTTCCAAGATGGCTCCGATAGTCGTTGTATTAAGCCTTCTGGTCTTTGTCTTTCAGCCATTACTGGTAGTTCAGACACTGGAAAACGTATCTATCCACAACTACTATCATTTCTCTTTACTAGTATAATCTCTTCAGGTCATGATACATATTGGTACTCCAGGATGTCCTGAATATAGAGTGCAATGGCTCCTATCATTATCCTATTCATGATGTCAGAGTCTTATCCTTCAGGTATTTAGAATCTAGTTCTGTATCTGAGTACCTTTCCATATCCAAAGTAAGTCAGAGTTATGTTTTTCTTTCTCTAAATCTTCTTGCACCATTCTTAGATACGGATCTATAGAATTGTTGCCTTTACTTCATCCATCAAATCAGAGATGATCTTTAATGCTACAAATGTAAGCGAGGAACTATTGTTCCATAAGTTTTTGCTCAATTGGATCATCACGTGTTTCTATTATATGTTGCTCTTCTTCTAAATCTTCTGTTGCTATAGAACACAAGGCGGCATTTGTACTAGGTCCTCCTTTTGGCTTCATTTTTCCCTTTTTGCTCAAAGCCTTAGCTACCACATTAGCCTTGCTCAGGTGATACTGAATATCACAGTTTTAGCCCTTCAGGAGTTCCAACCATCTCCTTAGCCTTATGTTCAACTTTTTCTGAGTAAAGAGCTAGGTAAAACTCTTGTAGTCCGGTTTAATCTAAAATTTTTCTCCGTATGGATGATGTCTCTATTTTTCGATTGCATGATTTACCACCGTTAACTCCAAGTCATAAGTAGGGTAACTCTCTTCATACCCCTTCAGTTATCTTGAAGCATATGAAATCACTTGTTCACCTTCCATCATCCCGCATCCTGGATTCAATCTGGAAGCCTCGTTGTATAGGGTAAAAGGTTCCCTTAGTGCCAGAATGATTAAGATGGGAGCTGATATCAACCTTGCTTTTAGAGTCAGAAAACATTCTTCACACTTGTCGGTCCAAACAAACTTTTCCCCTTTCTAGGATAGCTTAGGAGGTATTACAATCCTAGAATTGTCCTCTACGAATCGTCTATAATAACCAGCAACACCCAAGAAACTTGATCTCTGCAATATTCTTAGGCACTTCCCACCCCACAATAGCTTTTTTTTTTCTTGGGGTCTACTTTTATTCCTTATGATAATACTACGTAACCTAAAGAAGTCACATGTTCAACCAAAACTCATATTTCTTGAACTTGGCATAAAACTTCTCCCTTCTCAGCCATTATAAGGCTACTCTAAGATCTATTACAAGACTTTCTTCGTCTTTGGAATAAATCAAAATATCATCGATAAAAGCTATGACCGAAGTGTCCAATACATCATGGAATGCCTAGTTCATATGTGCCATAAAATATGTTGGTGCATTGGTCAATCCAATCAACATAACCAGGGACTCATAATGCCCATACTTGGTTCTGAAATTCATTTTCAGAATGTCACTACCTTTAATCTTCAATTGATGATAATCCATCCTATAAGACCCGTATCAAACTAACTCGGTCTTACCACTTTGAACCAGGTCTACCCATCATGGCCGAGCCAAATGGACCAAGTGCGTGAAGGAGATCACGATCCCAGGTATTAAACAGACCCAAAAATACTAAAAATAGGGGGAGGGTCGCATACCCAGCAAGGTAGGGTCGGACCCCCCCAGTATAAAAGTCAGACCCTGAGTTTTATACCGGGGGTCGGACATTTTAAGAACCAGTGGTCGACGGGATCTCCGACCCCCTCATCGACCCCCAGTCTACCGACAGAAATTGTGAATTGGAAACTTTCCAAATTTCAATGGGATTCCTTCCTAATCTCAATGGGACTTATTTTGGGAGTTTCTACTCTATAAATAGGATGTCCCTAAGTCTCTTTCACTCCTTTTAGAACCTTAATTGTATTGAAAGAAAGAGAAGTGAAGGAGAAGAGAAAAAGAAGAGAAGGAAAGTGGAGCAGAAGATAAAAGAGCAGGCTTCAGAGAAACAAGCCCAATTCTCAGGTATGGATACTATCTCCATGTAATTCTACAGACCTTAGAATAAATAGAGAGGAGGGAATGATCTAGGAGAAACCCAAATCATCCACCCATGGTTAGGTTTTCATGGAAAACCATGGGGGAAATCATGAAAGCCATATAGCTGAATGAACTACGGTTCTAGGCCATAGAACATGTGTGGAATGGATTGTAGAAGCAAGCCATAGGTCCCCAAACACGAAGAATGGACTGTAGGATCAAAATTTGATGAAACCCACAGGGGGTCGCATGGGGGTCGATGGCCAATCGACCCTACCAGACCCCGATAATCGACCCCTAGTGTTTTGGAAGTCCAGACTGGGGGTGGTCGCACCCAGGGTCGATGGAACCTCCGACCCTAGCATTGACCCCCAATTAACAGCATGATTTTTAAAGTCTGAATTAATTCTAACTAAATTCTATCGACTTGGTTAGGTTTTCTAATGATATAACATCGATATATAGTTGATTCTTAAAGCTTGAAAGAGGTCCTACGATCAAGTAAAGGTGAGGGAACAGGACCTAAACTAATTGGTTAGTATAAACTATTTTACTTTTGAGTCCAATGCCATGATTGATTTTTATGCGTGTATGATTGTTATGTGCATTCAACATGTCATCCAATATTTCTATTATTTTTGTTCATGCATATTCAGTTCTTGTTTATACATGATGATGATGATGATGATAGGAATAGGCATGTGGATGTATGTGTGTGGTTGGTGTGCTTGATTCAAGCGAGTATCAGGGGGTGGTGTCATAGGCGGGGCCTCAGCAGTCTAGCTCTATCTCTAACTCAAGTCTTGTCCACTGACATCGTCGTATTGCCATTATCTTAGCAGAACTATTACGTCGTAGGGTATGAGGGGAAGTGGTCTCGGACCGTGTAGTCTCTGACTCTGCCGGGGGACCTTAGCCCTATCTCTATGGACGTATGGAGGGATGCTGGGGTGAGGCCTTGGATACACTAATTGGCATTAGGATTGGTTAGTTGCGAGCCCAGTTTGCGAGCCCTCGCCAGCAGGGGCTTATGTGTTGGTATGGACAACGGGTACAACAATAAACGTGACCTTTGTGTGTACATTGTCTATGATTGGGTGCATGTGAGTCGGCAATAAAAGTTACCTTTGGGCGTTTTCACATACTCGTATATAGAGGTGCAGCGTCAATAAACGTGATTTTTGGCCACCTATCCACTTTGCGGCTGCCCTCTATCTTCTTGAGAGCGTAGCGGGCATACTGTGCCTCGGCTTCATTGGAACAGAAGCGAAGACGGTCGTGAACTCTGGGTACCTTGGTACGAGCCATAGTATCTGCAAATAGAAAGAAAAACAAATAATGAGTTAGTAGAGAGGAAAAACCCGAGAATTCAACATAATAACGATGTAAATTGGGCAAAAGCCTCACTTTTCACCCATACGGGTGGGCAGGAGGACTTACATAGATCCTAAATTATCTTGTGAGACTCAACAGTCAGAAATTTCAACTAATTAGATTAAATTGCAAGAAATTTCAGGAAATTCAAAATTTTGACAAAATTAGGGCAAAAAGTGAAAATTTTTGAGATTCTCGATAACCAACAGATGAAACTCAAATATTTTTTAGTGCTTTCATTCCTCGAGTCACCAACAACAAAAGCCCCCAATAAAAATCGAATTTTTACTGTTCGAAAATGTTTAATTTGAAAATACGAGATAAACGAGCAAAAACCTAGGTAAAGAAACCTAAAAACATGAAAAGGTAGAAGACATACCTGTAGCGGAGGTGTAGACGACGAAACAAGGAGTGCAAACCACCAACGGATCGGAGTTGTCACTGTAGCAACTCAGAGGGACAAGTTGAGTCGAAGCGGAGAAGAAAGAATGAGAAATGGACTTTGAATCGGACTTAAAAATCAGATTTTTAGTCTGGGGGTCGGAAAATTTGATTAAAACAATCGACCCCCGCATCGACCTTCGGCTCTCGGGAACCTGACAGAGAACCAGGGGTCGCACGCTGGGTCGGACATCCTCCGACCCCCCACATCAACCCCCAGCTCTCGGGATGAATGGATGATTTTTCAGGGTCGAATACTGAGGGTCGGACACCCATCCAACCCCACCATCGACCCTACAGTGAAAACACAGCATTTTCGACAGAATGATCTGAAAATTTTGAAATTGGAAATGTTTAGTGCTTTTAAAATATGAGAAAGAAGTATTTAATGATTGTCTCTCGTGTTCAATGATTTCAAGCAATCCCTATCAGATTAATAAATGGCGGGACGCATAGTAACCAAACAGAGCCGTAACTCTATTCCACCACCACTGTAAGACCCGTGTTAATCTAACCCGGTCTTACCACCTTGAACCAGGTCTACCCATCATGGTCGAACCAAATGGATCAAGTGCGTGAAGGAGATCACGATCCCAGGTATTAAACTGACTCAAAAACACTAAAATAGGGGGAGGGTCGCATACCCAGCAATGGAGGGTTGGACCCCCCCAGTATAAAAGTCAGACCCCCAGTTTTATATCGGGGGTCCGACATTTAAAGAACCAGGGGTCGACGGGATCTCCGACCCCCCAATCGACCCCCGATAATCGGTAAAAACAGCATGAATCAAAAATTAGGAAAACCTTCCTAATTTCAATTGGAACCTTTCCTAATCTCAATGGGACTTATTTTGGGAGTTTCTACTCTATAAATAGGACGTCCCTAAGCCTCTTTCACTCCTTTTAAAACCCTAATTGAATTGAGACAAAGAGAAGTGATGGAAGAGAAGAAGAAGAGAAGGAAAGTAGAGAAGAAGGCAAAAGGAGAAGAGTTTCAGAGAAGGAGTACTCTTCTCAGGTAAGAATACTAATTCTTTATATTTTGTGAGACTTAAAATAGTTAATGAGAAAAGTATGATGTAGGAGAAACCCCAAACCATCAATCCATGATTAAGTTTCAATGGAAACCATAGAGGATATCAACTAAACCATATGATATGTAAAGAGTAGTTCTAAACCATAGGAAGTGTATGAAATGGACTATGGAAGGAAGCCATAAGATTCAAACAAGAGAGAATGGACCAAAAGGTGATTTATCGACCAAACCCACTGGGGGTCGCACCTAGAGTCGATGGACACATCGATCCTGGCATCGACCCTACTATAGGGGGTTGCAGTATATTGCTACCCTAGCATCGACCCGTCCTGCTACCCCTAGTTAACAGCAAGTTGGAAAAATTGGAATAAAATCTAACTAAATTCTATCGACTTTGTTAGGTCTTCTAGCAATATAATATCAATATAAAGGTGATTCTTAAAACTTGAAACAGGATCTACTAGCAAGCTAAGGTGAGGAAACAAGACCTAAACAAATTGGTTAATAACAAACTATTTTTATTTCTTGAGTCCAATGCTATGCTTGATTCTATGCGAACATGCTTGTAATGTGCATTCAACATGTGATCCAATATTTCTATTTATTGTTCATGCATATTTACTTTATTGTTTATAACATGATAATGAAAATGATGATAGGAATAGACATGTGAATGTATGTGTGTGGTTGGTATACTTGATCCGAGCGAGTATCAGGGGGAGGGTCATAGGCCGGGCCTCAGCACTCTAGCTCTATCTCTAACTCAAGTCTTGTGCATTAGCATCGTCGTATCGCCATTACTTTAGCAGAACTATTACGTTGTAGAGTATCAGGGGAGGTGGTCTTGGTCCTTGTACTCTGACTCTATCGGGGGGCCTTAGCTCTATCTCTATGGGCGTTCTGAGGGATGCTGGGGTGAGGCCTTGGATACACTGTTTCGCATTTGGATTGGTTAGTTGCGAGCCCAGTTTGCAAGCCCTCACCAGCAGGGCCTTACGTGTTGGTATGGCGCTGTATAGCAATAAACGTTAACCTTTGTTGTACAATGTTCATGGGAGGGTGGATGGGGACGACAATAAATTTAACCATTGGGCAAGATTCCACACCCTGTGTATAAAGGAGGGGTCAATAAACGTTAACCTTTGACCTCCAACCCTTTCTATTGCATATTGCAAACTTTAAACCAGACCACAGATATGAATTGAATGCATGCATATGTATTGTTGCATTGTTTTGTTTGTTCACTGAGCCATGATGTGTGCTCACCCTCTCGACGTCGAATATTTTTAGTTGATGATGCAGGTATTATCGTCAATGATTATGTCAACACTCCAGTGTACGGGCACATGGCGACAATGGAAGTTGAAGACGAAGTGGATACGCATGACTCCTCTTGCGAGTGCAACTCATGCGTATTCGATTAGATTTTATTTTAATTATTTGGATTTAGTAAAGACATGTAATTTGTATTTTATTTATGTCTCTGTTGAAACAGCATAATTGAATATTTTAATATGATTATCATATTTAGATTTCTTAGTTCATTTTATTATAGGACTTTCGCTATTGTGTATTTACTCTGATTATGAATGTGGATGTATAAGGTTTAGATAAAACAGATATAGCCTACTCAAGATCCTGGTTGAATCGTTGGTTTGTTGACGGTTCATCACACCATTCTAAATAGTGTGGAATTGGGGTGTGACAACTTGGTATCAGAGCATCTTAGGCCTTGTCCGCTAAACTAGCATACCTTCACGACGAATTGTGAACTGAGATAGGATAAAAGTAAAAACTGTAATATTAACACAGTATAAGCACAAGTGATGATTGAGACCAAATTTAAAAAGAGAATAATGCATCTATTAAAGGGAGAACAATTTTAAATACAATGAGAGAGAAACAAACGTATATAAATAGCTAAACCAGAGTACAATCCACAATCCAGACAGTTACTCTATAGTACAAAGAAAGGAAACGAATACAATCATGAAGCTGGAGGTGAAGGAGGAGACGATGCCTCACAGTCTCTGTCATAATCCTCAGCATAGACTCTAGTCAACCAGGCTACCTGAGTCTGGGTCGTCTGAAGACTAGCTGTGAGACCAGCCACCCACTGATCAGTCACGCGCTGAGCACCCAAAAGCTCCTCCATCCGCATATCTGACCGGCGTTGAGCATCTATGAGCTCTCCCATCCTCATGTCCGATATACGCTGGGCGTTTAGTAGCTCATCCACTCTCACACGCTGAGCATCTAGTAACTCCCCCATCCTCATATCAGATCTGCGCTGAGCCTCTCTGATCTCATGTAATATCCCCATCATATCAGAAGATGGGTGTGAAGAACCAGCCGCATGAGAAGGACCAGCTGCATAAGAAGTACTAGCTCCAGCAGCATGTGTAGGTGAAGGAGGTGGTATGGAGTCCACATCCATGTACAGACGATCATCATCACCAGCAGGCTCCCTATGAACTCCAGCGACTGCTGCTGCTACCTCAGTGTCAGCCATCTCCACGCGAGTGCGAGGCCGCACCATCTCGTTCCTCTCCTCATCACTGACCTAGGAATCCCACATGCCCATCTTACAGATGGCATCCCAATCCAATGGGGATGAGAAGGATTTCTCCTGAATCTTCTCACCCAACAAATCCACAACCAGGCGGGTAAGCAGCGTAGTGTTCATACATCCATAGGGCAAGTTGCCAGTATGACTAGGCAATGTAGCACTGATCATCGTCCGCATGATGATGTAAGGTAGGCAGACCGGCTGCCTAGTACAGATGCAATACATCAAAAACTGAGTCAGCTAGGAGACCCTCTCAAAATGACCACTCTGTGGAAGCAGGTTGTACTGAATGATCTTGCAGTACACCCACGGTTCCGAACGAAGATAACTCCCTTTCTTCTCCCAGCGAACAGGTCTGATGAGCTGACGGTCTATCTATGTCCTCATCTGTAATGAGAAGAACTGGGGCTCTTCAGGCGCACAGAAGATGAAGGAGCCATCATTGGAAATACCGAGCAGGTCAGCTAGCTGCCGATAGTCGAAGGAGACCTTAACTCCCTTGACATAGCTAGTGATCTGGAGCTCATTACCCCTCTCAACATCATTGTAATCCCCCACCACCTGGAGGTTATAATAGAACTGGCGTACCAAGTCAGGGCAGGTACAGGCATCATAGGTGATGACAAGAACCCAACACATGTCACCAAAAGCTCTCTCCACATTGAACAAGGCTAGGCTAGCCAAGTCCACCTTGCGGCCTCCCTCTACCTTCTTACGAGCAAAGCGGGCATATTGTGCCTCAGCTTCATTAGTATGGAAGCGAAGACGGTAGCGAACACTAGGAACCTTGGTAAGGGCCATAATATCTGCAAACCATAAGGAAAAATAGATAATGGATTAGTAAGGTAGAAAAATCTGAAATTTTGACATTATAACGACGTAAGTTGGCCAAAAGCCTCACTTTGCACCCATACACGTGGGCAGGAGGACTTATGTAGGTTCTAAACTATCCTGCAATACTCATACAGTTGGAAATTCTAGCTAACGGAATTCAATTTGAATAAATTTTGAGAAATTCAAAAATCTTGACAATTTAGGGCAAAAAGGTCAAATTTTGAGTTTCTCGATAACCAACCGATGAAACTCAAATATTTTTTAGGGCTTTCGTCCATTGACTCACCAACAACAAAAGCCCCCATTAAAAATCGAATTTTTATGACTGGAAAAATTTAATTTGAAGAAAATGAGATATATGGGTGAAAACCTAGAAAAGAAAACCTAAAAACATGTAAAGGTAAGATACATACCTGTAGGGAAGGTGTAGACGTCGAAACAAGGAACCCAAATGACCAATGTAGCAGAGTTGGCACTGTAGCAACTCAGAGAAAGGAGACGAGTCAAAACGGAGGAGGAAGATTGGAAAATGAACTCAGAATCGGACCTTAAAAATTTGATTTTTGGTCCGGGGGTCGGAGAATTGGACCAGGACCATCGACCCACCCATCGACCCCCGTATCGACCCACGACTCTTGGTAATCTGACAGAAAACCAGGGGTCGAACCTAGGGTCGGACATACCATCGACCCCCGCATCGACCCGCAGCTCTCGGTAATCTGACAGAGAACCAGGGGTCGCAGCTAGGGTCGCACACCCATCGACCCCCACATCGACCCCCGACTCTCGGTAAGAATCAGTGATTCCCAGGGTCGATCCTAGGGTCGGACATACCATCAACCCCTACCATCGATCCTGCATAGAAAAGATAGTATTTTTCACAGAATGATCTAAAAAATTTGAAAATAACATCGGTTAGTATATCTACATGAAGTATAAATGATTGCCTCACGTATTTTAATGATTTTCAGGCATCACCATTATCAAAGGAAAAATATAGCTGGGCGTAGAGTAACCAGGCAGAGCCGAAATGCAGTTCCACCACCACCACCCGTGGAGGAAGCCAGTCAAGAAAATATAAATGCACAGGGTAATCCGTAGGTTGCACCACCAGTAAACCAGGGTACGCCAAATCCTACTAACTTGCCACCCCCACCACCAGAATTGACTACTGTGGTGATTAATCTGGCACAACAACTTCAACAAATGCAACACGCGCAAGCCCATATGCAGGCAATGATGGGAATGATGTTCCAGGCGGCACAAACTACACCTATGCCGGCTGGGCAAGCCAATGCAACACCGATGGGTAACCACCCAACACCTCAACCACCAGCTGCACAGATTCCAGTAACACATCCTGAGGTAGTGAAAGGAAATTTTCAGTATCCACCACCTATATATGGGGCATATGCTCCTAATCAGCTGGATCACTCTCGACTCATCGAGAGATTGTTAAAGATGAAACCTAAGGAGTTCAACGGAAAACCGTCTGATCCGCTCTGGCCGGCACACTAGATCAACGAAATGGACAGAAATTTTCTCATGATGACTATCACAAAGGAGGAAAAGGTATTATGTGCCACCTTCATGCTAGAAGGTGATGCACATCATTAGAGGAAATCTACAAAGGACTATTTAATACCAAGCACGTCCTATTGACCTGGGCTATATATAAAGAAGCTTTCTTTGAGAAGTAATTTCCCCGGAGCTTCAAAGATTCTATGGAGAAGGAGTTCCTGAGTTTATATCAGGGACAGATGATAGTGGATGCCTATCAGCAGCATTACGAAGAGCTATTTTTCTTCGCACCGCTAAGCATGCAAGAGGAAGACACTAAGACCCATAGGTTTATCACGAGACTTAGAGGAAGTATCAGGGAACATGTTCTGGGCCTAGACAAGAAGATTTATAATGAAGCTGTGCAAATTGCTCGAGTTATAAAATCGAGACAGAAAGAGAACTATCTACTCCAAAACAGAGGTATAAAAAGGCCATCTGGTAATTCATACAATGGAGGTAATAACAAGACATACAAACCCTTCCATAATCAAAGTTTTACCACTACACCCAAGACTAGCCCAATTGCTCAACAGCAGCCAAAGCCAAATACTGAAGGTCCAAAATGTTATAACTACAATCAAGCGGGGCATATGGCAAGGGAGTATCCTAAGCCCAGGAAGCAGCTACATCAAGGACGAGTTTATGCTGTTACATCTGAGGATGCTGTCACATCACCCGGTGTGGTCACAGGTATGACTTGAAACCTTTTAAGTTGTATTACATTGTGTGAGCATGTAGACCAAGTTAAAATAAATCACAGGTATCATACCTAAAAATGGCATACCCGCCAGAGTACTCTTTGACTGAGGAGCTACTCATTCTTTTATAACTGTGTCATTTGGAAAGAAGCTGAATTTACCCATCAAAACATTAGACTACAAACTACTTGTACGGTCACCGATGGGGTTAGAAGTGGAGTTAGAAAAAGGTTATGGGCCATGTCCAGTTCTCATTGATGAGAAAACCTTAAATGCAACCTTGATCCAACTTGAGATGGTAGACTTTGACGTCATCTTGGGAATGGACTGGTTAGCTCGGCATTCTGCGAACCTATTATGCGCTGAAAAGAAGCTAACATTTAAAGACAAAGAAGGAGCAGAATTCAGTTTTGTGTGAACCAAACTTCCCCGTAAACGAAAGCTCATACTCTCGGCGCTAAAGGCTAAGAAGTGCATTGAGAAAGGAGCAGTCGGATATTTAATATCTGTGGTTGACCTTACCAAGGAAACACCACGAATGGAAGATATTGATGTCATGCGTGACTTCCCAGACGTATTTCCTGGAGAATTACTAGGATTACCACCCGATCAAGTCACGCAATTTGTTATAGATCTTATACTTGGAGCCATCCAGTATCAAAAGCACCTTATAGAATGGCTCCTACTGAACTGAAGGAATTGAAAGTACAACTACAAGAACTGCTGGACAAGGTTTACATTTGCCCTAGCATATCACCATGGGGAGCACCAGTATTATTCACGAAAAAGAAGGACGGTAGCGTTCGCTTGTGTATAGACTACCGAGAACTGAATAAACTGACAATCAAGAATCGATACCCATTGCCCTGGATCGATGACCTGTTTGATCAGTTGCAAGGTGCCAAAGTGTTCTCAAAGATTGATCTTCGGTCAGGCTACCATTAGCTGAAGATTAAGGATGGTGATATCCCCAAGACAACATTCAGGACCAGATATGGACATTATGAATTTTTGGTCATGTCTTTTGGATTGACAAATGCACCAGCAACGTTTATGGAACTTATGAATCGGGTTTTCCATGACATGTTGGATACGTTGGTTATTGTATTCATTGATGATATATTAGTCTACTCCAAGGACGAGGAAATGCATGTGAAGAATCTAAACGCCGCTCTGCAGTGACTACAGAAGGAAAAGCTCTACACCAAATTTACAAAGTGTGAGTTTTGGCTAAAGGAAGTCGCATTTCTAGGCCATATAGTATCCGCTGAAGGAATTAAAGTGGATCCCAGCAAGATCGAGGCTATTGTAAAGTGGGAAGCACCGAAGAGCGTTGCAAAAATTAGAAGTTTCTTGGGTCTAGTTGGGTATTATCGACGATTTGTGGAAGACTATTCCCGAATTGCCGTACCTCCTACCAGTTTGACTAAGAAGGGTGAGAAGTATGTTTGGACGGATAAATGCGAGAAGAGTTTTCAAACTTTGAAGGCTAGATTGATATCAGCTCCAATCTTGACCATCCCAATTCCAGGACAACCATTTATCTTGTATACCGATGCGTCAGGACTGGGATTAGGATGTGTACTTATGCAAGGAGAACAAGTAATTGCTTATGCCTCAAGACAACTGAAGACACATGAGAAGAAATATCCTACACATGATTTGGAGCTAGCGACAGTAGTACATGCTGTCAAAAAATGGAGACATTATCTGTACGGGGAGAAGTTTCAGATTAAATCAGAGCATAAAAGTCTTACTTATCTACTTAATCAGAAGGAGTTGAATATGAGACAAACAAGATGGCTGGAACTATTCAAAGACTATGATTGTGATATCCAGTATCATCCGGGGAAAGCTAATGTAGTAGCCGATGCGTTGAGTAGAAATGCAATGATAAAATCTCAGGGAGAGGTTAGCACAACTGCTGCAATGTGTACTACCAGAAAGGTATTCAAGCACGGTAATGAGTAGTTGGTGATAGATGCACCAGATGGATCAGACAACCAAGGGTTTATTCATCGGTTTTCAAATATGTTCGCCGCATTGAAGATTATACATGATATAGTTGATGAAGTCAAGACAGCTATCAAATCAGACCCTTACCTAAGGATGGTACAAGAAGACATCAAAAAAGGTAGAACTAACCCTGAGTTCACCTTTGACGAAGAAAAGGTACTGAAGTACAAAGGAAGAATATGTGTACCCGAAATAGAAAGCTTAGACATTAGTCATCGATTGATGAAAGAAGCCCACACCCCCATCTATTCTATACATTCGAGAAGTATAAAAATGTATCATGATCTAAAGAAACTATATTGGTGGAGAGGAATGAATGCAGATATAGCTAAGTTCGTGTCTCAATGCCTAAATTTTCAGAAAGTAAAGGCTGAACCACAAAGACCGGCAAGACTGTTATAGCCATTACCAGAACCAGCATGGAAATGGGACTACATCACTATGGACTAGGATTACCACTGACTCCTTGAGTAGTTGACGCAGTTTGGGTGATTGTAGACCACCTGACTAAAATAGCTCGCTTTATACCGATACGACCCCAGTATACACTGGAGAGGTTAGCTAAGCTGTATGTGGATAACATTGTGCGATTACACGGTGTACCTGAAAGTATTGTGTCCGATAGAGATCCATGATTTACTTCAAAGTTTTGGAAAGGATTGCAAAAGGCTATGGGTACAACATTGAAGTTTAGTACTGCATTCCACCCACAGACAGATGGACAATCGGAGCGTACAATTCAGTTTCTAGAAGATATGCTTCGAGCATGTGCAATTGACTTCAAAGGATCATGGGATGAAAAGTTATCACTGATTGAGTTCGTATATAACAATAGCTACCAGGCTACTGTACAGATGTCACCCTATGAAGCACTGTATGGCAGAAAGTGTCGAACTCCTTTATTTTGGAATGAAGTTGGGGAACGTAGTCTTGTTGGACCAGAATTTGTTGAGGAGACTTGTCGAGTGGTTGACATTATCAAAGAAAGAGTGAGAACAGCCTAGAACCATCAGAAGCAATATGCAGATACTCAACGCAAAGATCTTGAGTTTGTCATGGGTGATAAAGTATTCCTAAAGGTATCTCCTATGCGAGGTCTGAAACGGTTCGGACAGAAGGGGAAACTAAGTCCAAGATATGTCGGGTCATATGAGATCTTAGCCAAACGTGGAAAAGTGGCTTATCAGTTAGCACTACCCCCATCTATGTCAAGTGTACATGACGTATTTCATATTTCCTTATTGAAGATGTATGTTAAGGATCCGACCCACGTTTGACAATTGATCTACCAGATTTAACTGAAGATTTGACCTTTGAAGTAGCACTAATTGAGATCACTAGTCGAAAGGTGCAACGTTTACGCAATCGTGATATCTATTATGTCAAGGTCACCTAGAGAAGCATGGATATAGAAGAAGTCACATGGGAAGAAGAGAATGCTATGCGAAAGCAATACCCTCACTTATTTGATTCAGAAGGTACGTACAATTTCGAGGATGAAATTTTTATAAGTAGGGGGGAGTTGTAAGACCCATGTTAATCTAACCCGGTCTTACCACCTTGAACCAGGTCTACCCATCATGGTCGAACCAAATGGATCAAGTGCATGAAGGAGAACACGATCCCAGGTATTAAACTGACTCAAAAACACTAAAATAGGGGGAAGGTCGCATACCCAGCAAGGGAGGGTTGGACCCCCCCAGTATAAAAGTTAGACCCCCAGTTTTATATCGGGGGTCCGACATTTAAAGAACCAGGGGTCGACGGGATCTCCGACCCCCCAATCGACCCCCGATAATCGGTAAAAACAGCATGAACCGAAAATTAGGAAAACCTTCCTAATTTCAATTGGAACCTTTCCTAATCTCAATGGGACTTATTTTGGGAGTTTCTACTCTATAAATAGGACGTCCCTAAGCCTCTTTCACTCCTTTTAAAACCCTAATTGAATTGAGACAAAGAGAAGTGATGGAAGAGAAGAAGAAGAGAAGGAAAGTAGAGAAGAAGGCAAAAGGAGAAGAGTTTCAGAGAAGGAGTACTCTCCTCAGGTAAGAATACTAATTCTTTGTATTTTGTGAGACTTAAAATAGTTAATGAGAAAAGTATGATGTAGGAGAAACCCCAAACCATCAATCCATGATTAAGTTTCAATGGAAACCATGGAGGAGATCAACTAAACCATATGATATGTAAAGAGTAGTTCTAAACCATAGGAAGTGTATGAAATGGACTATGGAAGGAAGCCATAGGATTCAAACAAGAGAGAATGGACCAAAAGGTGATTTATCGATCAAACCCACGAGGGGTCGCACCTAGGGTCGATGGACCCATCGACCCTGGCATCAACCCTACTATAGGGGGTCGAAGTATACTGCTACCCTAGCATCGACCCGTCCTGCTACCCCTAGTTAACAGCAAGTTGGAAAAATTGGAATAAAATCTAATTAAATTCTATTGACTTTGTTAGGTCTTCTAGCAATATAATATCAATATAAAGGTGATTCTTAAAGCTTGAAACAGGATCTACTAGCAAGCTAAGGTGAGGAAACAAGACCTAAACTAATTGGTTAATAACAAACTATTTTTATTTCTTGAGTCCAATGCTATGCTTGATTCTATGCGAACATGCTTGTAATGTGCATTCAACATGTCATCCAATATTTTTATTTATTGTTCATGCATATTTACTTTATTGTTTATAACATGATAATGACCATGATGATAGGAATAGGCATGTGAATGTATGTGTGTGGTTGGTGTACTTGATGCGAGCGAGTATCAGGGGGAGTGTCATAGGTCAGGCCTCAACACTCTAGCTCTATCTCTAACTCAAGTCTTGTGCATTAGCATCTTCGTATCGCCATTACTTTAGTAGAACTATTACATCGTAGAGTATCAGGGGAGGTGGTCTCGGTCCTTGTAGTCTCTGACTCTACCGGGGGCCTTAGCTCTATCTCTATGGGTGTTCTGAGGGATGCTGGGGTGAGGCCTTGGATACACTGTTTGGCATTAGGATTGGTTAGTTGCGAGCCCAGTTTGCAAGCCCTCGCCAGTAGGGGCTTACGTGTTGGTATGGCACTGTACAGCAATAAACGTTAACCTTTGTTGTTCAATGTTCATGGTAGGGTGGATGGGGACGACAATAAATGTTAGCGTTTGGACAGGCTTCCACACTCTGTTTATAAAGGAGGGGTCAATAAACGTTAACCTTTGACCTCCAACCCTTTCTATTGCTTATTGCAAGCTTTAAACCAGACCACAGATATGAATTGAATGCATGCGTATGTATTGTTGCATTGTTTTATTTGATCACTGAGCATTGATGTGTGCTCACCCTCTCGACATCGAATATTTTTAGTTGATGATGCAGGTACTATCATCGAAGATTATGTCAATGCTCCAGTGTATGGGCACATGGCGGCAATGGAAGTTGAAGACGAAGTGGATACGCATGACTCCTGTTGCGAGTGCAACTCATGCGTATTCGATTAGATTTTATTTTAATTATTTGGATTTAGTAAAGACATGTAATTGGTATTTTATTTATGTCTCTGTTGAAACTGAATAATTGGATATTTTAATATGATTATCATATTTAGATTTTTCAGTTCATTTTATTATAAGACTTCCGCTATTGTGTATTTACTCTAATTATGAATGTGGATGTATGAGGTTTAGATAAAACGGATATAGCCTACTCGAGATCCTGGTTGAACCGTTGCTTTGTTGACTGTTCATTATACCATTCTGAATAGTACAAAATTGGGGTGTGACAACCACCACCTGTGGGGGAAGATAACCAGACACACCCGAAAACACAGGGAAACATGAACGCGGCACCGTCCGTCATAAATGGGCTGGCAAATCCTACCAATCTGCCAGCTCCACCTACAAACTTGGCCACAGTCGTAATGAACTTGGCCCAACAGCTGCAACAGATTCAACAGGCACAAGCTACTATCCAAGCTACCATAGGCATAGCTCTTTCAGATGCACAAACACATCCAATGCCAGTTGGACAGGAAAGCACAGCACCAGGGGAAGTAATATAGTACCCCACGCACCTCAGACTCCTATCATGCAGGCTCAAGTACCAAATCCTGAAATAGCTCAAGGTGGATATCACTACCAACCAGTTATGTATGGAGCGTATCTCCCGCAACCACTAGACCACTCCAGACTGGTGGAGTATTTTCTTAAACTAAAGCCCAGAGAATTCAATGGCAAGCCAGTAGATCCTTTATGGCCGGCACACTGGGTTGAAGAAATAGAAAGAAACTTTATGATGATGACACTAAATGAAGAAGAAAAAGTATTGTGTACCACCTTTATGCTAAAAGGAGATGCACACCATTGGTGGAGGTCTACCAGGACATATTTACTTACAAAGCATGCCCAACTAACTTGGGATATTTATAAGGAGGCGTTCTTTGAGAAGTACTTTCTAAGAAGTTTCAGAGATTCTATGGAAAGAGAGTTCCTGAGTTTAAATCAGGGACAGATGACCATGGATGCGTACCAGCAGCGTTATGAAGAGTTGTTCTTCTTTGCACCCACTAATATGCTAGAGGAAAATACAAAGACCCAAAGGTTCGTTATGGGACATAGGGGAAGCATCCACGAGCACTGTAAGACCCGTGTCAATCTAACCCGGTCTTACCACCTTAAACCAGGTTCACCCATCATGGTTGAGTCGAATGGACCAAGGGCGTGAAGGAGATCGAGATCCCAGGTATCAAATCGACCCAAAAACACTTAAATTAGGGGAAGGGTCGCATACCCAGCTAAGCAGGGTCGGACCTCCCAAAACAAAGAGTCAGACCCTCAGTTTTGAAGGGAGGGTCGGACAGCTTAAGACCCTAGGGTCGACGGGATCATCGACCCTCCCATCGACCCTCGGTTCCTGCCGAATATAGAAATTAGGAAATTTCTATATTTTTTTATTGGGATTCTTTCCAAATCTCAATGGGACTTATTTAGGATGTTCCTAGTCTATTTAAAGGACGTCCCTAAGCCACTTTCACTCCTTTCACAACCCTAATCGAATTGAGAGAAAGAGAGGAGAAGGAAAGAGGAAGAAGAAAGTGGAGGCAGAGATATTAAGCCAAAAGAGGAGAGTTGCAGAGAAAGATTGATCTTCTCAGGTATGGATACTAATTCCATAAGTTTCTACAGACCTTAGGTTAGTTATTGATGAGAATGTGATCTCGGAGAAACCCAAACCATTAAGCTATGGTTAGGTTTTCATGGAAAACCATAGGTGGATGCATGAAAACTATTTAGATGGATTATACATGGTTTCAGACCATGGAATGAATGTAGAATGGAATGTAGGAGCAAGCCATAGGACCCCAAACATGAAGTATGGATTAAAAAGTAGAAATTGGACCAAAGTGCATCGAGGGTCGCACCGAGGGTCGATGACCATCCGACCCTAGGTGTTTCTGACCATCGACCCTCAGCATTCGGGAAGTCCAAAAAGAGGGGAGGGTCGATAGACCCATCAACCCTAGCATCGACCCTAGCATCGACCCTCAGTTAACAGAATGGTTTTTAAATTCAGAATTAATTCTAATTAATTCTATCGACTTTGTTAGGTTTGCTAGCAATATAATAACATTATAACGGTGATTCTAAAGCTTGAAAAAGTATCTATTAGCAAGCTAAGGTGAGGAACCTTAACTCCAAACTAAATTGGTTAATAATAAACTGTTTTCTATTTCTTAAGTCCTATGCCATGCTTGATTCCATGCGAATATGTTTGTAATGTGCATACAGCATGCCATCCAATATTTCTATTACTTGTTCATGCATATTTATTTTATTGTTTATAACATGATGATGATGATGATGATAGGAATAGGAATGTGCTTGTATGTGTGTGGTTGATGTGCTTGATGCGAGCGAGTATCAGGGGAGGTGTGATGAGGACATCAATAAACGTAACCTTTGGCGGATGTCAGCACTTTAGCACTATCTCTAACTCAAGTCTTGTGCATTGGCATCGTCGTATCGCCATTACTTTAGCAAAACTATTATGTCGTAGAGTATCAGGGGAGGTAGTCTCGGTCCTTGTAGTCTCTGACTCTACCGGGGGGCCTTAGCTCTATCTCTATGGGCATTCTAAGGGATGCTGGGGTGAGGCCTTGGATACACTGTTTGGCATTAGGATTGGTTAGTTGCGAGCCATGTTTGCAGCCCTCGCCAACAGGGGCTTACGTGTTGGTATGGCACTATATAGCAATAAACGTAACCTTTGTTATATAATGTTCATGATTGGGTGCATGTGAGTTGACGATAAACGTGATCTTCGTGTAACGTCACACACTCGTGTATAGAGGCGGAGTCAATAAACGCGACCTTTGGCTACCTAAACCTTTCTATTGCATACTGCAAACTTTAAACCGGACCAAAGATATAAATTGATTTTTTGCATGCATATGTATTGTTGCATTGTTTTGCCTACTCACTGAGCCGTGATGTGTGCTCACCCCTCGACGTCGAATATTTTTAGTTGATGATGCAGGATATACCGTTGAAGACTATATGAATGCGTCTGCGTACGGGAACGTGGCAGCAATGGAAGTTGGAGCTGAAGATGATACGCACGACTCCTCTTGCGAGTGCAACTCGTGTGTATTTGATTAGATATTTTTATAGGTTTCTTTCATTGGATTTATAAAGACATGTATTTGGTATTTAAATATTTATGTCTTAGTTGAAAACAGAATAATTTGCTATTAAATTAATGATATCATCTTAGTTGCTCAGTTCATTTTATTATGAATTTTCTGTTATTGTGTATTACTCTGATTATGATTATGGATATGTGAAAGTTTGGATAACGCGGGGATAGCCTATTAGAGATCCTGGTTGAACCGTTGGTTATTTAGCGGTTCATCACATCATTCTGAATAGACCAGAATTGGGGTGTGACAACTTGGTATCAGAGCATCTCAGGCCTTGCCTGCCGAACTAACATACATTCAAGACAATTATGAACTAAGATAGGATAAAAGTAAAAACAGTAATATTAACACATTATAAGCACCAGTGATGATTGAGACCAAATTTAAAAAGAGAATAATACATCTATTAAAGGGGGAAACAAGTTACATACAATGAGAGAGAGAAACAGAAGGTATATACATATTGAAAGCAGAGTACAGTCCACAACCCGGACAGTTACTCTGTAGTACAAGGAAAAATAAAAGTACAATCAAGAAGGTGGAGGCGAAGGAGGAGGCAGTGCCTCACGGTCTCTGTCGTAGTCCTCTGCATAGACCCTAGTCAACCATGCCACCTGAGTCTGAGTCGCCTGCAGACTAGCTGTGAGATCAGCCACCCGCTGATCAGTCCGGCGATGGGTGTCTAGGAGCTCCCCTATCCTCAGATCCAATGCACGCTGAGCCTCTCTAATCTCGTGAAACATACTCAGCACGTCATCAGCTGGTAGGCGTGAAGGACCAGCCTCATGAGAAGGACCGGTCTCTGGTGCAGGAGCCGCCACAGTAGAGGTACCAACTCCAGTCGCATGTGTGGGTGATGGCGGTGGTATCGCATTGACGCCCATATACATACGATCGTCGTCGTCGATCGGATCCACACGAGCTCTAGCAGCAACAGCAGCAGCCTCAGCATCAGCCATCTTGACCCGAGTGTGAGGACGCACCATCGCGTTCCTCTCCTCATCGCTAACCTCTGCATCTCGCAGCCCCATCTTGCAGATAGCCTCCCAATCTAGAGGCGACGAGAAGGTCTTCTCCTGGATCTTCTCATCTACCAGATCCACCCCCAGACGGGTCAGTAACACTGTAATCATGCGTCCATAGGGTAGATTACCCCTATGACCGGACAATGTGGCACTAATCATCGTCTGCATGATGATGTAAGGAAGGCAGACCGGCTGGCGAGTGCAGATGCTGTAGATCAAAAACTGGGTCAGTTGAGATACCCTCTCATAGTGCCCACTCTGCGGGATCAAATTATGCTGGATAATCTTGCAGAAGACCCGTGGAGCTGGACGCAAGTAGCAAGCTCTCATCTGCCATCTATCGGGACGGAGCAACTGGTTGTCGATCTCTGCTCTCATCTCCATCTCAACAAACTGTGGCTCTCGACGCACAGTACACCATGGGGCCATCAAAGGGAATGCCCAACAGATCAGCCAGCTGCCGATAATCAAAAGAGATGTGCACCCCCTTGACGTAACTGGTGATGCGCAACTCCTGACCATGCTCAACATCATTGTAATTCCCCACCACCTGGAGATTACAATAGAACTGACGTACCAAGTCGGGACAGGTGCACGCGTCGTATGTGATGACAGGGAGCCACCCCATATCACCAAACACTCCCTCTACATTGAACAAGGCTAGCTCAGCCAAGTTCACCATGCGACCCCCTTCAACCTTCTTACGGGCATAGTCAGCATACTGTGCCTCAGCTTCATTCGAACGGAAGCGAAGTGGATCGCGCACTCTGGGTATTTTGGTACGAGCCATGGTATCTGCAAAATAAGTAAGAAAAAGGAAACAAGGAGTTAGCAGGATAAAAATCCAGAATTTGATTTAATAACGACGTAAGTAGACCATAAAGCCCATTCCTCACCATACAAGTGGGCATTAGGACTTACGAAGGTTTAATCATATCCTACAACCCACAAGCAGTAGGAAATTTTAACTGACGAGGTCCAATCTGAAGAAATTCAAGAAAATCAAAAAATTTTGACAAATTAGGGCAAAAAGAGAAAATTTCAAGTTTCCCGATAACCTACCGATGAAACTCAAAACTTTTTGAGGGCTTTCGTTCCTCGAGACACCAATAACAAAAGCCCCAATAAAAATCAAATTTTTACGGTTGGGAAAAGTTTAATTTGGAAAATATGAGTTAAATGGGCAAAAACCTAGAAAAGGAAACCTAAAAACAGGTAAAAATGGGAAGACGTACCGGTAAGGATGACGTTGACGTCGAAACCCGGAGTTAAACCGACCAAAAATAGTGTAGTAGCACTGTAGCAACTCAGAGAGTAGAGACGAGTCGAAACGGAGGAGGAATAGTGAGAAATGACCTAGAATCGGATCTTAAAAATCTGATTTTTGGTCCGAGGGTCGGACAATTCGACTGGCACCATCAACCCTCGGATCGACCCTCCAATCGACCCTCGGCTCTCAGGAATCTGACAGAAAATCGAGGGTCGGAACTGAGGGTCGGATACCCATCGACCCTCGCATCGACCCTCAGCTCTCGGGAAGGATAGGTCATTCCCAGGGTCGGATACCAAGGGTCGGACATACCATCGACCCTCACCATCGACCCTGCATAGAAAAGACAGTATTTTTCACAGAATGAATTGAGGATTTTGAATTTTATAACGGTTAGCGTGCCTACATTATGTATAAATGATTTCTCACTGATTTTGATGATTTTCAGGCACCACCCATCTCAGAAGGAAAATATGTCTGGAAGAAGAGTAACCAGACAGAGCCGAAATGCAGTTCCACCACTACCACCTGTGGAGGAGACTAGCCAAGGGAATGTTGATGTTCCAGGCAATCCAGATCAGGCAAATCCTACCAATTTGCCACCACCACCACCAGAGCTAGCAACTGTGGTTATGAATCTGGCACAGCAGCTGCAGCAGATGCAACACGCACAGGCTCAGATGCAGGTTGCCATGGGAATTATGTTCCAAGCCACTCAGGCTGCACCCATGCACACCGGACAAGCTAGTGCAGCACCAGTAGGTAACCACCCAGCCCCTCAGACACCTCAACAACCGGCTGCACCGATTCTAGGGCAGGCACCGAAAGCAGCTCAAGGAAATTATCAGTATCCACCCTATATGTTTAGGGCAAACCCCCAAAATCAGCTAGATCATTCCCGGCTAGTGGAGAGATTTTTAAAGATGAAACCCCGAGAATTCAACGGCAAGCCGTCTGATCCATTGTGGCCAGCACACTGGATAGACGAGATGGAGAGAAACTTCCTCATGATGACCGTTACAGAGGAAGAGAAAGTACTATGCGCCACCTTCATGCTCAAGGGCGACGCACACCATTGGTGGAACTCCACGAAGACATATTTACTGACCAAGCACGCCCTACTGACATGGGCTATATATAAAGAAGCATTCTTCGAGAAATATTTTCCACGAAGCTTCAGAGATTCGATGGAGAAGGAGTTCCTGAGTCTTTACCAGGGACAGATGTCAGTGGATGCGTACCAACAGCGTTATGAAGAGCTGTTTTTCTTCGCACCACTGAGTATGCAAGAAGAAGGAACCAAAACCCGTAGGTTCGTCACGGGACTGAGAGGAAGCATCAGAGAACATGTTCTGGGCTTAGAGAAGACAATATATAATGAAGCCATCTAGATTGCTCGAGTGATTGAATCGAGCCAGAAGGAGAGTTATTTGAACCAGAACAGAGGCATCAAGAGATCAGCCGAAAACTCCTACAACGGAGGAAATGCCAGGACGTATAAGCCTTTCTGTCCTCAGAACTTTACTACTGCACCCAAGACCACTTCAGCAGTGCAACCTCAGTCAAAGCCAAATTCTAAAGTTCTGAAGTGTTTTAACTGCAACCAACCCGGACATATGGCAAGGGAGTGCCCAAAGCCCAAGAAGCAGTTACATCAGGGACGGGTATATGCTGTTACATCCGAGGATGCGGCCGCATCACCCGATGTGGTCACAGGTATGACTGAAACTTTTAAAGTTATAAATACATTGAATGAGCATGTAGACAAAGTAAAGATAAATCACAGGTATTGTACCTATAAATGGCGTACCCGCCAGAGTACTCTTCGATTCCGGAGCTACTCATTCATTTATATCTGTGTCATTTGGAAAGAAGACAAAATTACCCATCAAAACACTGGACTACAAATTACTTGTACGGTCACCGATGGGGTTAGAAGTGGAACTAGAAAAAGGGTTATGGACCATGTCCAGTTCTCATTTGAGAGCAGACCTAAGATGCAACCTTGATACAACTTGAGATGGCAGACTTTGATGTCATCTTGGGAATGGACTGGTTAGCTCGGCATTCTGTAAATTTGTTCTGCGCCGAAAAGAAGCTAACATTCAAAGACAAAGAAGGGGCAGAATTCAGTTTCTCGGGAACCAAACTTCCCCGGAGACGCAAGCTCATACTTTCAGCATTAAAGGCTAAGAAGTGTCTTGAGAAGGGAGCAGTCAGGAATCTAGTATCAGTGGTCGACCTAGCCAAGGAAGTACCACGAATGGAAGACATTGACATCATTCGGGATTACCCTGACGTATTTCCGGAGGAACTACCCGGATTACCACCCGACCGTGCCACAGAGTTTGTAATAGACCTGATACCTGGAGCCGCACCCGTATCAAAAGCACCTTATAGAATGGCTCCTACTGAACTGAAGGAATTAAAAGTGCAACTACAAGAGCTACTAGACAAGGTTTATATTCGACCCAGTATATCTCCATGGGGGGCACCGGTACTGTTCGTGAAAAAGAAGGATGGTAGCGTTCGATTATGTATTGATTATCGGGAGTTGAACAAGCTGACAATCAAGAATCGATATCCACTACCCAGGATCGATGACTTGTTCGATCAGTTACAAGGAGCAAAAGTATTTTCTAAGATCGATCTTCGATCGGGCTATCATCAGTTGAAGATTAAAGAAGGTGATATTCCGAAGACAGCATTCAGGACCAGATATGGACATTACGAATTTTTGGTTATGTCTTTCGGATTAACTAATGCACCGGCCACGTTCATGGAACTTATGAACCGAGTTTTCCACGATATGTTGGATACGTCGGTGATAGTATTTATTGATGATATATTGGTATACTCCAAGGACAAGGAAACCCATGTTAAGAACCTAAACGTAGCCCTACAACGTTTAAGGAAAGAGAAACTATATGCCAAATTTTCGAAGTGCGAGTTTTGGCTAAGTGAAGTCGCATTCCTAGGCCATGTAGTATCCACAGAAGGAATCAAAGTGGACCCCAGCAAAATCGAGGCTATTGTAAAGTGGGAAGCACCGAAGAGCGTCTCGGAAATTAGAATTTTTTTGGGTCTAGCTGGTTATTATCGGAGATTCGTAGAAGACTATTTTTGGATTGCCGTACCTCTCACCAGTTTGACTAAGAAAGGTGAAAAGTTTGTGTGGACTGACAAATATGAGAAGAGCTTCCAAACATTGAAGGCCAGATTGATATCCGCCCCGATTTTGACCATTCCCGTTCCAGGACAGACATTTACTTTATACACCGATGCATCGGGACTGGGACTAGGATGTGTGCTTATGCAAGGAGAGCAAGTAATTTCTTATGCGTCAAGATAGTTAAAGGTACATGAGAAAAATTATCCCACTCATGATTTGGAGCTAGCGGCAGTAGTACATGCTGTCAAGATATGGAGACATTATTTATATGGGGAGAAATTCCAGATTAAGTCGGACCATAAAAGTCTTACTTATTTATTTAACCAGAAGGAGTTGAATATGAGACCAAGAAGATGGCTGGAATTATTGAAAGACTATGATTGTGATATCCAGTATCATCCGGGAAAAGCGAACGTGGTAGCAGATGCATTGAGCAGAAAAGCAATGATAAAATCTCAAGGAGAAGTCAGCACGACTGCAGCAATGTGTACTACTAGAATGCTATTCAATCACGGCAACAAGCAGTATGTGATAGATACAACGGATGAATCAGCCAACCAAGGATTTATTCATCGATTTTCAAATATGTTCGTGGCGTTAAAAATTATACCGGATATAGTGGACGAAGTAAAGACAGCTATCCAATCAGATCCTTATCTGAGAACAGTACAAGAAGATATCGAGAAAGGTAGGACCAACCCTGATTTCACCTTGGATGACGAGAAAGTACTAAAATACAAAGGAAGGATATGTGTACCTGAAACAGAAAGTATGGACATTAGACACCGACTGATGAAAGAAGCCCATACCACCATCTATTTGATACATCCTGGAAGTACAAAAATGTATCATGATCTGAAGAAACTATATTGGTGGAGGGGAATGAAAGCAGATGTGGCTAAGTTCGTGTCTCAATGTCTAAATTGTCAGAAAGTAAAGGCTGAACGACAACGACCCGCAGGACTGTTACAGCCATTACCAAAACCAGCATGGAAATGGGACTGCATCACTATGGACTTCGTCACGGGATTAACACTGACTCCTCGAGTAGTTGACGTAGTTTGGGTGATTGTGGACCGTCTGACTAAGATAGCTCGCTTCATACATATACGACCCCAATATACACTCGAAAGGTTAGCAAAGCTGTATGTGGATAATATTGTTCGGTTACATGGTGTTCCAGAAAGCATTGTGTCCGATAGAGATCCACGATTTACTTCCAAATTTTGGGAAGGATTGCAAAAGGCTATGGGTACAACATTGAAGTTCAGTACTGCATTCCACCCACAGACAGATGGACAGTCAGAGTGTACAATTCAGATTCTAAAAAGATATGCTACGAGCATGTGTAATTGATTTCAAAGGATCATGGGACGAAAAGTTACCATTGATCGAGTTCGCCTATAACAACAGCTATCAGGCTACCATACAGATGTCACCTTATGAAGCACTGTATGGCAGGAAGTGTCGAACTCCCTTTTTTTGGAATGAACTGGGAGAACGTAGCATTGTTGGACCGGAATTTGTTGAAGAGACTTGTCGAGTGGTCGACATTATTAAGGAAAGGACAGCTCAGAACCGTCAGAAGCAATATGCAGACACTCGACGAAGAGATCTAGAGTTCGCTATAGGTTATAAAGTATTTTTGAAAGTATCGCCTATGCGAGGATTGAAGAGGTTCGGGCAGAAAGGGAAGCTAAGTCCAAGATATGTCGGACCATATGAAATTCTAGCTAAACGTGGAAAAGTAGCTTATCAGTTAGCACTACCACCATCTATGTCAAGTGTACATGACGTATTTCACATTTCCCTATTGAAGAAGTATGTCAAAGAACCAACGCATGTCTTGACAGTGGATTTGCCAGAATTGACTGAGGATTTGACGTTAGAAGTAATACCAATAGAAATCACCAGCCGAAAGGTTCAAAGTCTACGCAACCGAGATATCTATTATGTTAAGGTCACTTGGAAAAGTGGAGACATGGAAGAAATTACATGGGAAGAAGAAAATGCTATGAGAAAGCAATACCCTTACTTATTTGATTCAGAAGGTATGTACAATTTTTAGGACGAAATTTTTATAAGTTGGGGGGAGTTGTAAGACCCGTGTCAATCTAACCCGGTCTTACCACCTTGAACCAGGTTCACCCATCAAGGTTGAGTCAAATGGACCAAGGGCGTGAAGGAGATCGAGATCCCAGGTATCAAATCGACCCAAAAATACTTAAATTAGGGGAAGGGTCGCATACACAGCTAAGCAGGGTCGGACCTCCCAAAACAAAGAGTCAGACCCTCAGTTTTGAAGGGAGGGTCGGACAGCTTAAGACCCTAGGGTCGACGGGATCATCAACCCTCCCATCGACCCTCGGTTCCTGTCGAATATAGAAATTAGGAAATTTCTATATTTTTCGATTGGGATTCTTTCCAAATCTCAATGGGACTTATTTAGGATGTTCCTAGTCTATTTAAAGGACGTCCCTAAGCCACTTTCACTCCTTTCACAACCCTAATCGAATTGAGAGAAAGAGAGGAGAAGGAAAGAGGAAGAAGAAAGGGGAGGCAGAGAAATTAAGCCAAAAGAGAAGAGTTGCAGAGAAAGATTGATCTTCTCAGGTATGGATACTAATTCCATAAGTTTCTACAGACCTTAGGTTAGTTATTGATGAGAATGTGATCTCGGAGAAACCCAAACCATTAAGCTATGGTTAGGTTTTCATGGAAAACCATAGGTGGATGCATGAAAACTATTTAGATGGATTATACATGGTTTCAGACCATGGAATGGATGTAGAATGGAATGTAGGAGCAAGCCATAGGACCCCAAACACGAAGAATGGATTAAAAAGTGGAAATTGGACCAAAGTGCACCGAGGGTCGCACCGAGGGTCGATGACCATCCAACCCTAGGTGTTTCTGACCATCGAACCTCAGCATTCGGGAAGTCCAGAAAGAGGGGAGGGTCGATAGACCCATCGACCCTCAGTTAACAGAATGGTTTTTAAATTCAGAATTAATTCTAATTAATTCTATCGACTTTGTTAGGTTTGCTAGCAATATAATAACATTATAACGGTGATTCTAAAGCTTGGAAAAGTATCTATTAGCAAGCTAAGGTGAGGAACCTTAACTCCAAACTAAATTGGTTAATAATAAACTGTTTTTTATTTCTTGAGTCCTATGCCATGCTTGATTCTATGCGAATATGTTTGTAATGTGCATACAGCATGCCATCCAATATTTTTATTACTTGTTCATGGATATTTATTTTATTGTTTATAACATGATGATGATGATGATGATAGGAATAGGCATGTGCTTGTATGTGTGTGGTTGATGTGCTTGATGCTAGCGAGTATCAGGGGATGTGTGATGAGGACGTTAATAAACGTAACCTCTGGTGGGTCTCAGCACTTTAGCTCTATCTCTAACTCAAGTCTTGTGCATTGGCATTGTCGTATCGCCATTACTTTAGCAGAACTATTATGTCGTAGAGTATCAGGGGAGGTAGTCTCGGTCCTTGTAGTCTCTGACTCTACCGGGGGGCCTTAGCTCTATCTCTATGGGCATTCTGAGGGATTTTGGGGTGAGGCCTTGCATACACTGTTTGGCATTAGGATTGGTTAGTTGCGAGCCCAGTTTGCAGCCCTCGCCAACAGGGGCTTACGTGTTGGTATGGCACTATATAGCAATAAACGTAACCTTTGTTATATAATGTTCATGATTGGGTGCATGTGAGTTGACGATAAACGTGATCTTCGGGTAACGTCACACACTCGTGTATAGAGGCGGAGTCAATAAACGCGACCTTTGGCTACCTAAACCTTTCTATTGCATACTGCAAACTTTAAACCGGACCAAAGATATAAATTGATTTTTTACGTGCATATGTATTGTTGCATTGTTTTGGCTACTCACTGAGCCGTGATGTGTGCTCACCCCTCGACGTCGAATATTTTTAGTTGATGATGCAGGTTATACCGTTGAAGACTATATGAATGCGTCTGCGTACGGGAACGTGGCAGCAATGGAAGTTGGAGCTGAAGATGATACGCACGACTCCTCTTGCGAGTGCAACTCGTGTGTATTTGATTAGATATTTTTATAGGTTTCTTTCATTGGATTTATGAAGACATGTATTTGGTATTTAAATATTTATGTCTCAGTTGAAAACAGAATAATTTGCTATTAAATTAATGATATCATCTTAGTTGCTCAGTTCATTTTATTATGAATTTTCCGCTATTGTGTATTACTCTGATTATGATTATGGATGTGTGAAAGTTTGGATAACGCGGGGATAGCCTATTAGAGATCCTGGTTGAACCGTCGATTATTTAGCGGTTCATCACATCATTCTGAATAGACCAGAATTGGGGTGTGACAAGCACGTTCTGGGACATGAAAAGAAAATTTATAATGAAGCGGCACAAATTGCTCTAGTTATAGAATCGAGCCAGAAGGAGAGTTATTTCATGCAAAACAGAGGTATCAAAAGGCCAGCTGGAAATTCTTATAATGGAGGGAAAAACAAGACATTTAAACCCTTCCGTGCTCAAGGCTTTACTACTGCAGCCAAGACTATTCCCGTAGTTCAACAACAATAGAAGCTAATTACTGAAGGGATAAGATGTTTTAACTGCAACCAAGTGGGACATATAGCAAGGGAATGTCCTAAGCCCAAGAAGCAGCTACATCAAGGACGAGTTTACGTGGTTACATCCGAAGATGCTGCCACATCGTCTGATGTGGTTACATGTATGACTTACATTTTTTTATTAGTTGTATTACATTGTATGAGCATGTAGACTAAGTTAAAATAAATCACAGGTATCGTACCCATAAATGGCATACCCACCAGAGTACTCTTTGACTCAGGAGCTACTCATTCAATTATATCTGTGTCATTTGGAAAGAAGTTGAATTTACCCATTAAATCCTTATACTACAAACTGCTTTTACAATCACCTATGGGATTAGAAGTGGAGTTAGAAAAAGGTTATGGACAATGTCCAGTTCTTATTAATGAAAAGACTTTGGATGCAACCTTGATCCAACTTGAGATGGCAGACTTTGACGTCATCTTGGGAATGGACTGGTTAGCTCAGCATTCTGCAAATCTATTTTGTGCCAAAAAGAAGCTGACATTTAGAGACAAAGAAGGAGCAGAGTTCAGTTTTTCGGGAACCACACTTCCCCATAAACGAAAGCTCATACTCTTTGCGCTAAAGGCTAAGAAGTGCCTTGAGAAAGGAACAGTCGGGTATTTAGTATCTGTGGTCGACCTTACCAAGGAAGCACCACGAATGGAGGATATTGATGTTGTGCGAGACTAACCGGATGTATTTCTTGAAGAATTACCAAGATTACCACCCGATCGAGCTATAGAGTATGTTATAGATCTTATACCTGGAGCCGCACCAGTATCAAAAGCACCTTATCGAATGGCTCCTACTGAACTGATGGAATTGAAAGTACAACTACAAGAACTGCTGGACAAGGGTTACATTCGTCTTAGTATATCACCATGGGGAGCGCCAGTATTATTCATGAAGAAGAAGGATGGTAGCATTCGCTTGTGTATAGACTACCGATAACTGAATAAACTGACAATCAAGAATCGATATGTATTGTCCCGGATCGATGACCTGTTTGATCAGTTGCAAGGTGCCAAAGTGTTCTCCAAGATCGATCTTCGGTCAGGCTACCATCAGTTGAAGATTAAGGATGGTGATATTCCCAAGATAGCATTTAGGACCAGATATGGACATTATGAATTTTTGGCCATGTCTTTTGGATTGACAAACGCACCAGCAACCTTTATGGAACTTATGAATCAGGTTTTCCATGACATGTTGGATACGTCGGTTATAGTATTATTGATGATATATTAGTCTATTCCAAAGACGAGGAAACTCATGTTAAGAATCTAAATTCCGTTCTACAGCGACTACGGAAGGAAAAGCTCTATGCCAAATTTACAAAGTGTGAGTTTTGGCTAAAAGAAGTCGCATTTCTAGGCCATGTAGTATCCGCTGAAGGAATTGAAGTGGATCCTAGCAAGATCGAGGCTATTGTAAAGTGGGAAGCACCGAAGAGCATTGCAGAAATTAGATGTTTTCTGGGTCTAGTTGGGTATTATCGACGATTTATGGAAGACTATTTCCGAATTGCCGTACCTCTTACCAGTTTGACTAAGAAGGGCGAGATGTTTGTCTGGATGGATAAATTCGAGAAGAGTTTCCAAACCTTGAAGGCTAGATTGATATCAGCTCCAATCTTGATCGTCCCGATTCTAGGACAACCATTTATCTTGTATACCGATGCATCAGGACTGGGATTAGGATGTGTACTTATGCAAGGAGAACAAGTAATTGCTTATGCCTCAAGACAACTGAAGACACATGAGAAGAACTATCCTACACATGATTTGGAACTAGGGGCAGTGGTACATGCTATCAAAATATGGAGACATTATCTATTCGGGGAGAAGTTTCAGATTAAATCAGACCATAAAAGTCTTACTTATCTATTTAATGAGAAGGAGCTAAATATGAGACAAAGAAGATTACTGAAACTATTGAAAGACTACGATTATGATATCCAGTATCATCTGGGGAAAGCTAATGTAGTAGCCGATGCGTTGAGTACTCAGGGAGAGGTTAGCACAACTGCCGCAATGTGTACTACCAGAAAGGTATTCAAGCACGGTAATGAGAAGTTTGTGATAGATACACCAGATGGATCAGCCAACCAAGGGTTTATTCATCGGTTTTTAAATATGTTCGCCGCATTGAAGATTATATTGGATATAGTTGATGAAGTGAAGACAGCTTTCAAATCAGACCCTTAACTAAGAATGGTACAAGAAGACATCGAAAAAGGTAAAACTAACCCTGAGTTCACCTTCGACGAAGAAAAGGTATTGAAATACAAAGGAAGAATATGTGTACCCGAAACTGAAAGCTTGGACATTAGACATCGATTGATGAAAGAAGCCCATACCACCATCTATTCGATACATCCTGGAAGTACAAAAATGTATCATGATCTATAGAAATTATATTGGTGGAGAGGAATGAAAGCAGATGTAGCTAAGTTCATGTCTCAATGCCTAAATTGTCAGAAGGTAAAGGTTGAATGACAAAGACCGGCAGGACTGTTACTGTCGTTATCAAAACCAGCATGGAAATGGGACTGTATCACTATGAACTTCATCACGGGATTAGCATTGACTCCTCGAGTAGTTAATGCAGTTTGGGTGATTGTAGATCGCCCGACTAAAAAAGCTCGCTTTATACCTATATGACCTCAGTATACACTGGAGAGGTTAGCTAAGCTGTATGTGGATAACATTGTGCGATTACACGGTGTACCTAAAATCAATGTGTCAGATAGAGATCCACGTTTACTTCAAAGTTTTGGGAAGGATTGCAAAAGGATATGGGTACAACATTGAAGTTTAGTACTGTATTTCATCCACAGACAGATGGATAGTCAGAGCGTACAATTCAGATTCTAGAAGACATGCTTCGAGCATGTGTAATTGATTTTAAAGGATCATGGGATGAAAAGTTACCACTAATTGAGTTCGCTTATAATAATAGCTATCAGGCTACTATACAGATGTCACCCTATCAAGCACTGTATGACAGAAAGTGTCGAACTCCTTTGTTTTGGAATGAAGTTGGGGAATGTAGTATTGTTGGACCGGAATTTGTTGAAGAGACTTGTCGAGTGGTCGACATTATCAAAGAAAGAGTGAGCACAGCTCAGAATCATCAGAAGTAATATGCCGATACCCGACGCTGAGACCTTGAGTTCGTCGTGGGTGATAAAGTATTTTTAAAAGTAGCGCCTATGCGAGGATTGAAACGGTTCGGACAGAAAGGGAAACTGAGTCCATGATATGTCGGGTCATATGAGATTCTAGCTAAGTGTGGGAAAGTGGCTTACCAGTTAGCACTACCACCATCTATGTCAAGTGTGCATGACGTATTTCATATTTCCGTTTTGAAGAAGTATATCAAAGATCCAACGCACGTTCTGACAGTAGATCTACCTGAATTGACTGATGATTTGACATTTGAAGTAACACCAACTGAAATCACCAGTCGAAAGGTTCAACGATTACGCAACCGAGATATCTATTATGTTAAGGTCACCTAGAGAAGTAGAGACATGGAAGAAATCACATGGGAAGAAGAGAATGCTATGCGAAAGCAATACCCTCATTTATTTGACTCAAAAGTTATGTACAATTTCAAGGACAAAATTTTTATAAGTAGGGGGGAGTTGTAGGACCAGTATCGAACTAACCCGGTCTTACCACCTTGAACCAGGTCTACCCATCATGGTTGAACCAAATGGATCAAGTGCGTGAAGGAGATCACGATCCCAGGTATTAAACTGACCCAAAAATGCTAAAAATAGGGGGAGGGTTGAATACCCACCAATGTAGGGTCGGACCCCCCCAGTATAAAAGTCAGACTGTAAGCACCCCATTTTTGCCCTCCCCAGCCAAACAGAACTTTATTGGTGTATAGGCAGTAAGAGAGCGGAGGGGGATGAAAATTTGGAAAGTACAGGGGAGGCGAGTGAAACTCTCTCAAGCCAATAGTCGATCAATTACTCTGTGCTCTCTATGGTATTGTGGGCTGGGCCAGATTGCCCCCAATGTACAAGAGTCTTGGTGGGCATATTCAGAAGGGTTGCGGGTCAATTCAAGGTTTGGATGCTAAGCGGAGATTTCAAAGTTGATTTTGGCGGGCTCTACAGCAAGGTCATGGAAATACCTACGAAATGATACCAGAATCACTCAATTCTGATATCAAACGAAGAAGATGTCGCGATTTTAGTCAGAGTGAATTTGGCTTATTAAATCCAAGGGCTTTTCTGTGAATTATCAAAAATTAAGGATTTATTAGGAAAATTATCATGATTAAAATCGATCGGACTCCGTTCGACCATATCTCGATCGTCCGACATCTAAATCCGACGATTCAAGCGACACTATGCTCCATTTCCTGTCCTCTTCAAAGTGGACGTGAAGAATTTTGGGCGAAAGATGCCCGTGGGTCCCATGCAAAGTTGTCAGTAGGATTATGGTCAAAACTCCAATTCTCCATATTTTGATCATCCGATGTCCGAATCAGGTGATTCAAGTGTCATTGTGCTCCATTACCTGTCCTCTTCAAAGTGGACGTGAAGAATTTTGGGCGAAAGGCGCCAGCGGGTCCCATGCAAAGTTGTCGATTGGATTATCGTCAAAACTCCAATTCTTCATATTTTGTTCATCTGACGTCTGAATCAGACAATTCGAGCACCAATGTGCTCCTTTGTCCGTCCTTTTCAAAGTGGACGTGAAAAATCGGAGACAGAGGCCATCGAAATTTTTCATGCGGAATTGCAAGCTGAAAGGATCCATAATTGAGAGAGAAATCAATCCAGTCCATACTTACTCAGCCCAACCAAGTTCAATCCCAATTTAGTACAACCCTGTCGAACTCAACCAAGTCCAGCCTGACCCAACCCAGACCAGTCCAGATCGAATCGGGTCGGCCCATGTGTATGCACTTTATGTATGTGTTATATATATACATTTATATATTGTATAATATATATTTTATATGTTATATTATATATATTTTTATATATTATATTATTATATTATATTATATATATATATACGACCATGAATTCGAATAAAAGGAAGAACCCGATAAGAGAGAGAGGAGAGAGAGAGAGAATGGGAAGAGAAAAGAAAAAAACCGAATGCATACATATATATATATATATATATATATATATATATATATATATATATGTTCGGACAAGAGAGAGAGAGAGGAGAGAGAGAGAGGAAGAGAGAGAGACAATGGGAAGAGAGAAGAAGAAGTTTAATATATATATATATATATATATATATATATATATATATATATATATATATATGTGTGTGTGTGTGTGTGTGTGTGTGTGTGTGTGTGTGTGTGTGTGTGTGTGTGTTCGGTCAAGAAAGAATGGAAAGAGAGAGAGAGAGAGGAAGAGAGAGAGAGAATGGGAAGAGAGAAGAAGAAGTCGAATATATATATATATATATATATATATATATATATATATGTGTGTGTGTGTGTGTGTGTGTGTGTGTGTGTGTGTGTGTGTGTATGTGTGTTCGGTCAAGAGAGAATGGGAAGAGAGAGAGAGGAAGAGAGAGAAGAAGAAGAAGAGGGGGAAAGGTGGAGGTGGCTTGAACCCTTTTCCCCGTCCTTCTTGAGCCATCCCTCCACCATGACACCTCCTTCTTGAAACCTTTCCCCCCTCTTTCTTGAGCCCCACCATGACAACTCCTTCTTGAGCCATCCCTCCACCACGACACCTCCTCCTCGAACCCTTTTCCCCCTCCTTCTTGAGCCCCACCATGACAACTCCTTCATGAACCTCCATGCCCCTAAATCCCTCCACCTCTTGAACCATAAATCCCTCCACTTCTTGAACCTCCATGCCCTTAAATCCCTCAACCTCTATGCCCTTAAATCCCTCAACCTCCATGCTCCTAAATCCCTCCACCTATTGAGCCATAAATCCTTCCACTTCTTGAACTTTCATGCCCTTAAATCCCTCAACCTCCATGCCCCTAAATCCCTTTCACATCTTGAGTCATAACCCATCACCTCATCTTCTTGAGCCTTCCACTTTAGCCATCCCCAAAAACCTATAATTAGTCCCTTAGCTACCCTAAACCACCTCCATTTGACACCTACCAACTCCCTCAAGTCACCTCCTTCTTGAGCCCAACACCTTTCCCATCCCATGACCTCACTTCCTTGAGCCCAACTTTTTTATACATCTTCTTCTTGAGCCATGCTCAAGCAACCAAGGGCCATCTTTAAAAGGAGCACCCATTTAACCACTTGAGGGATGAAAAAAAAAGGGGAGGGAGAAAAGAAAGAGGGAGAAAGGCTAGAAAAAAAAAGGGAGAATAGAAGTGAGTTAGAAAAAAAAGAAAGGGAGAAAGAAGAGATATTGGAATCAAGAGGGGAGATTGAGGAAAAGAGAGAAAGGAAAGGAGGAAAGGAGGAAAGAAAGAGGGAAAGCTTGTCATCGATCGTCTCCAACCATCATCAAAGGCTCCACCCCATTGTTGGGGACAAGGTTGGTACCTCAAACCTTATTTTGATAGCTTCCATTAAGCTCAAATAATAAAAAAAAAATTGTCTAAATATGCCTATTTCGATAATCATGATCTTCAAATGCTATATGGCATGTGTGTCGATACCATGATGTTCATGTTTGATGTGATTTAAAATTGGCCATCAATCTTGGATAAGTTAAATCTAGCCCATTGATTATAAATTTTGATGTGATGAAATATGGGCCATTGGATGTTAATTTGGACCGTTGGATCGACATCATGAGTGATTTAAATGATCTAAAGCATTAGATTATCATTTCAAATGATTTCAACCATTAGATCTTCATCATGAGTGATTTTGATTGATTTCAACCGTTGGATCTTTATTGTGAGTGATCTTGAATTTATTTCAACGTTGGATCTTCATTATGGGATTTTTTATCTTGAATGATTTCAATCGTTGGATCTTCATTGTGAGTAATTTTGAGGTGATGAAGTATGGGACATTGGATGTTGATTTGGACCGTTAGATCTTCACCATGAGCAATTTAAATGATCTAAACCATTAGATTATCATTTCAATTGATTTCAACCTTTAGATCTTCACAGTGAGTGATTTTGAATGATTTCAACTGTTGGATCTTTATTTTGAGTGATTTTGATTTATTTCAACGTCGGATCCTCATTGTGGGTGTTTTAAAAGAATCTGAATGGTTGGATTATGATCTTGAATGATTTGAACCGTTGGATTTTCATTATGAGTGATATTGAGAGATTTGAACCATTGGATCTTGATCATGAGTGTATTTCGTGAACCTGAACGGTTGGATTATCATGATGAGTGATCTGAACCACTAGATTATCTTTTGTGAGATCTAAGCCATAGGTTATAGCTATTTTGATGAGATATGAATCATTGATCGTGATTATAGCTATTTGATGCAAGATCTGAGCCATAGATTTTGGTTGTTTTGATGAATCTAAGTGTTGATCATGATCATCATTTTTTGAAGAGATATAACCGTTAGATTGAGGATCTGATATTGTCTATGTCGTTATATCCATGCATTTATCATGTCCCTTGATTACGCTGTCATATTATGTGCTACCCTGTTCACATGCTTACAGTGCTAGCTTTGTGCACACTACCATGCTGATCTGCTTTCTAATGCCATGATTGAATGATGTTTATGTTGGCAAGAATTTACTTTTCGCTGCACCCTAGTCGAACTGTCGCGCATGTACACTGATAGAAGACATTCTTAGGTGTGGGGACATGCATATAGGCACCCACATTCAAGGGAAGGGTAATAATGGAAAATGATAAAAGTCTTAATCAAGAATCATGAATCTTAGCCCAACAATTCCAAATCAGGGTTGTAAGTGACAAGGGTAGTTTAGGACGATCCCTACCCCTCAATTCATTTCCCCTAGGATGCAGAATCTAGATAGATGTAATGTGAATCCAACTATAGATCATCTAGGATCATCATTTGGTCCAGCTGGACCACCCATATTCTGACCCAAGTGGGTCACCCGATGAACAGTGCCAGTCCGAACTATGCGGATCCTGATTCTTAGGACAAACCCTGAGATACGTAAGTAGTCTGGGAAACTCCCAGATACGGTTCCACACATCAATCAATGTGTCCTAAAACCTTACTCCCTGAGAGTACAAACCTTACTCCCTGAGAGTACAAACCTTACTCCCTGAGAGTACAAACATTACTCCCTGAGAGTATACAGATACCTTACTCCCTGAGAGTACAAATCCAACTCCCTAAGAATACAACCCTACTCCTTGAGAGTACAACCCTACTCCTTGAGAGTACAACCCTGCTCCCTGAGAGTACAAACCTTACTCCCTGAGAGTACAACCCTACTCCCTGAGAGTACAACATCACTCCCTGAGAGTACAAATCCAACTCCCTGAGAGTACGAACCTTACTCCCTGAGAGTACAAACCTTACTCCCTGAGAGTACAAACCTTACTCCTTGAGAGTACAAACCCTACTCCCTAAGAGTACAACCCTACTCCCTGAGAGTACAAATCTGACTCCCTGAGAGCAACACCTTACTCCCTGAGAGTACAACCCATGAACGAACTACGTTGTACCTGATTTCCAGGACCTCGGGAATACGTAGGGAACTTGGAGGACTCTCCAAGTATGGTACCTCATCTTAGTATCCTTAGGTTCCCCCATATCCATATCCATATCCGTATCCATATCCTCATTCACTTCGATCCATTTAGGCTATCTCTAGATTCAATCTCAATCATCATGAAGCATAAACTTCAACTTGAATAAATTGAATCTAAGAAAGCTTAATCATAATCCACATCCATAAACCTTAATCATTTTCTGTTTCGAACTACGTTTTTGGACTTGATTTCCAGGATTGGAATACGTAGGTAATTTGAGATGTTTTGGACATCTCAGATTCAGTCCATCACCGAACTATCTTTGGTTCGGTTCATTGTATATTATTTTATTTGTTTTCTTACTTTAAGAACATGTTTGGCTAAACTTAAGCTAGAAGAACTAAGCAACTTGGCATAGGATCCCCCATGAGCCCTAGTCATCATCCGTTGACCTTGAACAGTCAGAATCATAGAGTCTAAGGAAAGTAGAATCACATAGGAGGCCGATTTTTGGATCGGGCAGTTTTGGGTGCCTAACACCTTCCCAAACTGTACTTTGAACGCTTACCCGTTCTCTGTTGGACCAAAGCCGATATGTTGGGTCATGAGTCAATAGAAGTTTTATCTTAGGATGATGCTACATTTTAGGTCCTAGACCTTAATCTAGGTGGCGACTCCAAATCATTCACCGTCCATTCGACGTGGGTGGACATCTCTGTCCTCACAGTGGCGACTCCACTGGGGATTTCCACGTTCAGACTCCTGATTCACTTTCCTTACATTGATTGATGACAATGGATGCTAGATCTAGGGCTACTATATTTATGATTGTACATATTGTTTTGGGGGGTTTGGGTTCAGTCACACATCGTGCTATTAGCCGACCCGGATCCTCATGCATATGGGATCACCCGCTAGGTGAAAAGCACAACCTTGACACCTACCTTGTAAAAGTATCGACTGTGGAGAGCCTCTGACGTTTGTTTCTCGGGTCTGCCCGGGGAGGCGTTATACTTCTCTTGGTCGTTTGACATTTTGCAAAATGGTATATCAAAAGGAATCGAGGGGCCCATGATTCACCGTGTAGACGGGAATAGGTCCACTCCTCCTCGTCAAGGTAGCCTATGTCGGTCCTAACCCAGAGTGAGCCACATGCGTGTTATTTTTGGTTCATCCTTGGACTGACTATGTAAATTCCAACTCAATTATGACATCTGTGCCTATGACGTCGAAGTTCTGCCCTTTTTGATTCTCGATTTATCAACATGTTTGGATTCACACTTGAGGATTCAATGTGTCAAACCTTTCATTGTTGATACATCAAGTCTTAAAAACGATCGAAAAATCTCTATCATGGCATGGATATTATGATCAAATGGGAGTTTACCAGTTTGTTCAGTCATGAATCGCCTTTTGCTAACTTATCCCTTATGAAAGTTTAAGGATGGGCATAATCGTTTCAATTTCATTGTTTTGATAAACCAAGTGGTTGGGCCTTGTCACCCCAATGACCCATTTTGGGTCAAGAGGCTCAAATCCAATCACATGGTCATTCAAAGCAACTAAATTGGTGCAGATAATGTTTGTTTAAGGGGTTTCATAAGAGAGCTAACATTTGCATGGTTGAGCCAGCTCTGTTTGTGCATGTTAATTTCTTTTTGTCCTGTCTCCATCCTAAGAGTCTTAACACTTGTCAGCTTTGGCCTTTCCCGGTATCTACTCAGGGTTAACCTAAACCGTAACCATTTCTACTCTGTAGGTCTAGGATTCCATCATTGTGAAATTGTCTAGAGTGTTTGCACCTAAACCCATTTGCCCTGCCTTGACGAGACCAGTTAAAGCTATGAGTGAAGGATAAAATCCCGACCAAGGTATAGCAAAATCTAGGATGGCAAAGATGGAAGATGCCATAACCATGATGGCTACCCTGATGAAGAAAATGGATGCAAAACTGAAGTCCCAAGAGTCAGGGACCGAAAGAGTGGAGACACCGGATTTACCTTCGAGCTCTACACCTGAGGAGGTAGAAGAAGTTGAACACAGGAAAGCCCCAACCATACAAAAGGCTCTCGCAGTTGAGAAATCAAGAGAAGAGGTTGGCCCATACAGAGATAGGTTGGGTCAAGTAGAGAAGATTCTGAGAGGTCTAAAAGGGGTAGAAAGTCAGATTATTGATGCCGAAGGTTTATGTTTCTTCCCAAAGGTGAAGCCGCCTCCTAAATTTAAATGGACCACAGAAAAATTTGATGGGTCGGGTGATCCCAAAATCCAATTAAGGTCTTTCACCGGCCTACTGAAACAAAGCCAAGGTTTCACTGATGAGCAGTTGGCGCAAGCATTCCAATTCTCACTTACGGGTGGGGCCCATAGGTGGTTAATGAATCTGAATCCGTCACAAATTCACTCGTGGTCGGATATCACCAGGGCATTCATAAACTTCTCTTCTTACAATACTGAGATTGAGACCCATAGGAGGCAGCTTGAAACCATGATACAAAAGTCAGATGAAACATTCACAGAATACTTGTCCCGTTTCAGGTCATTGGCAGCAAAACTTTGGGATCGGCCGTCTGAGAGGGATCAGGTCCAAATGATGATGAGGGGCTTGAACAAAACCTATAAGGCCTATATCTTTGGACAAGCTATACTCACTTTTGAAGGAATTTTGGTCGCGGGACAGCAGGTGGAAGACGCCATCAATCACGGAGATGTCCTACCAACCAAGATCTGAAACTGATAGAGGAGAAGTAGAGGAGAGAAAAATGATGCATTTTGAAAGCTTGAGAGGAAAGGTCCAATAAAGGCAGCAGACAAGAGTCACAGAAGATGGCAACCATATGAAGACAGATGAACCGGTTTATCAAGCACAGTTGGCAGCATAGATGAGGATGAGCAGATCACTCCATACTTGAATACACTCAATGGGAACTTCGTCAAAGAATGAGAGGACATTGCATTTATGTGGTTTCTCTGAACCACGGCTGGATAGAAACCTCCAAAGACATGAACCCAATTTTTGAGTTTTTCTTTAACTGCACCATTGGCTAGATAGAGATGGAAGAAATCAAGATTCGAAGGCTGAGCAAGGAACAAAAGTCAGAAATAAAGGCGATCGACATCGACAATCTATTCGACGAGGACCAAGTTCTAAAGCTCACTGGGGAAGACCAAGATGGAGATCCTGATCCATAACAATTCATACTCCCTATCAATGGAATGATCCCCAAACTGAAGTTTTTTTATGTTTTGTTTACCCGAAGATTTTGTCATGTAATCACTATAGTATGGCCATGTCTGGGCCCAAAGTCTACAAGTCCTTAAATAGGTTGAATCTTTTGATAGTGTTGACTCCGTTCCATTTGGAACCTCCTCTTATGTACCTCTGTTTCCAAGCGTTAATAAATAAAAAAATTTCAATTTTGCTGTGTCTACTTCTCCCAATCTCTCATTTTCTAACTCTAACTTTGATGATGATAAAAATAATGAACCATATCCTAAAATTTTGTAATCCATCAAAGCTTCGGAAGAGAAGAAAGCCCAACCTACCGGCGAGGATTTCAAGATGATCAATCTCGACACGGAGGAGCAATTACAAGAGATCAAGATTGGTATAACCTTGATAGAAGAGGAGATATCCCATTTGATAGAATTATTGAAGGGATTCCAAGAGGAATTTGCATGGTCTTATGAAGATATGACAAGCATAAACCCAGAAGTGGTACAGCACAAGATACCCTTGATCCCTATGGTAAAGATGCATAAACAGAAGTTGAGTTGGTTGAAACCTGAGGAGACTTTAAAGACTGAGTAAGGTGTCATGAAGCAGTTCAATGTCAGATTCTTGGAAGTATCAAAATACCCAGAATGGTTGGCCAATGAAGTTACTGTGCATAACAAGGATGGCTGATTGAGAGTATGTGTTGATTACAAGAATTTGAACAAGGCTAGTCCTAATGATGATTTTTTCATTGCCAAAGGTAGATATCCTAGTCGATGACATAGTCAACCATAGAAGGCGTGGAGCTGGGGTATGACTAATAGATCCAAAAGGGGAGTTCGTTTCATTCTCGCTTTGATTAGAATTCAAGTGTACAAGCGATACTTCAGAGTACGGAGCTTGCATCACGGGACTTAGAAGCAGCCCTCACGATCAACATCAAGAAGTTGAAGGTCTGTGAGAACTTGTCCATCATTGTCTACCAAGTCAGAAGGGATTAATAAAAAATAAAAAAAAATACGCCGATGCATTGACCACTTTGGTTTCAATGATCGGTGATGATCTTGTCGAATACACAAGGTCCATGGTGATCGAAAGAAGATGACAGCCAGCATATGTAGAAGCCAATGCACTAACAGTCGATGGTAGACCTTGGCTTGCACTCATAGTAGACTTCATTGGAGAAGGCATATACCCTGCAGAAGCAACAACAAGAGAAAAGAAGTCATTGAGATGATATGCTATGTAGTTTATCCTTTGTGAAGATATCCTTCATAAGAGATCCTATGATGGGGTATAATTGGACTTTGTCGATGAAGAGCAAGCATAATCCCTCATTGTGCCGATACATCAAGGATTCTGTGGGCCTCATACTGAATGCCAGGATGCTTGCAAAGAAGATTCTGAGAATGAGATATTATAGGAATACAAAGGAAGCAGACTACGTGGAGTTTGTGAAGAAGTGTTACAAATGCCAAATCTTTGCCAATCTGATACATATACCACCTACAGAATTACACACTCTCAGTTTGCCCTGGCCATTTTCAACTTGGGGTATAGATGTGATCGGAAGATTCACCCAAAGGCGTCAACTAGGCATGAGTTCATTAAGTAGCCATCGGCTAATTTACCAAGTGGGTGGAGGCTCAATCATACGCCAAGCTCACTACGAATAAGGTAGCCAAGTTCCTTCAAGAGCATATCATCTGTTGGCATGGGATGCCTCATCTCAGATCAGGGTCAACACTCCAGATGAAAGGTACAAGAATTGTGTAAGAATTTCAGTATCCAAAGGCATCGTTCTTCCCCTTACCGGCCACAAACTAATGGAGCAGTATAGGCAGCTAACAAGAACGTCAAGGTCATCTTCCAGAAAATGGTAGAGTCACACACTAACTGGGCAGATAAGTTACCATATGTACTATGGGCCTATAGAACTTCTATAAGGACCTCTACTGGAGTCACACCCTATTCTCTGGTATATGATATGGAGGTAGTACCCCCGGTAGAAATGGAAGTACCATCCTTGAGGATCCTAATGGATTCCCAAATCCCTGAGGGAGAATGGCTTCGATCCCATTATGAAGAGTTGAGTCTCATTGACAAAAGGAGGATGAAAGCAGCTGATAATGCAAAGAAATACCAACAGGGAATGGCCGTCACTTTCAACAAGAAGGTCAGATTTCGTCACCTGACGTTAGGAGATCTTGTATTAAAGGAACAAAGAGCACCTATCCATGACCCTAGGGGTAAGTTCCGTTCAAACTGGAGCGGGTCATTCATAGTGAAGGAAATTTTACCAGAAAGGCAGTTCGATGGAGAGATCTGGACGGTGAAGAGCTACAATATCTGACCAACCTCGATCAGTTGAAGCGGTACCATGTTTGACCTCTTCACCCTCCAAAAAAAAAAAAAAAAAAAAAAGAGGGTGCAGTTGGTCATGAAAGTCGACCGTTTTGGATGAACTTCACTACAGGTTTGGGCTAGATTCTCTAAAGAGGCTATTACACCCTACTACTCAGGATTGGTTCCATCATCTTGTCATTATTAAAGGAAGAACTTCCTGCTTTCTGGCTGAACTCTTTCATCCGTTCATTTATCCAACGGATTTCCCAAGAGTCGCATATTGAGCCCATCTTTCATATCTCTTGATATCAACCCTAGTGGGTGTGTTATTCCGAAAAAAATTATAATGATAATCTGGCTGGAACTCTTATCTGTCGTTCATTACATTCAACCGCGTCCAAAGGTTCCAAAGAGCCCTTCATTCTATAAGCCCATAAAGTGGTATCTCGTCGGAGAGATCGACCATTCTACATAAACAACCAAAAGATCCTCCTGATGGGAATCTCATCTGGATAGCTTCATATCAGCTAAATTTGGCCTTCATTTCTCTCACCTGACTTGTGACTTAGGAACTTAGGTCCAGACAAGGTCATACATAAACATACATTTCATGCACAACTCACTAAGGTTTTCAATGTATCTATAAGATAAAAAAAATAAAAAACTAAAAAAAAAGAAGTTCCAATGATTCCCCTACCAATTCTGTTGTGAATCAGGATTTTTTCTAAGTCGTTTTAGTGAGTGTTTAAGAACTTCTACTCATCAAACAGAATGGCCATGATGGTTAAGGCATCAAGAGAGTGGACTTGGCATAAAGAACTTACTGAAGATAAATTTTTTTTCCTAAGGAAGGTCAACTTGTCTCCTTCTCCAAACGGTGATAGTAAAGCATGTGCCCAAGTTTGTCGAAAGTGGCTATTCAGTGCTAAGGTACAGATGGCCCACATGTTCAAGAAGGTTTCGTCTCACTCATTTATGAGTGGCAAAAATGTGCTTCTTTGTCTTTACCCTCAATTGATACAATCTCGAGTAAAGAGGGGTATCTGTAAGCACCCCATTTTTTCCCTCCCCAGCCAAACAGAACTTTATTGGTGTATAGGCAGTAAGAGAGCGGAGGGGGATGAAAATTTAGAAAGTACAGGGGAGGCGAGTGAAACTCTCTCAAGCCAATAGTCGATCAATTACTCTGTGCTCTCTATGGTACTGTGGGCTGAGCCAGATTGTCCCCAATGTACAAGAGTCCTGGTGGGCATATTCAGAAAGGTTGCGGGTCAATTCAAGGTTTGGATGCTAAGCGGAGATTTCAAAGTGGATTTTGGCGGGCCCTACAACAAGGTCATGGAAATACCTTCGAAATGATACCAGAATCACTCAATTCCGACATCAAACGAAGAAGATGTCGCGATTTTAGTCAGAGTGAATTTGGCTTATTAAATCCAAGGGCTTTTCTGTGAATTATCATAAATTAAGGATTTATTAGGAAAATTATCATGATTAAAATCTATCGGACTTCGTTCGACCATATCTCGATCGTCCGACATCCAAATCCGATGATTCAAGCGCCACTGTGCTCCATTGCCTGTCCTCTTCAAAGTGGACGTGAAGAATTTAGGGCGAAAGACGCCCGCTGGTCCCATGCAAAGTTGCCAGTAGGATTATCGTCAAAACTCCAATTCTCCATATTTTGATCATCTGAAATCTGAATCAGGTGATTCAAGTGTCATTGTGCTCCATTACCTGTCCTCTTCAAAGTGCACGTGAAGAATTTTGGACGGAAGGCGCCAGCGGGTCCCATGCAAAGTTGTCGATTGGATTATCGTCAAAACTCCAATTTTTCATATTTTGTTCATCTAACGACCGAATCAGGTGATTCGAGCACCAATGTGCTCCTTTGTCCGTCCTTTTCAAAGTGGACGTGAAAAATCGGAGACAGAGGCCATTGAAATTTTTCATGCGGAACTGCAAGCTGAGAGGATCCATAATTGAGAGAGAAATCAATCCAGTCCATACTTACTCAGTCCAACCAAGTTCAAACCCAATTTAGTCCAACCCTGTCGAACTCAACCAAGTCCAGCCTGACCCAACCCAGACCAGTCCAGATCGAATCGGGTCGGCCCATGTGTATGCACTTTATGTATGTGTTATATATATACATTTATATATTGTATAATATATATTTTATATGTTATATTATATATATTTTTATATATTATATTATTATATTATATTATATTATATATATATATATATATATTCCGCCATGAATTCGAATAAAAGGAAGAACCCGATAAGAGAGAGAGGAGAGAGAGAGAAGAAGAGAGAGAGAGAGAATGGGAAGAGAAAAGAAAAAACCGAATACATATATATATATATATATATATATCTATATATATACATATATATATATATGTTCGGTCAAGAGAGAGAGGAGAGAGAGAGGAAGAGAGAGAGAGAATGGGATGAGAGAAGAAGAAGTTTTAATATATATATATATATATATATATATATATATATATATATATATATATATATATATATATATATGTGTGTGTGTGTGTGTGTGTGTGTGTGTGTGTTCGGTCAAGAAAGAATGGAAAGAGAGAGAGAGAGAGGAAGAGAGAGAGAGAATGGGAAGAGAGAAGAAGAACTTTAATATATATATATATATATATATATATATATATATATATATATATATATATATGTGTGTGTGTGTGTGTGTGTGTGTGTGTGTGTGTGTGTGTGTGTGTGTGTGTGTGTGTTCGGTCAAGAGAGAATGGGATGAGAGAGAGAGAGAGGAAGAGAGAGAAGAAGAGGAAGAGGGGGAAAGGTGCAGGTGGCTTGAACCCTTTTGCCCCTCCTTCTTGAGCCATCCCTCCACCATGACACCTCCTCCTTGAACCCTTTCCCCCCTCCTTCTTGAGCCCCACCATGACAACTCCTTCTTGAGCCATCCCTCCACCATGACACCTCCTCCTTGAACCCTTTTCCCCCTCCTTCTTGAGCCCCACCATGATAACTCCTTCTTGAACCTCCATGCCACTAAATCCCTCCACCTCTTGAACCATAAATCCCTCCACTTCTTGAACCTCCATGCCCTTAAATCCCTCAACCTCCATGCCTTAAATCCCTCAACCTCCATGCCCCTAAATCCCTCCACCTATTGAGCCATAAATCCCTCCACTTCTTGAACATTCATGCCCTTAAATCCCTCAACCTCCATGCCCTTAAATCCCTCAACCTCCATGCCCCTAAATCCCTTCCACATCTTGAGTCATAACCCATCACCTCATCTTCTTGAGCCTTCCACTTTAGCCATCCCCCAAAACCTATAATTAGTCCCTTAGCTACCCTAAACCACCTCCATTTGACACCTACCAACTCCCTCAAGTCAACTCCTTCTTGAGCCCAACACCTTTCCCATCCCATGACCTCACTTCCTTGATCCCAACTCCATTATACATCATCTTCTTGAGCCATGCTCAAGCAACCAAGGGCCATCTATAAAAGGAGCACCCATCTAACCACTTGAGGGATGAAAAAAAAAAGGGGAGGGAGAAAAGAAAGAGGGAGAAAGGCTAGAAAAAAAAAGGGAGAATAGAAGTGAGTTAGAAAAAAAAAAGAAAGGGAGAAAGAAGAGATATTGGAATCAAGAGGGGAGATTAAGGAAAAGAGAGAAAGGAATGGAGGAAAGGAGGAAAGAAAGAGGGAAAGCTTGTCATCGATCGTCTCCAACCATCATCAAAGGCTCCACCCCATTGTTGGGGACAAGGTTGGTACCTCAAACCTTATTTTGATAGCTTTCATGAAGCTCAAATAATCAAAAAAAAAATTGTCTAAATATGCCTATTTCGATAATCATGATCTTCAAATGCTATATGGCATGTGTGTCGATACCATGATGTTCATGTTTGATGTGATTTAATATTGGCCATCAATCTTGGATAAGTTAAATCTAGCCCATTGATTATAAATTTTGATGTGATGAAATATGGGCCATTGGATGTTAATTTGGACCATTGGATCGACATCATGAGTGATTTAAATGATCTAAAGCATTAGATTATCATTTCAAATGATTTCAACCATTAGATATTCATCATGAGTGATTTTTATTGATTTCAACCGTTGCATCTTTATTGTGAGTGATCTTGAATTTATTTCAACGTTGGATCTTCATTATGGGATTTTTTATCTTGAATGATTTCAATCGTTGGATCTTCATTGTGAGTAATTTTGAGGTGATGAAGTATGGGACATTGGATGTTTATTTGGACCGTTAGATCTTCACCGTGAGCAATTTAAATGATTTAAACCATTAGATTATCATTTCAATTGATTTCAACCTTTAGATCTTCATTGTGAGTGATTTTGAATGATTTCAACTGTTGGATCTTTATTGTGAGTGATTTTGAATTATTTCAACGTCGGATCCTCATTGTGGGTGTTTTAAAAGAATCTGAATGGTTGGATTATGATCTTGAATGATTTAAACCGTTGGATTTTCATTATGAGTGATATTGAGAGATTTAAACCATTGGATCTTGATCATGAGTGTATTTGGTGAACCTGAACGGTTGGATTATCATGATGAGTGATCTGAACCACTAGATTATCTTTTGTGAGATCTAAGCCATAGGTTATAGCTATTTTGATGAGATATGAATCATTGATCGCGATTATAGCTATTTGATGCGAGATCTGAGCCATAGATTTTGATTGTTTTGATGAATCTAAGTGTTGATCATGATCATCATTTTTTGAAGAGATATAACCGTTAGATTGAGGATCTGATATCGTCTATGTCGTTATATCCATGCATCTATCATGTCCCTTGATTACGCTGTCATATTATGTGCTACCCTGTTCACATGCTTACAATGCTAGCTTTGTACACACTGCCATGCTGATCTGCTTGCTACTGCCATGATTGAATGATGTTTATGTTGGCAAGAATTTACTTTTCTCTGCACCCTAGTCGAACTGCCGTGCATGTACACTGATAGAAGACATTCTTAGGTGTGGGGACGTGTATATAGGCACCCACATTCAAGGGAAGGGTAATAATGGAAAATGATAAAAGTCTTAATCAAGAATCATGAAGCTTAGCCCAACAATTCCAAATCAGGGTTGTAAGTGACAAGGGTAGTTTAGGACGATCCCTACCCCTCAATTCATTTCCCCTATGATGCAGAATCTAGATAGATGTAATGTGAATCCAACCATAGATCATCTAGGATCACCATTTGGTCCAGCTGGACCACCCATATTCTGACCCAAGTGGATCGCCCGATGAACCGTGCCTGTCCGAACTACGCGGATCCTGATTCTTAGGACAAACCCTGAGATACGTAGGTAGTCTGGGAAACTCCCAGATACGGTTCCACACATCAATCAATGTGCCCTAAAACCTTACTCCCTGAGAGTACAAACCTTACTCCCTGAGAGTACAAACCTTACTCCCTGAGAATACAAACATTACTCTCTGAGAGTATACAGATACCTTACTCCCTGAGAGTACAAATCCAACTCCCAGAGAATACAACCCTACTCCTTGAGAGTACAACCCTACTCTTTGAGAGTACAACCCTACTCCCTGAGAGTACAAACCTTACTCCCTGAGAGTACAACTCTACTCCCTGAGAGTACAACATCACTCCCTGAGAGTACAAATCCAACTCCCTAAGAGTACAAACCTTACTCCCTGAGAGTACAAACCTTACTCCCTGATATTACAAACCTTACTCCCTGAGAGTGCAAACCCAACTCCCTGAGAGTACAACCCTACTCCCTGAGAGTACAAATCTGACTCCCTGAGAGCTACACCTTACTCCCTGAGAGTACAACCCATGAACGAACTACGTTGTACCTGATTTCCAGGACCTCTGGAATACGTAGGCAACTTGGAGGACTCTCCAAGTACGGTACCTCATCTTAGTATCCTTAGGTTCCCCCATATCCATATCAATATCCGTATCCGTATCCTCATTCACTTCGATCCATTTAGGCTATCTCTAGATTCAATCTCAACCATCATCAAGCATAAACTTCAACTTGAATAAATTGAATCTAAGAAAGCTTAATCATAATCCACATCCATAAACCTTAATCACTTTCTGTTTCGAACTACGTTTTGGACTGGATTTTTAGGGTTAAAATATGTAGGCAATTTGAGATGTTTTGGACATCTCAGATTCAGTCCATCACCGAACCATCTTTGGTTCGGTTCATTGTATATTATTTTATTTGTTTTCTTACTTTAAGAACATGTTTGGCTGAACTTAAGCTAGAAGAACTCAGCAACTTGGCAAAGGATCCCCCATGAGCCCTAGTCATCATCCATTGACAATGAACAGTCAGAATCATAGAGTCTAAGGAAAGTAGAATCACATAGGAGGCCAATTTTCGGATCGGGCAGTTTTGGATGCCTAACACCTTCCCAAACTGTACTTTGAACGCTTACCCGTTCTCTGTTGGACCAAAGCCGATATGTTGGGTCATGAGTCAATAGAAGTCTTATCTCATGATGAGGCTACATTTTAGGTCCTAGACCTTAATCTAGGTGGCGACTCCAAATCATTCACCGTCCATTCGACGTGGGTGGATATCTCTGTCCTCACATAGACCCTGAGTTTTATACCGGGGGTCGGACATTTTAAGAACCAGGGGTCGACGGGATCTCCGACCCCCTCATCGACCGCCAGTCTGCCGATAGAAACCGTGATTTGGAAACTTTCCAAATTTCAATGTGATTCCTTCCTAATCTCAATGGGGCTTAATTTGGAGTTTCTAGTCTATAAATAGGACATCCCTAAGCCTCTTTCACTCCTTTTAGAACCCTAATTGGATTGAGAGAAAGAGAAGAGAAGGAAAAAAAAAGAGAAGAGAATGAAAGTGGAGAAGAAGATCAAAGAGAAGGTTTCCGAGAAACAAGCCTAATTCTCAGGTATGGATACTATCTCCATGTAATTCTAGAGACGTTAGAATAGATAGAGAAGAGGGAATGATCTAGGAGAAACCCAAATCATCTTCCCATGGTTAGGTTTTCATGGAAAACCATGGGGGAAATCATGAAAGCCATATAGGTGAGTGAACTACTGTTCTAGACCATAGAACATGTGTGGAATGGATTGTAGAAGCAAGCCATAGGACCCCAAACATGAAGAATAGACTGTAGGAGGAAAAATTGACTAAACCCACAAGGGGGTCGCACGGGGGGTTGATGGCCAATCGACCCTACCAGACCCTGATAATCGACCCCCAGTGTTCAAGAAGTTCAGACTGTGGGTGGTCGCACCCAGGGTCGATGGAACCTCCGACCCTGGCATCGACCCCCAGTTAACAGCATGCTTTTTAAAGTCTAAATTAATTCTAATTAAATTCTATCGACTTGGTTAGGTCTTTTAGTGATATAACTTCGATATATAGTTGATTCTTAAAGCTTGAAAGAGGACCTACGATCAAGTAAATGTGAGGGAACAAGACCTAAACTAATTAGTTAATAATAAACTGTTTTTATTTCTTGAGTCCAATACCATGACTGATTCTATGCGTGTATGTTTGTATGTGCATTCAATATGTCATCCAATATTCCTGTTATTACTATTCATGCATATTTAATTCTATATATTTATAACATGATGATGATGATGCTACGAATAGGCATGTGAATATATGTGTGTGGTTAGTGTATATGGTGCGGGTAGGGGATGGTATCAACCGGTACAGCCATGCCATTTTCATGGGGTGTATATTGTGCCATGGTTCTACTCAAGTCATGTCTACTGACATCATCGTATCGCCATTACCTTAGCAGAACTATTACCTCGTAGGGTATGAGGGGAGGTGGTCTCGGACCGTGTAGTCTTTGACTCTGCCGGGGGGCCTTAGCCCTATCTCTATGGACGTATTGAGGGATGCTGGGGTAAGGCCTTGGATACACTGATTGGCATTAGGATTGGTTAGTTGCGAGCCCAATTTGTAAGCCCTCGCCAGCAAGGGATTACGTGTTGGTGTGGGCAACCGGTACAGCCATACCATTTTCATGGGGTGTATATTGTCCATGGTGGGTGCATGTGGGGTCGACAGTGCCGTTTTCATTGGGGCGGTTTCACACACTCGTGTATAGAGGTGAAGCGGTCATCGAACCATTCTATAGCACATTGCAAACTTATAAACTAGACCAAAGATATGAATTGAGTGCATGCATATGTTTGTTGCATTGTTTTGTTTGCTCATTGAGCCATGATGTGTGCTCACCCTCTCAACGTCAAATATTTTTTAGTTGATGATGCAGGTACTACAGTTACAGATTTTATAAATGATCCGGTGTGTGCGCATGTTGTTGCAATGGAAGCTGAAGACTTAGAGGATGCGCATGACCCCTCATGCGAGTGCAACTCATGCGTATTCTATTAGGATTTTATTTGAATTTATAAAAGGATATAATCGGTATTTTATTTATTTATGCCTCAGTTGATACAACAATAACTTGATATTTTAAATATGATTATTGCATTTAGAGTTCTCGATTCGTTTACTATAAGACTTCCGCTATTGTGTATTTATTATGATTATGGTTGTGGATGTGCATGGTTTTATTTTTAATGGATACCGCCTATTAGAGATCTTGGTTGAACCATTGGTTTATAGCGGTTCATCACACCGTTCTGAATGGTGCAGAATTGGGGTGTGACAGAAGTGGTGCAAAAGTCCCATTCAACCCACCTTCCTCCTTACTGACTTAACCAGATATCATGAATCAAAAATGGATTAGTTGCCTTTGTGGAAATGTAGCGAGTGACCCATTACACTCATCCTCCAATCCTTACCAGCACTGCTGACCCCAAACACAAGGATGCATATCCATGAACAAGCAAACAGTTTATTGGATGACATGTTATCACACAAGATAAGTTATCAATCGTACGTCATCACACAACATAGTCAAAGTGACTAATTCTATGAAACAAGGGTCTAATCCCCTTGCCTGAGATAGTAAATAGAAATTATAATAGAGTACAGCTTCGAAGAGCTTTATCAAAGCTCTCCCATACCTTTATTAGTAAAATAATTAATATTTAATCTATTTATTTAATATTCATCTCTATTGCTTGCTCAAAGCACATCCTAGTGAGTTATTCATATTTTTAAGGGTCTGGTATTTAGTTATAAGCATCCTGCACCTACTGTCCAGAGGTTTCAAGCAATTACAAAGGCGCACAACAAGTATCGAAATAGTTAACATAGGTAACAAACAAAATAAACGAGAATACATATGTAAACATATGATCTCGGGGATCCAACCCCATAAATAGGCTCTTAAAAATCCCAGAAAGCTACTAACCAAAGATGGTTAACATCTAAGGTCAAAACCTCGTGCGGCTGATGCAGTCGACCGAACAATTTTGATCACATGAGTGTGGCACGTGTCATCGACCATATATTGAAACATGGCCAAAACACTTTGATTTTGATATGGTGTCCTTCTTGGATTTTTCTAAGGTAGAATAAGGAGTTTGGGCTCAGAATTCCCATTCTACATCATTCTATTGATACCGATTCAATTTTCCAGTTAACCGATATTGCTAGATCTGGTTTAATACCATGGATCCGATTCCAGCAACTCTACTAAGGGTCTTCCTTGGGTTTAAGTCTATGATTAAACCATTCAAATCTGTCATGAAGGTTTAGGGTATTTAAATCTGACCATTAGTAATTTTAAATCCATTTCATGATATACATTTGGTCTTGATCCCTTCTCAAGTTTAGTTCAATCATCCAAATAAATCCATTGATGATTTCCCTTGATGATAAATGAGTTTCTACCTAGGGAAAATATGATGATCACATCCTTTCATGGTTTTAATCTATTTTCATATGAAAATAACTTAGAGAAGTAGGGAAAGGATACTAGAGAGGATTTCCCATCGATGATGCTTCAAGGCTTGTCCCAATGTTAGACGAGTCCTTCCCTTTCTCTTTTTTTCTTCCTCATTCTTCTCCCTTCTCCAAAACACATCAAAATTTCTTGGTGTCATTTCTCTTTTCTCTCTTTCTCTTGGTTTTGTCAAAATGGTGAAATGAGAGAGTAAAGAGAATAGAGTGGGATCTCTATTCACGTTGGCAAGGGATAGGATTCTAAACAAGGTAACAGGAGGATTCTCTCCTTCCTTCTAATTTAAAAAGAGAATGAACATGGACATTCTCTCAATTAGTCCAATTCATAAACCAAACCTAACAGTTGGTCCAAACTCGGTTGGTCTCCAACCCAAATTCGATTATGAGGTGCAGCACAAGGTTGTGCGGTAGGTGACTGACCAAACCCTCTTGGTGTCAGGCCAGACCTCTCAAATAAGCCCTGATCAAATGTTTTAAGTACAAGGGTTGAGTTGGGTTACCACCATTGAGCTCTGCTAGTCTGTTTCTTTGGTTTGAACCGTTCATCATGGTAAGACCTATTACAAAGCCAAAATTTCAAATTAAGACTGAAATTTTGGGTATGTTTCTTGCATTATTGGATAGTATTATATATGATTTTGATAGAGAAATGAAGAGCGCTTAGAGAGAATGCTACTCGATTGATACTGTAGTAGACTACTCTACTAGCTTTCGGTAAGAGAATTAAATCTTTTGTTTATGTGTGTTCTTTATTGATTATGATTTACTACTGTGAGATTGATGCCATGCATTGTGTGATAACATGCCATCTAATAAACTGCCTTGTTTGTCCATGCATATGCATTCTCATGTGTGTGATCAGTGATCCTCATATTAGTCTGGAAGCTGGTTGAAATGGGACGCCTCGTGACCTTTCCATGAAAGGTAGAGCTGGTCTTGGTGATTCATGATGTTTGGTTAAGTCAGTAAGGAGGAAGGTAGGTGGAATGGGATGCTTGCATCACTTCTTACTAGCACTGCTTTACATTGAACATATGTAACTTAGCTATGTCACGACGGCCTATGTGGGGGTCGGATGGGATAAAAAGCTTGGCAACATTAAAATCCAATAATATGATTAACTAACTAGATATGGCTAGTTGCACATAATTACCCGTATAACTGTACCCCTAGCCATTAGGGGGTTATGTAATGGCATAGGTTCAATAAAGGGTGATATGAACATAGCTGTGATGCTCCTCATGTCTGACATAGTGTAAATGGACAGACGAGTCGACTAGTGGGATTATCATCTCCTTAAGTGTCACATGGGTGGACTTGGGATGAGTTGCGATCGAGGACCAAAATTCTAGACCTATACATGGGGGATGGTGATTTGCTCTGAGGGAGGCTTCATTCATTCAGATGGGGGTGACCCGTGCAACTTGGAGGTTCCATTTTAGTCATACTAAGTTGGCACTTATAGTTATCATACCTGATCATATTTATAGTTGCATGCATTTGCTTGTTGCATGTTCAGTTTTCTTACTAAGCTCGGTGGTTGAGATTACCTTTGTGCCATATATATTTTAGATGATGCAGGTACACTATTTGATGCTTCGGGAAGCTATCCATCTGGTGTGGAGGATAACGATAGTGAACCTGAAGAAGAGATCCATGATCCCACTTGTTATTGTAGAAATTACGTGTAGGCTTAGTCTATGCCTACTATTACTCCCAATACTTTTAGTTTTGGGTTTATTACTAAAGGAAAATGTTTCGTCCCAGAATTTAATTTAATGAATGTTTTGATTTAGTTGTGAAATTGAACAATATGTTAAATTAGATGGTTCACTTTAAAGTTTTGGAATTTGAATAATTATTTAAATGATTGAATTGATAAACCTTAGAATCATTGGCTTAAAAGTTAATGATTTTTAAGTCTCTTGCTATTTCTGACTTAATCCTGATTGTCTGATTTAAATAAATGTGCTTTTTACTCTGATAAATTATGGTGAGTATTGCACTGTATGGTTTGATGGATGGCTATACCACGACGTGTGATCCTGGAAGGGGATTTCTATTGCCCTGACTGGGTGAGGGAATCCCATTGCATTCCATAGTACGGATACATCAGGAACGGGGTGTGACAATCACAATCTAAAAAGACATACTCATATGGGGTGTGCTCCACAAGCTCAATGAGAGGGAAGGGCCAAGCAAGCACAAATGTATGAATGTAGTAAATTAATAGTGGACAAGTATAATGACATGCTACATGCTAAGATAGAGAACCAACACACCATAAAGGGTAGAAAACTCCCATATGTATGCCTGACCCTAGTCCAGTCGTGGTCCTTGCTCCCTATAGAGACCATCACCACCTCTGAATCTTAACTGTGGGTGACAACTCTACCCCAAAGGTAGGCTATATCTTGGCATCTCAATTGTAGACCCCATCCAGTATCCTATCATAGCGGTCCCTGGGGGAGGCCCTAGGCTTCTACATCATCCCAATGCCATAGGTGGATCTGTAGGGGGAAGGCTAGAAACAGGCATCGTACAGCTTCCCACGCACCAGACTGCCTTGGTTCTCCCTCTTGTATGTAAGCCTACTCCAATACCTATGTAAGACCTGTATCGTACTAACCGGTCTTACCACCTTGTATCAGGTCTGCTTATCATGGTCGGGCCAAATGGACCAAGTACGTAAAGAAACCACAAGACCAGGAATGAATTTGAACCCAAAAACAGTCAACTAGGAGTGTGTGGTCGCATACCTAAATAGGTGTGTTTGACCACACCTCAGACCAAAGTGACCACAGAAATCTAGGTCGTGTGGTCGTTAGTTTTGGACTGTGTGGTCGACGGGTTTTGTGACCACACCTGTAACCACACGAACCCAGTCAGACTCCGTGATTAGGAAACCTTCCTAATCTGAAGGGGGGTTCTTTTCTAATCTAACTAGGGTTTATATGGAGAGTTTTTCTCTATATATAGGACGTCCCTTAGTCTCTTTTATCCTTTTAGAACTCAAACTGAAAGAGAGAGAAAAAGAAGAAGAGGAAGAGAATGAGAATTGAAGAGGAAGACTAAGAGGAGAAAATTCAGAGAGAACTCTGAATCTTGGACAAGTTTAAGGTATGAAAACATTCCCCATGTCAATTGAATATCTAGAATAGATCATGAAGGGGATAGGGATTTAAGTGAGACCCCAATCATCAATCCATAGACGAATTCCAAGAGATCCATGGAAGGAATCTATGTGGATGATGGATTATGTAAAAAAAACTAATTTTAAGCCATAGAACAATCGTAGGAAGGATCATGAAGATAAGCCAAGGGATCCAAACATGAAGGAATGAAGTTGGGAGTGAAAAGTTGACCATCACATGTGTGGTCACATGTGTGGTCGCATGATATGCGACCACACGAGACACACATATTCGACCACACACCCTTGGGAAGTCCAAGAAGGGTGTGGTCGCATGTGTGCTCACATGATATGCCACCACACCTTGCGACCACATGCCTTAAAGAAGTTTCAGGGAGGGTGTGGTCGCATGGTATGCGACCACACCTTGAGACCATACACCCTATGGTCGCAAAAACTAAGACCACAGGTGCTGCCATACCTGCGACCACTCAGTTTCTGTTAGTCCAAATTATTGGAAATAAATTTTAATTTAAAAGCTATAAATTTGTTAGGTTTCCAAGTGGTCTAAAAGTGATTTACAAAGCTTGAACGAGGAACTACCATCGATCAAAGGTGAGGAAACAAGACCTAAATTAATTGGCTAATATTAAATTATTTTACTTATTGAGTCCAATGCTATAAATGATTCTATACTTGTATGCTTGTAATGTGCATTTCACATGTCATCCAATATTCCTGTTGTTACTGCTAATGGATATTTAATTTAGTTTATTTATAACATGATGATGATGATGATGCTAGGAATAGGCATGTGGATGTATGTGTGTGGTTAGTGTGCTTGATGCAAGTGGAGCATCAGGGGGAGGATGTGACATTATGGTTCATCCTGGTCACCAGACTCTAGCTCTATCTCTACTCAAGTCTTATCCACTAACATCATCGTATCGCCATTATCTTAGTAGAACTATTATGTCCTAGGGCATCAGGGGAGGTGGTCTCGGACCGTGTAGTCTCTGACTCTGCCAGGGGGCCTTAGCTTTATCTCTATGGATGTATTGAGGGATGTTGGGATGAGGCCTTGGATATACTATTTGACATTAGGATTGGTTAGTAGTGAGCCTAGTTTGCAAGCCCTCGCCAATAGGGGCTTACGTGTTGGTATTGGTAGGGCATCAGGGGAAGTGTCATGCGGTGTTTGATCTGGGAACATTAGCTCTATCTCTATTCCATGATGGGTGCCTTTGGGACGGAAATGGTGTTTGATCCATTGGGCGGCTTTACACACTCGGGTACAGAGGTGCGGTGGCCACCAATCCTTTCTATTGCACATTGCAAACTTATAAACCAGACCAAAGATATGAATTGAAAGCATGCATATATTTGTTGCATTGTTTTGTTTGCTCACTGAGCCATGATGTGTGCTCACCCTTTTAACGGCGTATATTTTAGTTGATGATGCGGGTCCTACTGTGGAAGATTATATCAATGCACCACTGTACGGGCATGTTGCTGCGATGGACATGGAAGCTATGGTGGAGTCGCATGATTCATCGTGCTAGTGTAACTCATGTGTTTTCGATTAGATTTAGCTGTTTGATTATTCGAAACATGTAATTGATTAATTAATTTTATGTCTTTAGTCATTTGGAGATAATTGGATTATTAATTATGTTATCACTATTAAATACTCAGTTCATTAATATTAAAGACTTCCACTATTGTTTATTTACTCTGATTATGGTTGTGGTTGTATCTGGTTTAAACAAATGGACACGGCCTATTCGAGATCCTGGTTGAACCGTTGGATCATAGACGGTTCATCACACCATTCTGGTTGGTTCAGAATTGGGGTGTGACAACTTGGTATCAGAGCTCTCGAACTCTATCTATTTAGCCTATATATTTCCACAAGAGTTCGTGAACTGAGTTAGGATAAAATTTAAAAGCTTTAATAAGAACACACCATAAGCACCTGTGTTGTTTGAGATAATAACTAAGACAGAGAATAATTCACATATGAGAAGGAGAAACAAGTTTCATGTATACATTAAATGAGAATAAAAATAACATATATTCGAATCAAAGTACGGTCCACAACATGGACAGTTACTCTGTAGTATACAGTAAAAAGAAAGAAATGCATCATGGAGCTGGGGGTGCTGGAGGAGGAGGTGTCTCATGATCTCGATCATAGTCCTCAGCATATACCCTCGTAAGCCAGGCTACCTGAGTCTGGGTCACTTGGAGACTAGCCGCCAGATCTGCCAACCGCTGATCTGCAACACACTAGGCCTCTTGAATCTCACACAACAGCCCCATCATGTCATCTGGTGGTGGGTGCGAAGGACCAGCTGACTGGAAAGGAACCCGAGAAGGGCCAGCTCCAGTGGAATGTTGTGGTGATGGAGGAGGAATGGCGTCCACGTCCATATACATCCTATCATCATCCTCCTCAGCATCACCCCATGGACCTCTACTGCTGCTGCTGCTGCTGCCACCTCGGCGTCTGCTGTCTCTACCCGAGTATGGGGTAGCACCATAGCATTTCTCCCCTCGTCATTGACCTGCGCATCTTGCATCACCATCTTGTAGAAGGCCTCCCAGTCAAGGTCAGTCAGAAAAGTGTCCTCACAAATCCTCTCATCAACTAAGTCGACCTGCAGGCGAGTGAGCCGAGTGGTAATCAAAAGCCCATAAGGTAGGTTGCCCCTCAGACTAGGCATTGTAGCACGGAGCATAGTCCTGATAATAATGTAAGGAAGGCAGACGGGTTGCCTAGTGCAGATGCAATACAGGAGGTACTGGGTCAACTGTGAAATCTTCTCATAGTGCCCACTCTGAGGAATCAGGTTATGCTGGATGATCATGCAATATACCCGAGGATCCGATCGTAGATTGATTGCCTTCATCTGCCAGCGATCATCCTTAAAAATCTGGCAGTCAATCTCTACACGCATCATCACTGATAGGAACTGGGGTTCTTTGGGTGCGCAGTATATGAAGGGGCCATCATTTGATAAACCTAGGAGATCAGTCAATTCTTGGCAGTTAAAGGAGATCTCCACCCCTTTAACTAAACTGGTGATCCTAAGCTCTACACCCCTGTATATGTCCTCTGGGTCACCTTCTACCTGTAGGTTATAGTAAAACTGTTTCAGCAATGCCAGACAGGTGCAACCCTCATACAAGATCATAGGAAGCCAGCCCATATCACCAAAGGCGCCCTCCACATTAAATAGGGCTAAGTTGGCCAAGTTTACACAATGACCCCCTTCCACCTTCTTACTTTCATAACGAGCATACTGTTCCTCTGATTCATTAGACCGAAAGCGACGAGGATCATGAGCTCTGGGGACTTTGGTGCGAGCCATTTTATCTGCAAAGACATGGACCAATAAGCAAGATAGTAGATATAGAGAAAAAAACTCAAAATTCTGACATTATAACGACGTGATTTGGCCAAAAGCCTCACTTTTCACCCAAACAGTTGGACAGGAGGACATACATATGTCCCAAACCATCCTGCAAGGCTCATACAGTTGGAAATTTAAACTAGGTAGGTTGAATTTGAAAATTTTTTGACAAATTGGAAAAAAAAAACCCCAAAAATTAGGTCAAAAGTGGGAATTTTCAAGTTTCTCATAAACTAACCGATGAAACTAAAATTTTCATGAGGGCTTTCATTCATCGGGTGGCCAATAGCAAAAGCTCCCAATAAAAATCAAATATTTACGGTCAGAAAAAGAGTAATTTGAAGAAAACCCTATAAATGGAGAAAAACCTAGATTTGAAAGCTTAAAAAGGAGAACTGGTAGAGAACATACCTGGAAGAACGGAACGTAGGTCGTGGATCGACGAAAGAATTACCCAATTTGTGTGGTCGACACTGTAGCAACTCATTGGAGGCGAGTTGAGTTGAAAACAAAAGATAGAATGGAGAATGACTCCAAAAATCGGATTTAAAAACACGATTTGGGGTCATGTGGTCGCAAAATTCAACCAAAACATGCGACCACATGATCGACCAGACGATTGACCATAGGCTCATGGTGAATTTCCAGAGTTTGTGTGGTCGCAACATGTGGTCGCATATAGTCCGACCACGCGATCGACCATAGGCTCTCGATGAGTTGCTAGGGTTTGTGTGGCAACCTGTAGTCGCATATAGTGTGACCAATCGATCGACCACAGGCTCTTGGTGAGCTGATAGGGTTTTGTGTGGTTGCATACCCTGTGGTCGCATATACTGCGACCACACCATCAACCACACGATGGAAAATACTCTGTTTTGACTGAATGACATTGAAAATTGAAATTTTACATTGATTAATTGGATTTTAACATGAGAATGATGTATATTATGATTGCCTCACATGTTCTCTGACTTTCAGACACTACCACCACCGAAAACAGGAAATGGCTGGGCGAAGAATAACCAAGCGAGGACGTAACCCAATTCCACCACCACCACCTGTGGAGGAAAATAGCCATGAAAACCCTATAGGACAGGAGAATCAGAATGTGGTACCGCCAGGAGCCAACGACTAGGCTAACCCTACAAACTTTCCAGCCCCACCTATAGATTTGGTTACTGTGGTGATGAACCTGGCACAACGACTGCAGCAAATACAATAAGTGTAAGCCAATATGCAATCTACTATGGGAATGGCTTTTTCAGCTGCACATACTACACCTTTATCGGCAAGACAAGCTAGTACCATACCAGGGGGTAGCAACACCGTGCCCCAAGCATTGACTATAAACAATATGATACCTCAAGCACCTCAAACGGCATTTGTACAAGCTCCAGTACAAAACCCTAAAGTTGCCCAAGGCAATTTCCAGTATCAACCACCTATATATGGAGCATATGTTTAGTATCAGTTGGACCATTCTCGACTGATCGAGCGTTTTCTAAAGATGAATCCTGGGGAGTATAATGGCAAGCCAGTGGATCCTTTGTGGCCAGCTCACTAGATCAACGAGATGGAAAGGAACTTCATGATGATGACTGTTAATGAAGAGGAAAAAGTGCTATGTGCCACATTTATGCTGAAGGGCGATGCACACCATTGGTGGAAGTCTACTCGGAGTTTCCTATTAACGAAGCACGCCCAATTGACCTGGGCTATCTATAAAGAGGCATTCTTTGAGAAGTATTTTCCTAAAAGTTTTAGAAATGCGATGAAAAGAGAGCTCCTGAGTCTGTATCAGGGACAGATGACTATGGATGCGTATCAACAGTGTTATCAAGAACTGTTTTTCTTTGGTCCCTCTAGCATGCAGGAGGAAAATACCAAAACCTGAAGGTTCGTCAAGGGACTGAGGGGAAGTATCCGTGAGCATGTATTGGGACTGGAAAAGAAGGTTTATAATGAAGCGGTACAGATTGCTCATGTACTAGAATCGAGCGAGAGAGAAAGTTACTTTGCTCAGAATAGAGGTATCAAAAGGCCTAATGGAAATTCATATAATGGATGGAGCACAAAGACCTTTAAACCCTTTCGTACTCAAGGCTTTAATGCTGTAGCCAAGACTACTCCAACAGTCCAACCTCAACAGAAGCAAAATAGTGAAGGAGTAAAATGCTTTAACTATAATCAAATAGGACATTACTCAAAGGAGTGTCCTAAGCCCAGGAAGCAGCAACAGCAAGGAAAGGTTCTTGCAGTTACATCTGAGGATGCTGTCGCATCGCCTAATGTGGTCACAGGTATGACTTGAACCTTTCATTTTGTATTACCTTGTGTGAGAATGTAGACTAAGTAAAACAAATCATAGGTATCATACCTATTAACGGTATACCAGCTAGAGTACTTTTTGATTCTGGAGCTACTCATTCTTTTATATCTTTGTCATTTGAAAAGAAGCTAAATCTACCCCTCAGATCTTTAGACTATAAATTGCTTGTACGATCGCCTATGGGATTAGAAGTGGAACTAGAAAAAGGTTATGGGCCATTTCCAGTTCTTATCGGCGAAATGGATGCAACCTCAATTCAACTTGACGTTATCTTAGGAATGGATTGGTTAGCTCGGCATTTTGCAAACCTATTATGTGCAGAAAAGAAACTAACATTTAATGACAAGGAAGGAGCAGAGTATAGTTTTGCGGGAACCAGACTTTCCCGTAAACGAAAACTCATCCTCTCGGCATTAAAGGCTAGAAAATACCTCGAGAAAGGAGGAGTTGGGTATCTAGTATCCGTGGTCAACCTCACTAAGGAAGCACCACAAATGGAGGATATTGATGTTGTACGTGACTTTTCGAATGTATTTCCTGAGGAACTACCAGGACTACCACCCGATCGAGCGACAAAGTTTGTTATAGATCTTATACCTGGAGCCACACCAGTATCTAAAGCACTCTATCAAATGGCTCCTACTAAACTGAAGGAACTGAAGGTACAATTACAGAAATTATTGGACAAGAGTTATATCAGACCCAGCATATCACCATGGGTAGCGCTAGTATTGTTTGTTAAAAAAAAGGATGGTAGCGTTCGACTATGTATAGACTATTGGGAATTAAATAAGCTTGTAATCAAGAATCGGTACCCATTGCCTCAGATCGATGACTTGTTCGATCCGTTGCAAGGAGCCAAGGTGTTCTCCAAGATTGATCTTTGATCAGGATACCATCAGTTGAAGATTAAGGAAGGTGATATTCCAAAGACAACATTCAGAACAAGATATGGACATTATGAATTTTTAGTCATGTCTTTTGGATTAACTAACGCACCACAACTTTTATGGAACTCATGAATCGGGTATTCCATGAAATGTTGGATACGTCAGTTATTGTGTTTATTGACGACATATTAGTCTACTCCAAGGACAAAGAAACTCATGTCACGAATCTATGAGCCGCTCTACAATGACTAAGAAAAAAGAAGCTTTACGCCAAATTTACAAAGTGTGAGTTTTGGCTAAATGAGGTCGCTTTCTTAGGCCATGTTGTATCTGCTGAGGGAATTAAAGTGGATCCTTGCAAGATTGAAGCCATTGTGAAGTGGGAAGCACCTAAGAGTGTTGCAGAAATTAGAAGTTTTTTAGGTCTAGTTGAGTATTACCAACGATTCGTGAAAGATTACTCTAGAACTGTCGTACCTCACACCAGTTTGACTAAGAAAGGAGAAAAGATTGTTTAGACCGACAAAAGATGTCACACCCCAATTCCGCACACTACAGAATGGTGTTATGAACTGCTAGCAAACCAACGGTTCAACCAGGATCTCGTACAGGTGGTAACCGGCTGATTTAAACCACATACATCCATATTCATAATCAGAGTAAATACACAATAGCGGAAGTCTTATAGTAAAATGAATTGAGAATCTATTGTGATATTAATATTAAAATAGCAAATTATTTTGTATCAACTAAGACATAAATAAGTATCAAATACATATCCTTAATAAATCCAAATAAAGAAAACTAAAAATCTAATCGAATACACATAAGTTGCACTCGCAGGAGGAGTCATGTGTATCCACTTCGTCTTCCACGTCCACCGCCGCCACGTGACCATACACTGGAGCATTGACATAATCTTCGACAGTAGTACCTGCATTATCAACTAAAAATATTCGACGTCAAGGGGGTGAGCACCCATCATGGCTCAGTGAGCAAACAAAACAATGCAACAATACATATGCATGCAGTCAATTCATATCTTTGGTCTGGTTTAAAGTTTGCAATGCGCAATAGAAAGGTTGGGTGGTCAAAGGTTAATGTTTATTGACCCTGCCTCTATACATAGGGTTTGGAAGTTCGCCCAAAGGTTAACGTTTATTGTCGTCCCAATCCACCCTATCATAACATTGTACAACAAAGGTTAACGTTTATTGCTGTACAGTGTCATACCAACAAGTAAGCCCCTGCTGGCGAGGGCTTGCAAACTAGACTCGCAACTAACCAATCCTAATGCCAAATAGTGTATCCAAGGCCTCACCCCAGCATCCCTCAGAACGTCCATAGAGATAGAGTAAGGCCCCCCGATAGAGTCAGAGACTACAAGGACCGAGACCACCTCCCCTGATACCCTACGACGTAATAGTTTTGCTAAAGTAATGGCGATACGACGATGCTAATGCACAAGACTTGAGTTAGAGATAGAGCTAAAATGCTGAGACCCGCCAAAGGTTAACGTTTATTAACGTTCCCATCACACCTCCCCTGATACTCGCTCACATCAAGTACACCAACCACATACATACATTCACATACCTATTCCTATCATCATCATCATCATCATGTTATAAACAATAAAGTAAATATGCATGAACAAATAATAGAAATATTGGATGATATGTTGTATGCACATTACAAACATATTCGCATAGGATCAAACATAGCATAGGACTCAAGAAAAGAGAAAACAATTTGTTATTAACCAATTAGTTTAGAGTTCTGTTTCCTCACCTTAGCTTGCTAATAAATCCTCTTACAAGCTTTAAGATCACCTTTATATTGTTATTATATTGCTAGAAGACCTAACAAAGTCGATAGAATTTAATTAGAATTAATTTTAATTTAAAAACCATGTTTTTAACTGGGGGTCGGAGGTAGGGTCGGAGTAATGATCGACCCTGGGTGCGACCACCTTCTGGACTTCCTAAAGACTGGGGGTCAATGCTCAGGGTCTGGTAGGGTCGATTGGCCATCAACCCGCCATGCGACCCCCTGTGGGTTTTGGTCGATTTTCTTCCTTAAATCCATTCTTCGTGTTTAGGGTCCTATGGCTTGTTCCTATAATCCATTATACACATGTTCTATGGTCTAGAACCATGATCTACCACCTATATGGCTTTCATGATTTTCCCCCATGGTTTTCCATGAAAACCTAACCATAGGTTGATGGTTTGGGTTTCTCCGAGATCATACTCTCTGCATTACCTATCCTAAGGTCTTTAGCAATTCATGGAATTAGTATCCATACCTGAGAAGAATGCTCTTTCTCTGCAACTCTTCTCCTTTTGCTTTCTTCTCTTCTTTACTTCTCTTTTCCTTCTCTTCCTTCTCTTTTCTTTCTCTCAATTCAATTAGGATTATAAAAGGAGTAAAAGAGGCTTAGGGACGTCCTATTTATAGAGTAGAAACTCCTAAAATAAGTCCCATTGAGATTTGGAAGGAATCCCATCTAAATTAGAAAACTTTCCTAGTTTTCAGATTTACCGAGTACCGGGGGTCGATAGGGGGGTCAGAGATCCCATCGACCCCTGGTTCCTGAAGTGTCCGACCCCCCATGTAAAACTGGGGGTCTGACTTCTGTCTTGGGGGGGGGGTTCGACCCTCCCTTGCTTGGTATGCGACCCTCCCCTTAATTTAAGTGTTTTTGGATTAGTTTAATACCTAGGATCGTGATCTCCTTCACGCACTTGGTCCATTTGGCTCATCCATGATGGGTAGACCTGGTTCAAGGTGGTAAGGCCGGGTTAATTTGATACGGGTCTTACAAATCCCCCCTTCTTATAAAAATTTCATCCCCGAAATTGTTCATACCTTCTGAGTCGAATAAGTGAGGGTATTGCTTTCGCATAGCATTCTCTTCCTCCCATGTAATTTCTTCCATGTCACTACCTCTCCAAGTGACCTTGACATAATAGATATCTCGGTTGCGTAGTCGTTGAACCTTCCTGCTGGTGATTTCAGTTGGTGTTACTTGAAAAGTTAAACCTTCAGTTAAATCAGGTAGATCTACTGTCAGAACGTGCGTTGGATCTTTGACATACTTCTTCAATAAGGAAATATGAAATACGTCATGCACACTTTATATAGATGGTGGTAGTGCTAACTGGTAAGTCACTTTCCCACGCTTAGCTAGAATCTCATATGGCCCGACATATCTTGGACTTAGTTTCCCTTTCTGTCTGAACCGTTTCAGACCTCGCATAGGCGATACCTTCAAGAATACTTTATCACCCACGACGAACTCAAGATCTCTGTGTCGAGTATTTGCATATTGCTTCTGATGATTCTGGGCTGTTCTCACTCGTTCCTTGATAATGTCGACCACTCGACAAGTCTCTTCAACAAATTCTAATCCAACGAGACTACGTTCCCCAACTTCATTCCAAAATAAAGGAGTTCGACACTTTCTGCCATACAATGCTTCATAGGGTGACATCTGAATAGTAACCTGATAGCTATTGTTATAGGCGAACTCGATCAGTGGTAGCTTTTCATCCCATGATCCTTTAAAGTCAATCACACATGCTCGTAGCATATCTTCTAGAATTTGAATTATACGCTCTAACTGTCCATCTGTCTATGGATGGAATGCAGTACTAAATTTCAATGTTGTACCCATAGCCTTTTGCAATCCTTCCCAAAACTTGGAAGTAAATCATGGATCTCTATCGGACACAATGCTCTCTGGTACACCGTATAATCGAACAATATTATCCACATACAACTTTGCTAACCTTTCTATTGTATACTGAGGTCGTATCGGTATAAAGCGAGCTATTTTGGTCAAACGGTCTACAATCACCCAAACTGCGTCAACTACTCGAGGAGTCAATGGTAACCCTATGACGAAGTCCATGGTGATGCAGTCCCATTTCCATACTGGTTCCGGTAATGGCTGTAACAGTCCTGCGGGTCTTTATCGTGCAGCCTTTACTTTCTGACAATTTAGGCATTGAGACACAAACTTAGCTACATCTGCTTTCATTCCTCTCCACCAATATAGTTTCTTTAGGTCATGATACATTTTTGTACTTTTAGGATGTATCAAATAGATGGTGGTATGGGCTTCTTTCGTCAGTCGGTGTCTAATGTCCACACTTTTTATTTCAGGTACACATATTCTTCCCTTGTACTTCAATACCTTTTCTTCGTCCAAGGTGAACTCTGGGTTAGTTCTACCTTTTTTGATGTCTTCTTGTACCATTCTCAGGTAAGGGTCTGCCTTGGTAGCTGTCTTCACTTTATCAATTATATCCGGTATAATCTTCAATGCAGCGAACATATCCGAAAACCGATGAATGAACCCTTGGTTGGCTGATCCATCTGTTGTATCTATCACATACTGCTCATTTTCGTGATTGAATACCATTCTGGTAGTACACATTGCTGCGGTTGTGCTAATCTCTCCCTGGGATTTTATCACTACCTTTCTTCTCAACGCATCCGCTACTATATTAGCTTTCCCCGGATGATACTGGATATCACAATCATAGACTTTCAGTAGTTCCAACCATCTTCTTTGTCTCATATTCAACTCCTTTTGATTAAATAAATAAGTAAGACTTTTATGGTCTGATTTAATCTGGAACTTCTTTCCGTATAGGTAATGTCTCCATCTCTTGACAGCATGTACTACTGCCGCTAACTCCAAATCATGAGTGGGATAATTTTTCTCATGTGTCTTTAACTGTCTTGAGGGATAAGCAACTAATTGTTCTCCTTGCATAAACATACATCCTAATCCCAATCCTGATGCATCAGTGTACAAGGTAAATGGCTATCCGGGAACAGGAATAGTCAAAATTGGAGCGGATATCAATCTTGTCTTCAAGGTTTCAAAGCTCTTCGCGCATTTATCCGTCCACACAAACTTTTCACCTTTCTTGGTCAGACTGGTGAGAGATACGGCAATCCGGGAATAGTCTTCCATAAATCTTCGATAATAACCAGCGAGACCCAGAAAACTTTTAATTTCTGCAACGCTCTTTGGTGCTTCTCACTTTACAATAGCATCGATTTTGCTGGGGTCCACTTTGATTCCTTTAGCGGATACTACATGGCCTAGGAAGGTGACTTCACTTTGCCAAAACTCACATTTGGTAAATTTGGAATATACCTTCTCTTTCCTTAAACGCTGTAGAGCGGCGTTTAGATTCTTAATATGAGTTTCCTTGTCCTTGGAATATACCAATATATCATTAATAAATACGATAACTGACGTATCCAACATATCGTGAAAAACCCGGTTCATACGTTCCATGAAAGTTGCTGGTGTGTATGTTAATCCAAAAGACATGACCAAGAATTCATAATGTCCATATCTGGTCCTGAAAGCTATCTTAGGAATATCACCATCTTTAATCTTCAACTGATGGTAGCCTGACCGAAGATCGATCTTAGAAAATACCTTTGTTCCTTGCAACTGATCGAACAAGTCATCGATCCGAGGTAGTGGATATCAATTCTTGATTGTCAGTTTGTTCAACTCCTGATAATCGATACATAATCGAACGCTACCGTCCTTTTTCTTTACAAACAATACTGGCGCTCCCCATGGTGATATACTGGGTCAAATATAACCCTTGTCTAGTAGTTCTTGTAGTTGTACTTTTAATTCCTTCAATTCAGTAGGAGCCATTCGGTAGGGTGCTTTTGATACTGGTGCGGCTCCTGGTATAAGATCTATCACAAACTCTGTGGCTCGGTCGGGTGGTAATCCTTGTAGTTCCTCAAGAAATACGTCGGGGTAGTCCCGCACGACATCAATATCTTCCATCCGTGGTGCTTCCTTGGTGAGGTCGACCACTGATACTAGATACCCGACTGCCCCCTTCGCAAGGCACTTCCTAGCCTTTAGTGCTGAGAGTATGAGCTTGCGTTTACGAGGAAGTTTGGTTCCCGTAAAACTGAATTATGCTCCTTCTTTGTCTTTAAATGTTAGCTTCTTTTCGGCGCATAGTAGGTTCGCAGAATGTCGAGCTAACCAGTCCATTCACAAGTTGACGTCAGAGTCTGCCATCCCAAGTAGGATCAAGGTTGCATCTAAGGTTTTCTCGCCAATGAGAACTGGACATGGCCCATACCCTTTTTCTAACCCCACTTCTAACCCCATCGGTGACCGTACAAGTAATTTGTAGTCCAATGTTTTGATGGGTAAATTCAGCTTCTTTCCAAATGACATAGATATAAAATAATGAGTAGCTCCTGAGTCGAAGAGTACTCTAGCGGGTAAGCCATTTATAGGTACGATACCTGTGATTTATTTTAACTTAGTCTACATGCTCACACAATGTAATACAACTTAAAAGGTTTTAGTCATACCTGCGACCACATCGGGTGATGCGGTAGCATCCTCGGATGTAACAACATATATTCGTCCTTGGTGTAACTGTTTCTTGGGCTTAGGACACTCCCTTGCCATATGTCCCGCTTGGTTGCAGTAATAACATTTCAGACCTTCAGAATTTGGCTTTGGTTGCTGTTGAGTTACTAGGGTAGTCTTGGGTCCAGTAGCAACGCCTTGAGCATGGAAGGTTTTAAATGTCCTGTTATTCCCTCCGTTATAAGAACTTCCGACTGGCCTTTTTATACTTCTGTTCTGTGTAAGGTAACTCTCCTTCTGGCTCGATTCTATAACTCGAGGAATTTGCACAGCTTCGTTGTATATTTTCTTCTCCAAACCCAGAACATGCTCTCTGATGCTTCCTCTAAGTCTCGTGACAAACCTACGGGTCTTAGTGTCTTCTTCTTGCATACTGAGTGGTGCAAAGAAAAACAGCTCCTCATAACACTGTTGATATGCATCCACAGAAATCTGGCCCTGATATAAACTCAGGAACTCCTTCTCCATAGAATCTTTGAAGCTTCGGGGAAAATACTTCTCAAAGAAAGCTTCTTTATAAATTGACCAGGTCAATAAGACGACTCAAAATTTTGGGTCAGTTTAAGTGTCACGAGAATTTAAAATCTGGTATGTGCATCCTCTATAATCTTAAGAGTAAATCAATAATGCACCGCATCCTATATAAACATATGCAATTATATGGCCACAATTAGATTTGATCCTCTACTGAAAACGTTTAAGGCTTCGTCTTCAGAAAATATTCCTCAATCCTTGGTCATATCATTTCAACTATCCCATACATCAGTGGCTGATAAGGTTAACCACCTTGATATACTGCTTGTTGTGCTCCAAACTTTTGCACTGGGGTATGCATTACTGGGACTTGCTGTACGGTAGGCACTGTGTTATAGCTAACAGGTGTTGGGGTACTGTGATGCTACCAATTGGTACCGTACTTGGTTTGATCCGGAGGTGTGATGTAGCATCACCAACTTGGGTAGTGATTTACATAGCAACTTGCATAGTTGGTCTCATCTGTGGTTGCTCTTGTATTTTATTGGGCCAAGTTTATTACAACCGTGACCAAGGTAATTGGTAGTCCAGGTGGTTGGCTGGAGTGGCTTGATTGTTCACTTCCTCTTATTTGCTCTAATCTGATTACCAACTCAGATGAGTTTTCATTACCCGTTCTCGACCCAGATAGTGGTGGGGTCAAGTTGTAACCTCATCTTAATGCTCAGCGGGTAATGGATCAGTGTGTAGTTGATTTCACTCTGAGTCTTCATGTCACTCAGGGGTATAGCTTTATCTTCTTGTAGTTACTCTTATTCTTAATGTAGGGCCATTATTCTCCTATATCTGTTGAATTTGGCCCAAGATCTTTCCCTTTACCTTTGCAGGGAATTAGGCATTACTAGCCATTTTCTCCTTCCTCTGTCCTACATCGAGTTTCACATCTTGTGAGTACCAACTCGGTATTCCAATTTTTTTGCTTTACAGAAGCTCCCTTCTTGCTACTGTACTATATCCTTGTATACTTGGATAACTGCCCAACTTAGATAATACCCTATATTGTTTGTTTATTAGGATAATTTTTGGTCTTCTCTTTCTGTGTGAGTGTATATATATGGTTCCACCTTTTATATGTACATTATTGTCTTGTTTAGGTTCTGTCTCAACCAACACAGGTGCTTATTGTGTGTTTGTATTAAAGCTTTTAATTTATCCAAAATCAGTTCATGGACTCTAGTGGAAGTATTCAGGTTTAATGGGTAAGGCCTACGAGAGCTCTGATACCAAGTTGTCACATCCCAATTCCGTACACTTCAGAATGATGTGATGAACCGCTAGCAAACCAACGGTTAAACCAGGATCTCGTACAGGTGGTATCCGGCAGATCTAAACCTCATACATCCATATTCATAATCAGAGTAAATACACAATAGCGGAAGTCTTATAGTAAAATGAACTGAGAATCTACTGTGATATTAATATTAAAATAGCAAATTATTATGTATCAACTAAGACATAAATAAGTATCAAATACATATCCTTAATAAATCCAAATAAAGAAAACTAAAAATCTAATCGAATACAAATGAGTTGCACTCGCAAGAGGAGTCATGTGTATCCACTTCATCTTCCACGTCCATCGCCGCCACGTGACCATACACTGGAGCATTGACATAATCTTCGACAGTAGTACCCACATCATCAACTAAAAATATTCGACGTCGAGGGGGTGAGCACACATCATGGCTCAGTGAGCAAACAAAACAATGCAACAATACATATGCATGCAGTCAATTCATATCTTTGGTCTGGTTTAAAGTTTGCAATGCGCAATAGAAAGGTTGGGTGGTCAAAGGTTAACGTTTATTGACCCGGCCTCTATACACAGGGTGTGGAAATCTGTCCAAAGGTTAACATTTATTGTCGTCCCCATCCACCCTACCATAACATTGTACAACAAAGGTTAACGTTTATTGTTGTACAGTGCCATACCAACACGTAAGCCCCTACTGGCGAGGGCTTGCAAACTAGGCTCGCAACTAACCAATCCTAATGCCAAACAGTGTATCCAAGGCCTCACCCCAGCAGAGACAGAGACTACAAGGACCCAGACCACCTCCCCTGATACCCTACGACGTAATAGTTCTGCTAAAGTAATGGCGATACGACGATGCTAATACGCAAGACTTTAGTTAGAGATAGAGCCAAAGTGCTGAGACCCGCCAAAGGTTAACGTTTATTGACGTTCCCATCACACCTCCCCTGATACTCGCTCGCATCAAGTACACCAACCACACACATAGATTCACATGCCTATTCCTATCATCATCATCATCATCAAGTTATAAACAATAAAGTAAATATGCATGAACAAATAATAGAAATATTGGATGACATGTTGTATGCACATTACAAACATATTCGCATAGGATCAAGCATAGCATTGGACTCAAGAAAAGAGAAAATAGTTTGTTATTAACCAATTAGTTTAGAGTTCTGTTTCTTCACCTTAGCTTGCTAATAGATCCTCTTAAATGCTTTAAGATCACCTTTATATTGTCATTATATTGCTAGAAAACCTAACAAAGTCGATAGAATTTAATTAGAATTAATTCTGAATTTAAAAACCATGTTTTTAACTGGGGGTCGGAGGTAGGGTCAAAGTAATGATCCACCCTGGGTGCGACCACCCCTATTCTGGACTTCCCGAACACTGTGGGTCCATGCTCAGGGTCTGGTAGGGTCGATTGGTCATCGACCCCCCATGCGACCCCCTGTGGGTTTTGGTCGATTTTCTTCCTTAAATTTATTCTTCGTGTTTAGGGTCCTATGGCTTGTTCCTATAATCCATTATACACATGTTCCATGGTCTAGAACCATGATTCTACCACCTATATGGCTTTCATGATTTTCTCCCATGGTTTTCCATGAAAACCTAACCATAGGTTGATGGTTTGGGTTTCTCCGAGATCATACTCTCTGCATTATCTATCCTAAGGTCTTTAGCAATTCATGGAATTAGTATCCATACCTGAGAAGAATACTCTTTCTCTGCAACTCTTCTCCTTTTGCTTTCTTCTCTTCTTTACTTCTCTTTTCCTTCTCTTCCTTCTCTTCTCTTTCTCTCAATTCAATTAGGGTTGTAAAAGGAGTAAAAGAGGCTTAGGGACATCCCAATTATAGAGTAGAAACTCCTAAAATAAGTCCCATTGAGTTTTGGAAGGAATCCCATCGAAATTAGGAAACTTTCCTAGTTTTCAGATTTACCGAGTACTGGGGTCGATAGGGGGGTCCGAGATCCCGTCGACCCCTGGTTCCTGAAGTGTCCGACCCCCCATGTAAAACTGGGGGTCTGACTTCTGTCTTGGGGGGGTCCGACCCTCCCTTGCTGGGTATGCGACCCTCCCCTTAATTTAAGTGTTTTTGGGTCAGTTTAATACCTGGGATCGTGATCTCCTTCACACACTTGGTCTATTTGGCTCATCCATTAGTGGTAGACCTGGTTCGAGGTGGTAAGACCGGGTTAGTTTGATACGGGTCTTACAAAGGAGGGTTTTCAAACATTGAAGGCTAGATTGATATCAACTCCCATCTTGACTATTCCTATTCTTGGACAACCATTCACCTTGTATACTAATGCATCTGGGTTGGGTTTAGGGTGTGTACTTATGCAATGAGAACAGGTAGTTGCGTATGCCTCAAGACTACTGAAGACACATGAGATGAACTATCCCACTCATGACTTGGAATTAGCAGCAGTAGTTTATGCTATCAAGATATAGAGACATTATTTGTATAGAGAGAGATTTTAGATTAAATCAGATCATAAGAGTCTCACTTATCTTTTAATCAGAAAGAGTTGAACATGAGACAAAGAAGATGGCTGGAACTATTGAAGGATTATGATTGCGATATCCAGTATCATCCAGGAAAGGCTAATGTAGTTGCTGATGCGCTAAGCAGAAAAGCAATGATAAAATCCCAGGCAGAAGTGAACACGACTGCGTCAATGTGTATTATAGGAAAAGTATTCAATCATGGTAATGAGCAGTTCGTGATAGATACACCGGGTGGATCAACCAACCAAGGGTTTATTCATCAATTTTCAAATATGTTTGCCACATTAAAGATTATACCTGATTTATTTGACGAAGTGAAAGCCGCTATTAAATCAGACCCTTATCTGAGAACGGTGCAAGAAGACATCAAAAAAGGTAGGACTACTCCTGAGTTCACCTTGGACGTTGAAAAGGTACTAAAATACAAAGGAAGAGTATATGTTCATGAAAATGAAGACTTGGATATTAGACATATACTAATGAAGGAAGCTCACACCACCGCTTATTCGGCACATCTTGGAAGTACGAAGATGTATCATGATCTGAAGAAACTATATTGGTGGAGAGGAATGAAAGCGGATGTAGCTAAATTTGTGTCTCAGTGCCTAAATTGTCAGAGGGTAAAGGCTGAAAGGTAAAGACCTGCAGGATTGTTGCTGCCACTGCCAGAACCAGCTTGGAAATGGGACTGTATCACTCTGGAATTCATCACCGGGTTACCATTGACTCATCGAGTAGTTGACGAGGTCTGGGTGATTGTAGATCGTTTGACTAAGACAGCTCGCTTCACAGCTATACGACCTCAGTATACCCTAGAGAGGTTAGCCATGCTATATGTGGATAATATTGTCAGATTGCATGGTATACTTGAAAGCATTGTATCCGACAGAAACCCACGCTTTACGTCAAAGTTTTGGGAAGGATTACAGAAGGCTATGGGTACAACATTGAAGTTCAGTATTGCATTCCATCCTCAGACAGATGGATAATCGGAGTGTACCATTCAGATTTTAGAAGACATACTTCAAGCCTGTGATATTGATTTCAAAGGATCATGGGATGAGAAACTAACATTGATCGAGTTCTCCTATAACAACAACTATCAGGCTACTATACAGATGTCACCCTATGAAGCACTGTATGGTACCAAGTGTCGAACTCCTTTGTTTTGGAATGAAGTTGGAGATCGGAGTATTGTTGGAACAGAGTTTGTTGAAGAGACTTGTCGAGTGGTCAACATTATCAAGGAAAGAGTTAGAACAATTTAGAACCGACAGAAACAGTATGCAGATACTTGACGTCGAGACCTTTAATTCAACGTAGGTGATAAGGTATTCTTGAAAGTATCACCTATGCGAGGCTTAAAATGATTCTGGCAGAAAGGAAAGCTAAGTCTTAGAAATGTCGGGCCATATGAGATTCTAGCTAGACGTGGGAAAGTGACGTATCAGTTAACACTACCCCCATATATGTCAAGTGTCACACCCCAATTCTGATCCAACCAGAATGGTGTGAGTGAACCGCCATTGAACCAACGGTTCCCACCAGGATCTCGAATAGACCGTGTCCGTTCATACAAACCATTACACATAACCACAATCAGAATATAAATGTACATCGCAAGACTTTAAATAGAATGAACTGAGTATCTATTGATAATTTAAATAAATATCCAATTATCCAAATTCAAACACATAAAATAATATCCGTACATCCATTTAATCCAACCGAAAATAAATGAAAGAAATAAATAAAATCCGATCAAAGGTACACGCAGAAAGGGCACTCGCATGAAGCGTCATGCTCGTCCGCTCTTGCCTGTACACTCAAAGCAGCAACATCACCATACGCCGGAGCGTTCACATAGTCGTCAACAGTGTAACCTGCATCAACATCTCAAACAATGTGTACACAAAGGGTGAGCTCACAACACAGCTCAGTAAGACAATCAGACAGTTTCACAATATTATGCATGAGTAACAATCATTTTATGCTGTGGTCTGGTTTTAAGTTTGCAATGTGCTATAGAAAGGTTTGGTGGCCCCCGCACCTCTATACACGAGTGTGTGGCACCTCATGGATCACACCCCCATTGGCCCACATGCACCCATCATGGAATAGAGATAGAGCTAAGATACCCCCGTAACTCCCCTGATACTCTACCCATACCAGTACCTAAGCCCCTACTGGCCAGGGCTCGCAAACTGGGCTCGCAACTAACCAATCCTATATGTCATCAATGTATGTTCTATCCCAGCACAGCTGTCTATGGCATAGAGATAGAGCTAAGGCATTCCCACACCTCCCCTGATGCCCTATCCGCAACTAACCCACTAGGATAGAAACAATACGCAGGTAGACCCTATCCCAACATAACTCCCTACGACATAGAGATAGAGCTAAAGCATCGTGGACAAGCCAGTGTCGACTCGGAGACCACAGTGCCACATAACAATGGCCAGACCAACATCAATATCGGAGACCACCGTACCACGACCTTCCCCTGATGCCCCACCCGTATGCATGTTAAGACAGAATACTACAGAAGGTGCTAATGTGAAGAGCGATCCCAGGCCCATGCCCCACTCCACACACTAACGAAAACAATCACATGCCTAACAATCACATCCTATCAATGCATGAATAGTAATAACAACTGAAAGTAAAGGATGGCATGTGAATATGCACAAACAACACATCTCATATGATCGGGTGATTAACAATAATTTACTGTCCATTAATTATTAGGTTTAGGTCATATTCCCTTACCTGACGCTCGTTCGATAACTTGCTCTATGTCGCAAGATCCAAACGATATGTCACAAAGTCTTACAATATTATTAGGGTCTCATTAGAATATATTGTTTAGGGTTTCATGTTGGTTAGAAACCAACCAAAGTCCAAAACCAGCCTTTCAGACCTGACCGGTCTCACCATACCGGTCGCAACACTGTGAACAGACTGTCAACCGGTATGGTCGACCGATATGTCTCCGGAAGACCATACACTTGGTTTTTCGACAACCGATGATTATTTTACATGGATTTTTTCAGGGTTTCTCCTATCCATTCTAAGTCTAAACTTGGAATTAGAGTTATCCCCAACTCATTCGAGTCTCGTTTCGATGAATATCATCTCGAAATACAAATCTAGGGTTTGATGGCAACTTAGGGTTTATTGGCCAATTTAGGGTTTTAGATCAATACCTACTTGCACGGTATTGATCCACCCATACAACTATCATAGGATAAGAAGAATAGTTAAAACACTTACCGTTGACTGGCGTAGCGTGAGCTTCGTCGAACGGTAATGGTGGCACCTTCTTCTTCTTCCTAGCTCCTTCTCCTTTCCAACCTCCTTCTTTTCTCTAGGGTTTGCGAGAGACAATGGAAAGGATTTGAGGAGGTTTAAGGGTGTATTTAAAGGCTATAATTAGGGTTTAGTAACCCTATTAGGATTTGGAAGGTCATAGATTTGAAATCAGGTAAGTGGGACCCTCAGAAGTAAATTTTCAGATTTCCACACTTAGCTGCGCAGACCATACCGATCGACCGGTACCAAGACCGGTACCATCGACCGGTCAACCTGAAATCAGGTTTAATTGGTCGTCTTTGGTCCGATTTCGTACCTGTTTGTCATCCGCTCATCCCGTCTGGCCCGGTGATGATCGAAAGACCTGTCACGACATAAAACCAAGGTTTAGACCGGGTTTACGGAGTACGGGTCTTACAACTCCCCCACCCTTAAAAGAAATTTCATCCCGAAATTTGCACAACTCCCCCACCCTTAAAAGAAATTTTGGCCTCGAAATTTGAACGTACCTTGATCGTCGAAAAGTTTAGGGTACTCCTTCCTCATCGCGCTCTCTTCTTCCCAAGTAATTTCCTCCACATTTTGGCTTCTCCAATGCACCTTAACATAATGGATATCCTTGGTTCGCAGTTGCTGAACTTTTTGGCTTGAGAGCATTACAGGCACCACTTCGAAAGTTAAATCTTCAGTCAAGTCTGGGGGATCAGCGGTCAAGATGTGCGATGGATCTCTGACATATTTCTTCAGTAATGATACATGGAACACATTATGAACACTGGACATAGATGGTGGTAGAGCCAATTGATATGCTACATTACCACGTCGGATTAATATCTCATATTGTCCCACATACCTGGGCATAGCTTCCCCTTCTTACCAAACCGTTTCAGACCTCGCACCGGTGATACCTTCAAGAATACCTTGTCACCCACTGCAAACTCCAGCTCTCGACGTCGATTATCCGCATAGTGCTTCTGTCAAACTTGAGCTGTCTTTACTCTCTCTTTGATCTGATCAATCACTCGGCAAGTTTCTTCAACAAACTCCGGTCCTACAATTCTTCTTTCTCCCACCTAGTTCCATAACAGAGGTGTACGACACTTCTTCCCATAGAGTGCTCCATATGAGGCCATCTGAATTGTAGCCTGATAGCTGTTGTTGTAAGCAAACTTGATAAGTGATAGCTTCTCATCCCAAGCTCCCTTGAAATCTAATGCACAAGCTCGGAGCATATCTTCTAAAATTTGAATAGTTCATTCTGATTGCCCGTCTATCTGAGGGTGAAAAGCTGTACTGAACTTCTACTTTGTTCCCATAGCTTTCTGTAATCCTTCCTAGAACTTTCATGTAAAACAGGATCTCTGTCAGATACTATACTCTCTGGAACGCCATGAAGTCTGACTATGTTATCCACATATAACTTGGCCAGTTTCTCCATGGTATACTGAGGTCTGACTGCAATAAATCAAGCCATCTTGGTGAGTCAATCTACTATAACCCAAACTGCATCCACTGACCTTGGTGTCAAAGGTAGGCCAGTGACAAAATCCATAGTAATACAATCCCACTTCTACGCAGCTTATGGTAATGGCTGTAGTAAACCTGTGGGTCTCTGCCTTTCTGCTTTAACTTGTTGACAATTCAGACACTGGAACACAAAATTAGCTATATCTGCTTTCATACCCCTCCACCAATATAGTCTTCTTAGATCATGGTACATTTTGGTACTTCCTGGATGTACCGAATATGGGGTGTAACGAGCTTCAGTCATAACTCAGTCTCTGATATCGCAGTCTTCGCTCTCAGGTATACATAACCGTCCACGATACCTGAGTACCTTGTCTGAATCCAAGGTAAAGTCAGGATTTCTTGCACCCTTCTCTAAGTCTTCTTGCACTGTCTTGAGATGAGGATCCTGTAGGATTGCTACCTTGACTTCATCAACTAGATCCGGCGAGATCTTCGAGGCTGCGAACATCGTAGTGAACTTATGAATTAAGCCTTGCTCCACTGGATCTTCTGCAGTCTCTATAATAAACTCTTCATCACCTTCGATTGAACTTGAAGCTGCGGCACATAATGCAGCATTTGTACTTGGTCCAGCCTCAGGTTTCGATGCCCACTTTCTGCTTAAGGCGTCACCCACCACATTTGCTTTACCCAGATGGTACTGGATGTCGCAATCATAATCTTTCAACAATTCCAGCCATCTCCTCTGTCTCTTATTCAGATCCTTCTGAGTGAAAAGGTAAGTTAAGCTCTTGTGATCTGACTTAATCTGAAACTTCTCACCGTACAGGTAGTGTCTCCAAGTCTTGATTGCATGTATAACCACTGGTAACTCCAAATCATGCGTAGGATAGTTCTTCTCATGCTCCTTTAACTGTCTTGATGCGTAAGCAGTCACCTGTTCTCCTTGCATCAATACACACCCGATACCCAACCCCGAAGCATCCGTATATAAAGTAAACGGTACGCTTGGTTTTGGGATGGTCAAGATAGGTGCAGAGACTAGTCTTGACTTCAAAGTCTGAAAACACTTCTCTCACTCATCTGTCCATACGAATTTCTCTCCCTTCTTGGTCAATCTGGTGAGTGGAACAGCAATCCTGGAGTAATCTTCCACGAATCTTCTATAATAACCAGCCAACCCAAGGAAACTATGAATTTCCGCAACAGATTTTGGTGCTTCCCATCCTACTATAGCAGCTATCTTGCTTGGATCAACCTTGATACCGTCTTCAGATACAACATGGCCCAAGAAAGCCACTTCAGCCAAAACTCACACTTCTTGAACTTAGCATAAAGCTTCTCTTATCTCAGCCGTTGTAGGGCTGCCCTCAAGTGCGATGTATGAGTCTCCATGTCCTTAGAGTAGATCAATATGTCATCGATGAATACGATGACCGAAGTGTCCAACATATCATGAAACACTCGGTTCATCAGTTCCATAAACGACGTTGGAGCATTGGTCAACCCGAAAGACATAACTAGAAACTCATAATGCCCATACCTCGTCCTGAAAGCAGTCTTCGGAATATCTCCGGCCTTGATCTTCAATTGGTGATACCCTGATCGGAGATCGATCTTCAAGAAAACCTTTGCACCCTGCAACTGATCGAACAAATCATCAATCCTAGGCAAAGGATACCGATTCTTGATCGTCAACTTGTTCAGTTCACGGTAGTCAATACATAGCCTTACACTTCCGTCTTTCTCCTTGACGAATAATACCGGTGCTCCCCCAAGGCGATATACTAGGTCGTATGAAGCCCTTATCCAACAATTCTTGTAACTGGGTCTTCAACTCCTTTAACTCGGTCGGGGCCATACTGTATGGTGCTTTAGACACCGGCGCCGAACCTGGCATAAGGTCTATCACAAATTCTGTAGCCCTGTCTGGTGGTAAACCTTGGAGATCTTCTAGAAATACATCTGGAAACTCTCGTACCACCTCTAGATCTTCCATCTTTGGCACCTCGGCAGTGATGTCGACTACAGATACCAGATACCCCACTCCCCCTTTCTCTAAGCATCGCTTGGCTTTTAGGGCGGAGATAATCAGCTTCCGCTTCCTAGATAGCTTGATCCCTACAAAGCTATACTCCCTTCCCTCTTTGTCAGTAAGCACAAGCTTCCTTTCACCACATAAAAGGACGGCTGAATGATGGCCTAGCCAATCCATTCCCAGGATGACATCGAAGTCTGCCATCTCGAGTATTACTAGGCTTGCTTCTAAGTCTCGGCCCTCAATACATACAGTACATGGTCCATAATATTCGGTCAAAGTCACTTCGACTTCTAGTGGAGAGCGAACTATCAAGGATGGGTTCAGGTGCTTGATTGGTAACTCCATTCGCTTCCCAAAAGAAATTGAAACAAATGAGTGCGTGGCCCCAGAGTCAAATAGTACTCTGGCAGGTATACCAGCTACATTTATAATTCCTGGAAATTTTTATTATTATCCCTTAGTTCTATATGCGCATACACACAATGAAAATAGAAAGCCAGAAAGTAAGGGATAGAGTCATACCAGTGACCACATCCGGTGATGCGGCTGCCTCTTCAGTGGTGACCGCATAAACTTTTCCTTACAGGGGAGGTTGCTTCTTAGGTAGAGTGCAGGTCTTTGCAATATGACCCACTTGCTGGCAGTTGAAACACTTTATATTTGGGTTGTATCCGGCATTCTGTGGCACAGGTGGTGCCGCATTGTTCCTTGCAGGTACTCTAGCGGCCTGAGCCCTGTATGGGCGGAATGGTCTATTGTTACCGCCACCCGAACTCTCACTAGCAGGTCTCTTCACTCCCCTGTTCTGAGCAAAGAAGCTGTCCCTCTGACTGGACTCTATCACCCTAGGAACCTGCACAGCCTCATTGTAGATCTTCTTGTCCAAACCCAATATGTGCTCTCTGATGCTTCCACGTAGCCCCATAGTGAACCTACGTGTCTTGGTCTCCTCCTCTTGCATACTTTCCGGTGCGAAGAAGAATAGTTCTTCATACCTCTGCTGATAAGCATCCACGGTCGACTGAGATTGCTGTAGGTTGAGGAACTTCTTCTCCATTTGATCCCTGAAACTCTTCGGAAAATTTTTATCGAAGAAGGCAGCTTTAAACACTTCCCAACCCACCAGTGTATACTTAGTCTCCAGATATGCCTGTGTAGAATTCCACCAAGCATTTGCATCTTCTTTCAGCATGTGAGTGGCAAATAAGACCTTTTCTTTCTCTATACATGTCATTAGACGAAAATTCTTCTCCATCTCAGCAACCCACTGTGCTGGCCACAATGGTTTCCCTGTTCTACCAGTGAATGATGAAGGCTTCAACTTCAGGAATCTGTCCACCGCTCTGCTCAGATCGTGCTGTCCCTGCGTGTCTGCTCCGTACCATGGTGGTGGGTACGGATAAGCTCCTGGGTAAGCAGAAGGCGACGAGAACTGATGCGGTGGTGGTAATTTTGTGCTTGGCCCATCGGTCTTGGGCTACCCTGCATCGGTTGTGAAGACATTTTCTCTCCAGACTCAGGCGTATTGTCAGTGGGAACAGAACCCGATGGTCTGAGCATCTTCAGTACCTCGCTCAGGAACTCCTTCTATTGAGCTTGCATCTGATAGACCAAGTTTGTAACAATGGTCTCAGAATTCCTGTGGGGTGGACCAGGTAAATTTGTCGGCACTTCTGGAACCTGTTCCTCCTCCACTTCCGGACTTGGCTCTCTAACATGGTCTTGTTCAACCTGTTCTTCCTCTAGGCGCATCTTGGCCTGATGACGCTTCCGACCCCTACGACCGTTTTCGCCTGCCATCTCAGACTATTTTATTTGGATCTGAGAAGTAAACGTAACACGTGTCAATCCACAATAATAGTAGTGTTAGTCTTGAATAATACAAGGGGAAATAGTCGAGAAGTAAAATTTCAATTTACACAAATTTTAAAAAATTTTAGAGAATTTTTCTAACTTTTCTGGTGCATACCGGTCGCAACATACCGGTCGCACCTCTGTATACAGGGTTGCGACCGGTATAGTCGACCGGTCAGAATTAAAATTCTGACCAAGACATAGCGGTCGCACCTCTGGGAGATACCGATCGACCGGTATAGGCAAAAACCGTCGACTGGTATGCCCAGATTGGCTTTAAAAATCGTGAAAAATGAGATTTTTCTCACTTTTCCAACTTCTTTCTTCTCCGGTGGCGATTCTCCTCTGGGTTCTGAGTTGCTACAGTCCGACCGGTGCTATTTGAAGCCGATCGTCTCCAGGTAGGTCTCTTCCCTCTCTCTCATGTTTTTAGATATTTTCCAAATCGTCTATATGTAGAAATTTAGGTTTTTCTTTGATCGAGATGTTTCAACCGTAGGAACTCTTTTCCTTCGGCTTGGAAAGGGTTTAGGGACCCCCAAGAGCAAAAGCCCTCAACCAATTTGGGGTTCCACCGAATGGTTTTGATAAAAATCAAATTTTTCACCTTTTTGACCTAGGTTTTCCATTTTTTCGAAAATTTTTGATTTTTCTTAATTTCTTGAAATTTCATATTGTAATTGCTTGTGATTGATTTGTTGAAGAGTGTGGGGGTTACGTAAGTCCTCCTCCCCATGTTTCTGGGTGAGTTCGAGACTTTTTCCCAATTTATAGCCATTATGCTGCTGAAATTTTGATAATTTCTAATGTTTTATCTTGTTTTCTTTTGTTTTGCAGATTGAAATGGCTCCTCGACGTGCTCTCGGAAAACGCCCTCACGGCTCGAGCTCGCGTGCTCCCCAGCCACCAGTCCCCCATCTTGACGAGCACTGGTTTCGATCTGTTGAGGCACAAGCTCGATTCCTGTGGTTCGATAATAAGAGCATAGAATCCGGGCGTCGGGTTAACTTGGAGCAGTTAGACCGGTTCGACGTGGCGCGGCGGCGTTCGACAGGCTTGGTTGGTTGCCCGTCATTTCCTACACAGACACCACCCATCCTAATCTGGTTAAGCATTTCTTTGCTAACCTGGAGCTGCACGGAGATGTGAATGATCCCAACCAAGGTAGGGATTTACGCATCTCAAGCTATGTTCGGGGTGTTCCCATTTCCTTCAACACCCACCAGCTGGCCGACCTTCTAGGGGTTCCAAATGATGGAGACCTAGTATATTGCCCTCCCAAAGTGAAGGGCTATCTGACTGAGGACCTGCGCCGGGAGATAGCACATCAGATACTGAACCTTAGAGCTCCTATGAAGGCGGCTAGCCTGAGACCTATACCCCGGGTCTACAGTCGCATCATTCAACACAACATCGTTCCCCAGAGCGGTCATTATAGTGAGTTATCCCAGCTCACTCAGTATATTACTTATTGCGTCTACACTGGGGAGCGGGTCTCTCTCCCATACCTCATCATTAGGACCATGCATCAGGCGACCCTGGCCAATCAGGCCAGTAACCTTCCCTACGATAGTCTCATTACCGCCTTGCTACGTCGTCTAGGCGTGAGCATGAGAGGCGAGGTGACCGTTGAGGATACTATGACGTCCGACATAGACTGGGACGCCATTCAGAGGATGCAGATGGTTGATCTGCCAGTTAGCGATGACGAGTTGGAGACTCACCCTCGCCCACTTGGGAGGGTAGCAGCCGCGGCGGCAGCAGCAGCAGCAGCCAATGCGGCCTATGCAGCCGAGCTCGAGCGGGATGATTACGAGGATAGGGCCGAGGATGTACCAGTGCCAGCTCCACAGCCTACACCAGCAACACCTCCATCTACCTGTCCCGCTGGACCATCTCTGCCTCCCTCCGACACCATGATGAGTATGATGATGGAGATCAGGGACACTCAGCGCGAGATGAGCCACGACTTGGTGCAGTTGGCTCGCAGTCTCAGAGTCACGCAGGATCAGGTGCACTGGCTCAGGGTTGCTTACGAGTGTGACTATGATATAGCAGACCCTATTCCTCCCAGGCCCCCTACCCCATGATTGTCCCTCTTTATTTTTCTCCTCATATGACTGTTTATATAACAGGGTAACTGTCCGGTTTGTGGACTGTACCCTGTAGCACTACATCATTTGATACTTGTTTCTTATTTAATGAAGTTTTCATGTTTCACCTATCTAGTGTGTGTGCACATGTTAAGTTTCATATTTAGAATAATACATTATTCTCTTTCTTAATCAGTCTCAGGTATCAAACAATGCTTAGGGTGTGTTTGTATTAAAAAATTTTAATATTTCCTAACTCAGTTCATCGACTTAGTTAAGTGCAATATGGTTTGTTGGACAGAGCCCGAGAGCTCTGATACCAAGTTGTCACACCCCAATTCTGATCCAACCAGAATGATGTGAGTGAACCGCCATTGAACCAACGGTTCACACCAGGATCTCGAATAGGCCGTGTCCGTTCATACAAACCATTACACATAACCACAATCAGAATATAAATATACAGCGCAAGACTTTAAATAGAATGAACTGAGTATCTATCGATAATTTAAATAAATATCCAATTATCCAAATTCAAACACATAAAATAATATCCGTACATCCATTTAATCCAACCGAAAATAAATGAAAGAAATAAATAAAATCCGATCAAAGGTACACGCAGAAAGGGCACTCGCAAGAAGTGTCATGCTCGTCCGCTCCTGCTTGTACACTCAAAGCAGCAACGTCACCATACGCCGGAGCGTTCACATAGTCGTCAACAGTGTAACCTGCATCAACATCTAAAACAATGTGTACACAAAGGGTGAGCTAACAACATAGCTCAGTAAGACAATCAGACAGTTTCACAATATTATGCATGAGTAACAATCATTTTATGCTGTGGTCTGGTTTTAAGTTTGCAATGTGCTATAAAAAGGTTTGGTGGCCCCCGCACCACTATACACGAGTGTGTGGCACCTCATGGATCACACCCCCATTGGCCCACATGCACCCATCATGGAATAGAGATAGAGCTAAGATACCCCCGTACCTCCCTTGATACTCTACCCATACCAGTACCTAAGCCCCTACTGGCCAGGGCTCGCAAACTGGGCTCGCAACTAACCAATCCTATATGTCATCAATGTATGCTCTATCCCAGCACAGCTGTCTACGGCATAGAGATAGAGCTAAGGCATTCCCACACCTCCCCTGATGCCCTATCCGTAACTAACCCACTAGGATAGAAACAATACGCAGGTAGACCCTATCCCAACATAACTCCCTACGGCATAGAGATAGAGCTAAAGCATCGTGGAAAAGCCAACGTCGACTCTGAGACCACAGTGCCACATAACAATAGCCAGGCCAACATCAATATCGGAGACCACCGTACCACGACCTTCCCATGATGCCCCACCCGTACCAAGCATGTTAAGACAGAATACTACAAAAGGTGCTAATGTGAAGAGCGATCCCAGGCCCATGCCCCATTCCACACACTAACGAAAATAATCACATGCCTAACAATCACATCCTATCAATGCACGAACAGTAATAACCACTGAAAGTAGAGGATGGCATGTGAATATGCACAAACAACACATCTCATATGATCAGGTGATTAACAATAATTTACTGTCCGTTAATTATTAGGTTTATGTCAGATTCCCTTACCTGACGCTCATTCGATAACTTGCTCCACGTCGCAAGATCCAAACGATATGTCACAAAGTCCTACAATATTATTAGGGTCTCATTAGAATATATTGTTTAGGGTTTCATGTTGGTCGGAAACCAACCAAAGTCCAAAACCAGCCTTTCAGACCTGACCGGCCTCACCATACCGGTCGCAACACTGTGAACAGACTGCCAACCGGTATGGTCGACCGGTATGTCTTCGGAAGACCATACACTTGGTTTTTCGACAACCGATGATTATTCTCCATGGATTTTTTCAGGGTTTCTCCTATCCATTCTAAGTCTAAACTTGGAATTAGAGTTATCCCCAACTCATTCGAGTCTCGTTTCGATGAATATCATCTCGAAACACAAATCTAGGGTTTGACGATAACTTAGGGTTTATTGGCCAATTTAGGGTTTTAGATCAATACCTACTTGCACGGTATTGATCCACCCATACAACTATCATAGGATAAGAAGAATAGTTAAAACACTCACCGTTGACTGGCGTAGCGTGAGCTTCGTCGAACGGTAATGGCGGCACCTTTTTCTTCTTCCTAGCTCCTTCTCCTTTCCAACCTCCTTCTTTTCTCTAGGGTTTGTGAGAGACAATGGAAAGGATTTGAGGAGGTTTAAGGGTGTATTTATAGGCTAGAATTAGGGTTTAGTAACCCTATTAGGATTAGGAAGGTCATAGATTTGAAATCAGGTAAGTGGGACCCTCAGAAGTAAATTTTAGGATTTCCACACTTAGCTGCGCAGACCATACCGGTCGACCGGTACCAAGACCGGTACCATCGATCGATCAACCTGAAATCAGGTTTAATTGGTCATCTTTGGTCCGATTTCGTACCTGTTTCTCATCCGCTCATCCCGTCTGGCCCAGTGATGATCGGAAGACCTGTCACGACATAAAACCAAGGTTTAGACCGGGTTTACGGAGTGCGGGTCTTACATCAAGTGTGCATGATGTATTTCATATCTCATTACTAAAGAAGTACGTCAGAGATCCAATACACATTATAACAGCAGATCCACCGGGTCTGACTGATGATTTGACATTCAAAGTAGCACCAACTGAAATTACCAATCGGAAGGTTCAATGTCTACGTAACCGTGATATTTATTATGTTAAGGTTACTTGGAGAAGCCAAGATGTAGAAGAGATCACATGGGAAGAAGAGAATGTTATGCGTAAGCAATATCATCACCTTTTCGACTCAGAAGGTATGTGCAAATTTCGAGGACAAAATTTATTATAAGAGGGGGGAGTTGTAAGTAACGTATCATACTAACCGGTCTTACAACCTTGTATCAGGTCTTCCTATCATGGTCGAGCCAAGTAGACCAAGTGCGTGAAGAAACCACAAGACCTGGTATGAATTTGAACCTAAAAATAGTCAATTAGGAGTGTTTGGTTGCATACCTAAACAGGTGTGGTCGACCACACCTCAGACCAAAGTGACCACAAAAATCTAGGTCGTGTGGTCGCAAGTTTTTGATTGTGTGGTCAATGGGATTTGCGACCACACCTACGACCACATGAAACCAGTCAGACTCCGTGATTAGGAAACCTTCCTAATCTGAAGGGGGGTTCTTTCCTAATCTAAGTAGGGTTTATATGGAGAGTTTTGCTCTATATGTAGGACGTCCCTTAGCCACTTTCATCCTTTTAGAATTCAAATTGAAAGAGAGAGAAAGAGAAGAAGAGGAAGAGAATGAGAATTAAAGAGGAGGACTAAGAGGAGTAAATTCAGAAAGAACTCTGAGTCTTCAACAAGTTTAAGTTATGAAAATATTCCCCATGTCAATTGAATGTCTAGAATAGATCATGAAGGAGATACGGATTTATGTGAGACCCCAATCATCAATCTATGGATAAATTCCAAGAGATCCATGGAAGGAATCTATGTGGATGATCGATTATTTTAAAACACTAATTTTAAGCCATAGAACAATCATAGGAAGGATCATGAAGATAAGCCAAGGGATCCAAACATGAAGGAATGGAGTTGAGAGTGAAAAGTTGACCATCACATGTGTGGTCGCATGATATGCGACCACACGAGACACACATATTCGACCACATACCCTCGGTCCAAGAAGGGTGTGGTCGCATGTGTGGTTGCATGATATGCGACCACACCTTGTGACCACATGCCCTCGAGAAGTTCTAGGGAAGGTGTGGTCGCATGGTATGTGACCACACCTTCCGACTACACACCCTGTGGTCACAGAAATTGAGACCACAGGTGCTGCCACACCTGCAACCACTCAGATTCTGTTAATCTGAATTGCTAGAAATAAATTCTAATTTAAAATCTATAAATTTGTTAGGTTTCCAAGTGGTATAAAAGTGATTTACAAAGCTTGAACGAGGAACTATTATCGACGAAAGGTGAAGGAACAAGACCTAAATTAATTGGCTAATAATAAATTGTTTTATTTATTAAGACCCATGCTATGAATGATTTTATGCTTGTATGCTTGTAATGTGCATTTCACATGTCATCCAATATTCTTGTTATTACTACTCATGCATATTTAGTTCAGTTTATTTATAAAATGATGATGAAGATGATGCTAGAAATAGGCATGTGAATGTATGTGTGTGGTTAGTGTGCTTGATGCGAGTGGAGCATCAGGGGGAGGACGTGACATTGTGGTTCATCCTGGTCACCAGACTCTAGCTATATCGCTACTCAAGTTTTGTCCACTAACATCGTCGTATCGCCATTACCTTAGCAGAACTATTATGTCGTAGGACATCAAAGAAGGTGGTCTCGGACCGTGTAGTCTCTGACTCTTCCGGGGGGCCTTAGTTCTATCTCTATGGACCTATTAAAGGATGCTGGGGTGAGGCCTTGGATACACTGTTTGATATTAGAATTGGTTAGTTGCGAGCCTAGTTTGCAAGCCCTCGCCAATAGGGGCTTACGTGTTGGTATGGGTAGGGCATCAGGGGGAACTATTATGCGGTGTTTGACCCGGGCACTTTAGCTCTATCTCTATTCCATGATGGGTGCATGTGGGACGGAAATGGTGTTTGATCCATTGGGCGGCTTCACACACTTGTGTATTAAGGTGTGGCGGCCATCTATTGCACATTGTAAACTTATAAACCAGACCAAAGATATGAATTGAATGCATGCATATGTTTGTTGCATTGTTTTGTTTGCACACTGAGCCATGATGTGTGCTCACCCTTTCGATGTCGAATATTTTAGTTGATGATGCATGTCCTATCGTGGAACATTATATGAATGCACCAATGTACGAGCATGTTGCTGCGATGAACATGGAAGCTATGGTAGAGTCGTATGATTCGTCGTGCGAGTGCAACTCATGTGTTTTCGATTAGATTTAGTTGTTGGATTATTCGGAACATGTAATTGATTAATTTATTTTATGTCTTTAGTCATTTGGAGATAATTGGATTATTAATTATGTTATCACTGTTAGATACTCAGTTCATTAATATTAAAGACTTCTGCTATTGTTTATTTACTCTGATTATGGTTGTAGTTGTATCTGGTTTAAACAAATGGACACGGCCTATTCGAGATCCTGGTTGAACCGTTTGATCATAGACGGTTCATCACACCATTCTGGTTGGTTCAGAATTGGGGGTGACAACCTAACACCCTTTTGGAAAGGGTTACAATCGTGGATTATGTACATCTATCCATGTCTATCTTATATGTCATCAAGGTCCTTAATAGGCCATACCATAGCAGAAGTCACAGCCTATTCTGGGGAATCGAACGGGATATCTGATCACCCACAAGACAACCCGAATCTTTCGGTGACGGACAACCAAAGTGATCAACCAAACAAATCCCACAATCTACATGTACAATAACCAGCATAACCAATAATAATTAATAATAATTGTGATGGAATTTTAGAGTACAACAAAATCATAATATAGAATAAGATGTCAACTAGTGTTACTTTAACATAATAATTCTGTTATGCCTTACAAACCGTTTCATAATATCTTTCATATTACATACAATCCATACTAAATAACTAGAGTAAATCTAGATAAAATACTGTAGATAGACCAAACCACATCTATCTATAAACATTAAAATCATGGAAATGAGGCATTAACTCAGTTCCCATAAACACAGTCTTTACAAGTACAGCCTTTGACATGACCCCTCAACGGCCCTCCACCAAGAGAAGTTCCCTCTACATCAATAGGATCCATATCAGCCGTCACAGAAGAGGTACCTACAACCAAAGCTAAAAAGATTTCATTATCAAGGGGTGAGCTCACATCCCAACTCAACGAGAAGTTAGGTATCCATGCAATGCTATGCAACAATTTAATGAATGATATATAGAAGCAAATGAACAAGCAATTGTAAGTGGCAGCCAATGTGTATGCAGCCATGGCCAGCTCAACCGTCATTGATCTCGAGATGAACTCAGACAATAAATGACACGGCTGACCCGAGCAAACCCTAGATGATTAGTGGCTTGTCACTGGGTGAACCATCATTGATCTAGAGACAAAACCAAAAAATCAATGACACCTTTGACCTGAGCAAACACTCGATGATCAATGGTTCATCCACCCTTTACTAAAGCACAAGTTGTTTGGCCAAGTTGAAGCATAATGCATAAGCATGTAATAAATAGGGTTACACCACAACAGAGATCCCCGTTCTACTCCAATGGACTAATTGTTCCCCCACTAAGGTGTAACCAGACATATGGCCATGTATCATGATCTCACATGCTATGTGATCATATACCCCATATATAATCACATCCATAACAACAATTACTCAACATGGCATGTGCACGCAGTAAATCAAGCTATACTCAAGCAAGAATCCCCATTCCACTCTAACGGAGTGACCTTGTCCCCACTATAGTATAGTGTGCCAACATGGCCCGTGTATTGTGCTTCCGCACACTACATGCCCATCTTACATGGTCTCAACAAAAACTACACCCAGTAGGGATCCTTGACTCTCCACTCCCATGGTTTGTCATGCCCCCATTAAGGTACAACCAGTCCGAACTTGATTCATGAAGTCACCCATTACAAGAACCACCATACATCAATGGCACCCCAACAGAGAACCTCATATCCCCACTCCCATGGGTCACCTTGTCTTTACTAGGATACCGGTACACCAACATGGTACCTGTGCCTGTGCTCCCACACGTCACATGTACCATCATACATGGTCATGCGACATAATGATATGAAAGACTACAGCCTACAGGGAACCCCGGATCCCCACTCCCATTGATCACCATGTCCCTACTAGGATGCCAACAACAAACAATATGGCCCTTGTATTGTGCTCCCACACACCATACATCCATCATACAACATCAAGCATACATAGTTGTTATTATAATGCAAATGCATGAACAATTATATATACAATTCATCGGATGACCTGTTATAGCAAAGAAATGAACATACAACAAACATATACTCAAACTCTATGTAACCTAACCCCTTACCAGTAGACACCAAAGGTACTGTTGAACCTCGAAGTCAACAAAGGCTCCGTCCACTACCCATGGTATTTTGCCAAATTAGTTAGATAAGTTTTATTAGGTAAGTACACATCTTTTAAATCAGCGTGGACAAGTCCTAGAGTCCATGCACGGGTCCCAAGATAAGTTGAGAACCAAACAATTAGTCTTCCTAATCATTACTAGGTTTATAAATCAAAATAAACTGAACTGGAGGTAAATTGATTGGTCATTCCTCTGGTATGATAGGCCAGTTAACACTTAGTCATTTCTTAAGTAAATACTAGCCCAGAGGATAAATCGGATGGTCGGTCATCCGATAGACCATCCGCTTCATATCCACTGTTATACAGTATGGTTCCAATAGGTTTTTTAGAGGCTTTGTCAGGTGCTGTATCATCTGGACCTACCTCCGGTTCATGCTGTCAATTCATGCCACCGGTTGGGTTGTCGCCGGTTGGGCATAACTCATGTCCCTGTGCCATCGATTATGCCTCTAGTTTGTTGTTGTCGGTTATGCCTCTGGTTCAGTATTAAGCCTACATAGAGGCATGGCCAAATGGAGTCTTACACTTTACTGATGGAACTTACCCGGAGGGTCATTCTACCGGTTAGGTGGCACCGTTTGGGTGGCTCCAGTTATGGTCCCTTGTTAGGCCAAGGCAATTGCCCTGGCGAAAGATTCGTTTTGTATCAGTCGGAGTTAGGCCCATTACTGGTCCTCTGGTTCGTATCTCAGGTTCATACCCAGAAACTAGGTCACCAACAGAGTTTGGTCTCTATTTCTTGGGGAATTAATTCACATTTCATAATATCTATTTTAGTTGGTGGGAATCATCTTCCCACCATCAATGTGACTTAAGGAAGTCATTTAAGGTCCGGTTTAACACCATTTATAGAGTGGGTGAATCAAAACCTAACATTCTAGGTTCCCATTGGTCTCCATTGATGGACACATAAATGGTGACAATCACAAATGAGTTTTACATACCAACACCAAAGGAAAAGGTAAGAGGAGGCCATTGGACTTACCTCCAGGGAGTTAATGCTTGAGCTTGGTCTCTTAAGCTCTTCTTCCTCATCTCTTACTCTCCCACGGATCCAAAAAGGAGAAAAGGAGGAATAAGGCGTCCTTTTATAGAAATTAGGAGAAAGGCCCAATCTCTTGTTCAACCGATTACTATCAACCTGGTGATTGTTTATCTGGTTATGTCTCCAATTGAGCTTAAATTAGACTTAAGCTTAGTTTTATGGGCCCAATTCGATGGATTGCTTTCTAGGCTACAAGTACATGTTCTATCACTAAGTGACCCAAGAAGTCGACCCACATCATATGGATGGTCAAAAGTCAGGGTGCCAAGTGTTGGCACAGTAAGACCTGACACAGTAGGGATCCAAGTTGGTGAGGATTTTGGGTGTGGGTCTTATAGCAGAGATATCGACTCTGATCCTTTTAGATGCCATCTCTCCACTAGGATATTGCCTATGTAAAGCAGTGTCCACATGGTTAGTACAATACCAACCCTTCGATACATGTACTCTACACAGGCTAACCAGACATCATGTTATATCATCAAACAATCAAGATAAATTTAATTCATATGCATGAAAAGTTATTATAGTTATATGATGGCATGTTATCAAACAAAAACAACGATATGCATAGAACAATTGTGACATTTTATGAACATTACCAAAATTAAATCGAGTCCAACCCACACGACTAATTGGCAAGGTAAACTCAACACTCTGATGATTGTAGAGTGTTTCCATTGAATCCTACATAGTTTTTCATGTATGAGTTGATTATGTGATGGTCTATAAGCTATGATAATCTTCGTCATTAATAATTGTGATTAATACTTACCTATGTACCATTACCAACCTTGGATTGGTGCTCTTAGGTCATGGGGTTAGCTCTAGAGTCCAATGATTAGGTCCAAAATACATTCAAACCCATTCTGGACATTCTATGAATGTTTAGAGGCAGAGTGTGACGTCAAGATGCCTCTGCATGCCAACAGTGTAGGTTTTTATAAAACTTTTGGTGAAAGTCCGAATGCGAAGTATCCGAAGGCAATTTACATTTGCACCTTACTTCCGAAAGGTTCCCAAAATGTTTCTTCTTTAGGGAGACGCTTTGTGATTGTCCAATTGCAGAGTGTCCACAGGAAAATTTGCCTCTGCACATTCCCTCGGACTGATTCCCAAGTGCTTCTATTATCTGGGAAACAATCTAGACTGGTTCAATTGCATGGATTTTGCATCCATACATGCATCCAAAACTCCTTTCATAGTCCAAAATTTAGTCTTCTTCCTCGTGGCTTATGGGTTTCCATTGTATGGTCTTCTAGGCCATTTTCCATTAATTGGGGAATTTGTTAGGTATCTTCAAAGTTTTGTAGGTTCCAACATTGGTGTGTGTTTCTCCCCTAACAACTACTATCCAGTTTTCTTGTCAAACCTGGTCAACATTCATTCCCATGCTTAGTCTGTCATTAATGGTGATTCGAGTTATTGTATCCTTAGTTATAGAGGGTAATTCTACCCTTGGAATACCTACTTCAATTATAGAATAGATAGAGGAACGGTCAGAACACATAAGGACGTTCGAGTCCAAACTTTTCCCAACATTTCCAGGCTTGGACGGCCTTCGACGACGTTCATTGTAAAACCCACACCTAAAATTCTTGGAAAATTTAAATTTTTCCACGTAACAGGCCTTCTTACCGCCATGACTTTGGCTTCCATATCAACTTAGAAGTGTATCAGATTTCATGTAAGATTTAAAATCATGCCTATGATCTACTAGAATCATTAAAAGTTAAAACATCAAACTAGTCGATGCATGGTTAAATCAAACAGAAACAGGCTATGGCAGTCGATGGATCAGGTCGCTGAAATGTTTTCGATGGATCGCACCTCTATCATCAACAGCACAGTCACAAAATGGGCTAAATGGAGCTCTTTCTATTTAGGCTTGGGAACACTTGTACCTAACTACCTTTGCATAACCAAGAACCATTTTAGACCAATCTTAGAACGTGATTATGTGCCAATTGGAAACCTAAAAGCATCCTTTGATCACAATTGAAATTAGATTAGAAGATTGAGTAAGAGTTGGATTCCGACTCGAACTCTTGATCTCTCACTCCTCAAAACCAACCAAAACCCCAGTGTATGAGACCTTTACAATCTCTGATGCATGTTTTGGAGAAAGCCACCTAAGAGAGAGTTGAAGTGAAAAGAAAGAAGGAAAAACCTCCATTAAAGGTCCTCCCCTAAGATTCTCAATATTGGAGTTAGCGAACCAGCACTTAGGTAAGCATCTAATGAGGATACCCAACACCTTTCAGTAGCTTAAACAAACCATCCAAGGTAGGTAATAATCATATGTTAATTGCAAATAGGTAAAACCGACATGGGAAACAAGGGAACTACTCTATCTGCGTCAGAGTAACTTATTGCTCACCATCACATGTGAGGGGATTAGCTTAATTTATTTTAGTGTTTCTCACATGCGTATATTGCTTATGATTGGATTACTATGTGATTACATGCCATCCAATATTAGTTATAACTATTCATGCTTTCTTGCATACTATCTATGTTTTGGATTGATAACACGTTGGATATATGATAACATGATTGTTTGGCATATGCTAGTATCCTAGTGGATCAGATGGCTAGAATGGAACTGTTGTCTTGATCCGTTAAGCTAGGATATGGGTACTTGCTGTCACAACCCATTCTGGAGAATCGAGCATGATATCCGGGTCAATCCTTGTGGCACCTGAATACATCCAAGATTTCTACCACAACGAGTACATATTAAATCCCATAGTCTACACATGCAATAACTACAATAATTCAAAAGCAATAATAATTTAAGCGAAAGTAGTTAATATAGAAAAATGCAAATAAATGATATATATCCCATACTATGTATCATGTTATCTGTTATAAATCATTTGTACTCCATCAAAATACTTACTACAATATCATTATACACATATCCAAATCAGAAAGAGTAAATTGGTTACATTGTTCTTGATAGACCTCTTACTCTACCAACAAAAAGAATCATAATAGAGTATATTGGGGAAGGGAGAAAGTAAAGGGAGGGCTATGTCATGCGTAGACACAGTTACTACAGGTGCAGCCCTTGCCGTGCTCTCTTCCAACATCGTTAGGGTCAGCAGTCATATTAACCAAATGGGACTCCATAAAATCAGCAATGGATAAGTCACCTGGAAAAGGATCTGAAAAACAGTGTCGATTAGATGGTGAGCTCACATCGCAGCTCAGTGAGAAATCTAGTATCACATGCAATGCACATACAACAACCAATGAAAATAATGCAATTTATTTTATATTTGGTCTTAGGTTTATGTTTCTATATCTTGGGCAAAGGTAAAAGTTGAATACATGACACTAGGCCTTGAGATCGCTTCTACAAGCTAACTCCCCCCTTAGGGACTCCCATCCTTACAGGGTTCATTGCCTCCCACCATAGACCCCACATATGCCAGCTACCATACACCTATACGTCACTAAATTCCTAGCTATCCCACACACATAGGCCACTGGCTCCCCTAGGCTCTCCCAACCTGTGGGTATGCAAAGCTATGCCAATATCATTACGTATTGGAGTGGCGTATAAAATAGGGAATGACACCACCTATGTCTACTATGTTCATTCATTTCACTTTGGTTGCCCACTAGCCGAAGTCCCCAGATCCCCACTCCTATGGTTTATCGTGCCCCCATTAGCATGTCGACATAACCATCGTATTATCCACAAACAAAGAACCCCAACTCTACTCCCATAGATCCGTGTCTACCACTAGTGTGTTTACATTCCAACGTGATCCATGTACCTGCATTCCCATGAGTTACATGAACCACCATACATGGTTGCAATCCAACATGACTAGTGCATCTGTACTCCTATGCATCACATAAGCCATCATACATGGTCACATCAATTCATAAATAAAACTATACTCTAACGGTGAACCCAGGCTCCAATGTATTGTACTCCCATACTCCCAATAGAGCCTAACATCAACAACATGATCCATGTATTGTACTCCCATACTCCACACATCCACCATACCCAAACAATCATACAAACATTCATAGTTATTATAATGCAATGAATGCTCGTACATAGGAATCATGACAAGCATAAATTTAAATAACAACTTAAGCTTGTTACTAGTAATGTAGACATGTTATTTAGAATATCCTACATCTAAGGACTAGACCCACCTAATTGCACAAAGAGTGCAGCAGTAACCCAAAGCCAAAACAGAAGGCTTCACAACCAACCGAGTAAAGTACCAATTTAATAACATAAGTTTTCATTAGATTGGTTAATCGACATGAAAAAGCCTTATATGTCCATATATGGGTCCATGAAAGGCTGGGAACAAAAATAATAGTCTTCCTATACATTACTAGGCAAACAGGAAAGTTAGATTAAACCAGCAGGTGGAACCAGTAAAGGGTTCCACCAGTACATGAAACTGGTTGACACTTGGAGTATTTTCTAAGTAAATGGCACCAGAAGAATGAGTGGATGATCGTGCATCTGGCTGGTCATCTGGTACACATACTATTATAAACTTGAGATTTTCGTAGGTTTCTTGGAAGCATTACCGGGTGATCATTCATCCGACACTGGCTCCGCTTAACATTAAGTCTGAGCGGAGGATCTAAACCAAGTAGATCCACTATAAACTGGTTGAATGGTTATGGCTAATAAGGAAGTACGTGCCTCTTGTTCGAGACTCTAATTAGTTCATTACTGGTTAGCCAAGGCATTCACCTTGGCTGTATTATGGTCTGGGCAAACCAAAAGAACTAACATGCTCGTTCTGTTGGTACATGTTACTGGTTCCGAGCTGGAAACCAGGTCATGAACAGAGCAAGGCTCCAAGCTTGGGAACTTGGCTGTCATCCTTGGTATTCCCATTTTAACTAGTGGGAAGCTCATTCCCACCATTAATATTCACAATGGGAGCCATATAAGTAGTGCCTCCATATTTCTATGGTGAAGACAATAGTTGCAAGCTCAAGTCATGAGTGGGGTAATTCTTCTCATGCACCTTCAACTACCTCGAAGCATAAGGCACAACATAGTCATCATGCATAAGTACACAGCCCAAACCAAATTTGGAAGCATCTGTATACACAGTGAATGTACCCTTCTCAAATGGAATGGTCAGAACCGGAGTGGAGACAAGCTTTTCCTTGAGGGTTTGAAAACTTTCCTCACATTAATCTGACCATTCAAACTTTACACCCTTCTTGGTCAACCTCATCAGTGGGATCACTATGCGAGAAAAAACCTCAATGAAGCACCGATAATAGCTGACCAACCCAAGGAAACTTCTGACCTCTGTTACCGAGGTGGGTGTCTTCCAATCCATGATGGCACTAACTTTTTCAGGGTCCACTTCTAATCCTTCAGCAGATATAATATGCCTAAAAAATGCTACTTGTTTGAGTCAAAACTCTTACTTCTTGAATTAGGCATATAACTTCTCCTGTCTCAACTTCTGTAATGCCAATCGGAGGTGTTCTGCATGGGCGGTATCATCGGATGAGTAGATGTCATCGATGAAAACGATGACAAACTTATCTAAGAACTCATGGAATACCCAAAGGACATGACCAAGAACTCGAAGTGGCCATACCTTGCCCAGAATGCTGTCTTGGGCACATCACTTCCTTTAATTTTTAGCTGGTGATAACCCGACCATAGGTCTATCTTTGAAAACACACATGCCCCCTACAGTTGGTCGAACAAATCATCGATTTGAGGCAAAGGATATTGGTTCTTGATTGTTAACTTCTTTAGATCCCGGTAATCAATGCACAAACGAACACTATCGTCTTTCTTCTTTATAAAAAGCACCAGAGCTCCCCAAGGTGAAATGCTAGGCCTGATGGAACCCTTATCCAGAAGCTCCTAAAGATGAACCTTGAGTTCCTTTAACTCTATAGGGGCCATATGGTATGGAGCCTTAGAAGCAAGAGCTTCTCCTAGGACTAAGTCAATCAAAAACTCCGTCTCCCGATCTGGTGTTAGACCAGGTATGTCACACCCCAATTCTAGATTAAACAGTGGTGTGATGAACCATCATGAGAACCAACGGTTCAAACCAGGATCTCATATAGGCTGTGCCAACCATGTTAAACCAAAGCATAATCCATAGTAATAAGCAAAGATAATAATTAAATAGCAAAAGTTTTATTAATAATGAACTGAGTGTCTACAATGATAAGTAAATAATTAACCAGTTATCTCTATGTAACCAAAACATAAATATAACAAACTATTACAATTACCAAAATACAAAAGTTAAATACTAGGTGTAAACATCATTGAAACACTAGCTTGACGAATCATATTCGTCCTCCACAGCTTGCTTGACCTTAGCTATCACATGTCTATATGTTGGCACCTTCATGTAGTCTTCAACGATATTACTTGCATCATTAGAAACTAAAAGAAAATGGTACCATGGGGTAAGTTCACAGTCTAGCTCAGTGAGAAAACAAAACAATGCAATAAACATATGCATGCATTCAATTCATATCTTTTGTTAGATTTTAAATTTACAATGTGCTATAGAAAGGAATGATGGCCACCATACCTCTATACATGAGTATGTGAATCTGCTCAATGGATCAAACACCATCGCTGTCCCACATGCACCCACCATGGAATAGAGATAGAATTAAAGTGTCCGAATCAAACACCGCTAACACTACCCCTAATGCCCTACCCATATCAACACGTAAGCCCTTGCTACTGAGGGCATACAAACTGGCTCACAATTAATCAATCCTAATGTCATCCAATGTATCTAAGGCCTCACCCCAGCATCCCTCAATACATCCATAGAGATAGAGCTAAGGGCCCCCGACAAAGTCAAAGACCACATAGTCTGAGACCACCTCCCCTGATGCCGTACGATGTAATAGTTCTGCTAAGGTAATGTCGTTACAATGATGTCAGTGGGAATGACTTGAGATAGAGCTAGAGTCTGGTGACCAGGTTGAACCAGAATCCCACATCCTCCCACTGATCCCCCAATCACATCCAACACACAAACTACACACACAATCACAACCCTATTTCTAGCATCATCATCATCATCATGTTATAAATGAAAAAAATAAATATGCATGAGCAGTAATAACAATAATATTGGTTGACATGTGAGACGTACATTACAAGCAAGCAAGAATAGAATCAATCATTGCATTGGACATAATAAAATAAAATAGCTTATTATTAGCCAATTAGTTTAAGTCTTATTCCTCTATTTTGATTGATGTTTATTCCTTTCCTAAGCATTGGAAGTCACTTTAAATCTATTGGAAACCTAAAAAATTAATATATTTAAGTTAAGATTCAAGTTTAGCAAGTTATAGAAGTAAAAAACCTTGTCCAGTTTCAAAATATACTTGTTGCTATCATATGGTCGACCCTGTGGTCTCAATATATGCGACCATACGACGTACGGCGGATACCCTATGGTTGCACTATATGCGACCGTACCTGCAACCATACGTTTCCTGAATTCTTTCTGAATGGTTGTGGTCGACTCTCTTCTCATCATATGGTTGACCATAGCTACGACCATACGTAGTCAGGTTAATTTTTACTTCTCATACGAGTTCCTTTTCTTGGCTTATCAATGGGATTCGTCCTAAAAATCATTCTATGGTCTTTAATCACATTTTATCCTGATTAATTATCCCTACCCTACTCTCTACGGTTTCCCATAGAAAACCTATAACCGAATCATTGTATTTGGTTCTACATATCAATTTGAAAAGAACCTATTCTATCTGATCAACCCTATAGAGTCAAGTCCTTACATTAAGCATGTTGTAGAGAGATAGAACTCTTCTCTGCAAAACCCTTCTCCAAGTTTTTCTCTCAAAATCTCCTTCTCCTTCTCTTCTTCTCACTCTCTCTTTCTTTCTTAGGATTAGAGTTTCAATTTGGGTTCTAAAAGAGTGAGAGAGGCTAAGGGACATCCTTTATATAAAGGAAAACCTCCATATGGAGTCATCTTTCAATTAGGAAAGAGTCCTCGTCAAATTAGGAAAGCTTCCTAAACACAGAGTCGGTTCTGGGTTCGTACGGTTGATCATGCAGTCACATAATTTGTCGACCATACAATCAAAATACGTGATCATATGTTGTGCGGTCACAACTAAGTTGACCATACAGTTGACCATACCCCTTAAAAATGCCACCGTACATCCAAAATTTACTGGTTTTTAGTTTTTGACTGGTTGATTTCACACAAACTTAAATAGTCAACCACACCAACTAAATTTGATTTGTTGCTTACCTCTTCTTGTGGTTTCTTCATATAATTGGTTCACTTGATCTAACTATGATGGGAAGACCGGTCACAAAATGAGAACTTAAGGTTAGACTGGATTCATGGCTTACGGGTCATACAACTCTACCACCCTTAACAGAATTTCATCCTCAAAATTTGCATGCAATGATCTTACAACTCTCCCATCCTCAAAAGGAATTTCATCCTCAAAATTTAGATGTACCTTCTAAGTCGAATAGGTGGGAATACTGTTTCCACATTATATATTCTTCTTCCCATGCAACCTTCTTCCACGTCTTGGCTTTGCCAGGTTACCTTCACATAATAAATATCCCAGACATATTGTACCTTCCAACTGGTGACTTAAGCTGGTACCTCTTTAAAAGTTAAGTCTTCTATCAAATCCGGTGTATCTACAGTCAATGCCCATGATGGATTTCTAATGTACTTCTCTAATTGAGACATGCAAAATGAGTCATGCACACTAGAAATAGACGATGATAATGCTAGTTGATATGCAACATTTTGGCATCTCTCCAAATGTTTATATGGTCTAAAACATATATAGGACATAACTTTCCCTTATTTCGAACCGGTCCAAACCACGCATTAGTGATATCTTAAAGAACACTTTGTCACTTATGGCGAACTAGAGGTTTTGGCGTCTCTTCTGACAATTTTGATATGTCTTGCCCCTTTTCTTTGATCTTGTTTGCCACTTGATAGGTTTCTGTGACAAACTCAGGTCCTATAATTCTTCCTTCTCTGATTTCATTCCAAAACACAGGAGCTGGACACCTACTATCGTACCATGCTTCATAGGTGACATCTATATGGTAGCTTGGTAGCAAAATCAATCAGCGACAACTTCTCAACTCAAGCTCCTTTAAAATCCATCTCACAGCTCAGAGAATACCTCCTAAGATCTATATAGTCCACCCCAATTGTCCGTCGGTTTGAGGGTAAAATGTGGTATTAAACTTTAACTTTGTTCCCATCACTTTCTGTAGTCCCTCCCAAAACTTCGAGATAAGCGTGAGTCTCTATCTGACACTACGCTCTCAGGCAGATCATTAAATCTGGTACTATTATCCACATATATCTTAGCTAGCTGCTCCGAAGCAAACCAAGGTCGTATAGCAATGAAATGAACTGTCTTCATAAGGCGATTAATAATCACCCAAACTGCGTCAATTGATCTGGGAGTCAGTGGCAAATCGGTGACATAGTCCATTGTAATATAGTTCCACTTCTAAGCTGGCTCTGACAGTGGCTGTAGTAAGCCTGTTGGTCTTTGTCTTTTGGTCGTTACTTGTAGGTAGTTCACACAGCGACAAGTATCTAGCCACAACTAATTCCATTTCCTTCCACCAAAATAATCTCTTCATGTTTTGGTACATTTTTGTACCTCCAGGATGTACCCAACACGGAATAGAATGGGATTTTAGTATTATTTTGTATCTATGATCTGAGTTTTTTTTTTTCAACTTTCAGGTATGCATAATCATCCTCTGTATATCAGGACCTTCTCCACATACAAAGTAAGTCAGGGTTAGTTTTCCTTTCTCTAAATCTTCTTGCATGGTTCTTAGATACGGATCTAACAAAATTATTGTTTTTACTTCATCCATCACATCAGAGATGATCTTTAACGCTACAAACGTAAGTGAAGAATTATTGCTCCATATGTTCATCCATAAGTTCTAGCTTAATTGGATCATCACGAGTTTCTATTATATGTTGCTTTTCTTCTAAATTTGAATATGTTGCTGTGGAACACCAAACGACGGTTGTACTAGGTCCTCCTTTTGGCTTCATTATTCCCTTTTTTGCTTAAAGCTTCAGCTACCACATTAGCCTTGCTTGAGCGACACTGAATATCACAGTCTTAATCCTTCAAGAATTTCAACCATCTTCTCTACCTCATGTTCAACTATTTATGGGTGAAGAGATAAACAAAACTCTTATCATTCGACCTAATATGAAATTATTCTCCGTATAGATAATGTCTCCAAGTCACGATTGCATGAATCACAGTCGCTAACTCCAAGTCATGAGTCAGATAATTCTTTTCATGCTCTTTTAATTATCATGAAGCATAGACAATCACTTGTCATCCTTGTATCAACACACATCCTTGACCCAATTCAAAAGCACCCGTGTATAAAAGGTTCCCCTGGTGCCAGACGATCAAGATGAGAGCTGATATCAACCTTGCTTTCAGAGTCAGGAAACATTATTTACATTTATCAGTCCAAATAAACTTCTCTCCCTTCCAGGTTAGCTTGGTAAGAGGTATTGCGATCCTAGAATAATCCTCCAGGAATCATCTGTAATAACCAGCTAAACCCAAGAAACATCTAATCTCTGTAATGTCCTTAGGTGTTTCGCACCATACAATTGCTTTTATCTTATTGGGGTCCACTTTTATCCCTTCTGATGATACTATGCGACCCTGAGAATTCAATCTCGTTTAACCAGAACTCACACTTCATGAACTTGGCATAAAACTTCTCCATTCTCAACCATTGTATGGCTACTCTAAGGTCTATTACAAGACTTTCTTCGTCTTTGAAATAAACAATATATAGTCTACGAAAACTATGATCGACATGTCCAACATATCATGAAACACCCGGTTCATCAACTCCATAAAAGAAATAAGGGCATTGGTCCAACCAAAAGACATAACTAGGAACTCATCATGCCCGTTTTTTATTTTAAAAGCTTTCTTTAGAATATTGATGTCCAAATTCTTCAGTTGATGATATCTTGACAGAAGATTATTCTCAGAAAATACCTTTGCACCTTGCAGCAGATTAAATAAGACATCGATCTGAGGTAATGGATATTGGTTCTTGATAGAGAGCTTGTTCAATTCCCGATAGTCTATACATGGCCAAACATTACTGTCACACCCCAATTCTGCATCATTCAGAACGGTGTGATGAACCGCTATAAACCAACGGTTCAACCAAGATCTCTAATAGGAGGTATCCATTAAAAATAAAACATGCGCATCCACAACCATAATCAGAATAAATACACAATTGCAGAAGTCTTATAGTAAATTAACTGAGCATTCTAAATGTAATAATCATAATTAAAAATATCAAATTATTGTTGTATCAACTGAGACATAAATAAATAAAATATCAATTACATCTTTTATAAATCCAAATAAAATCCTAATAGAACACGCATGAGGGGTCATGCGTATCCTCTAACTCTTCAGCCTGCATTGCAGCAACACGCTCATACACCGAATCATTTATATAATCTGCAACGGTGTTACATGCATCATCAACTAAAAATATTCGACGTCGAGAGGGTGAGCACACATCATGGCTCAGTGAGCAAACAAAACAATGCAACAAACATATGCATGCATTCAATTCATATCTTTGGTCTGGTAAATAAGTTTGCAATGTGCTATAGAAAACATAGGTGGCCAAAGATCAGGTTTATTGACGCCGCACCTCTATACACAAGTGTGTGAAGCTGCCCAAAGGTAACGTTTATTGTCGACTCACATGCACCTAACCATGGACAATGTACAAACAAAGGTCACGTTTATTGTTGTACCCGTTGCCCATACCAACACGTAAGCCCCTGCTGGCGAGGGCTCGCAAACTGGGCTCGCAACTAACCAATCCTAATTCCAATCAGTGTATCCAAGGCCTCACCCCAGCATCCCTCAATACGTCCATAGAGATAGGGCTAAGGCCCCCCGGCAGTGTCAGAGACTATAGGTCCGAGACCACCTCCCCTCATACCCTATGACGTAATAGTTCTACTAAGGTAATGGCAATACGACGATGTCAGTGGACAAGACTTGAGTTAGAGATAGAGCTAGAGTGCTGAGGCCCCGCCTATGACACCTCCCCCTGATAGTCGCTCGCATCAAGCACACCAACCACAGACATACATCCACAAGCCTATTCCTATCATCATCATCATCATCATTATCATAAACAATAAATAAATATGCATGAATAGTAATAATAGAAATATTGGATGACATGTTGTATGCACATAACAATCATACACGCATAAATCATTCATGGCATTCGACTCAAGAATAAAAATAGTTTATTATTAACCAATTAGTTTAGGTCTTGTGCCCACACCTTTACTTGATCGTAGATCCTCTTTCATGCTTTAAGAATCAACTATATATCGATATTATATCAGTAGAAAACCTAACCAAGTCGATAGAATTTAATTAGAATTAATTCAGACTTTAAAAAGCATGCTGTTAACTAGGGGTCGATGCTAGGGTCAGAGTTTCATCGACCCTGGGTGCGACCACCCCTATTCTGGACTTCTCGAACACTGGGGGTCGATGATCAGGGTCTGGTAAGGTCGATTGGCCATCGACCCCCGTACGACCCCCTGTAGGTTTAGTCAATTTTTCATCCTACAGTCCATTCTTCGTGTTTGGGGTCCTATGGCTTGCTTCTATAATCCATTCCACACATGTTCTATGGCCTAGTACCTTGGTTCTTTCACCTAGATGGCTTTCATGATTTTCCCCATGGTTTTCCATGGAAACCTAACCATGGGTGGATGATTTGGGTTTCTCCTAGATCATTCCCTCTTCTCTATCTATCCTAAGATCTGTAGAATTTTATGGGGATAGTATCCATACCTGAGAATTAGGCTTGTTTCTCTAAAGCCTTCTCCTTAATCTTCTTCTCTACTTTCCTTCTCTTCTCTTTCTCTTCTCCTTCTCTTCTCTTTCTCTCAATCCAATTAGGTTTCTAAAAGGAGTGAAAGAGGCTTAGGGACATCCTATTTATAGAGTAGAAACTCCTAAAATAAGTCCCATTGAGATTAGGAAGGAATCCCATTGAAATTAGGAAAGTTTCCTAATTTTTGGTTCGTGCTGTTTTTACCGATTACCGGGGGTCGATGGGGGGTCGGAGATGCTGTCGACCCCTGGTTCTTAAAAAGTCCGACCCCCGGTATAAAACTGGGGGTCTGACTTTTATACTGTGGGGTTCCGACCCTCCCACTATTTTTGGTGTTTTTGGGTCAGTTTAATACCTGGGATCGTGATCTCCTTCAAGCACTTGATCCGTTTGGTTCGACCATGATGGGTAGACCTGGTTCAAGGTGGTAAGACCGGGTTAGTTTGATATGGGTCTTACAACTCCCCCCTACTTATAAAAATTTTGTCCTCAAAATTGTACATACCTTCTAAGTCGAATAAGTGAGGGTATAGCTTTCGCATAGCATTCTCTTCTTCGCATGTAATTTCTTCCATGTCTCTACTTCTCTAGGTGACCTTAACATAATAGATATCTCAGTTGCATTGTCGTTGAACCTTTCGGCTGGTGATTTCAGATGGTGTTACTTCAAATGTCAAATCATCAGTCAAATCAGGTAAGTCTACTGTCAAAACGTGTGTTGGATCCTTGACATACTTCATCAATAAGGAAATGTGAAATACATCATGCACACTTTACATAGATGGTGGTAGTGCTAACTGGTAAACCACTTTCCCATGCTTAGCTAGAATCTCATATGGCCCGACATATCTTGGACTTAATTTCCCTTTCTGTCCGAACCGTTTCAATCCTCGTATAGGCGATACTTTTAAGAATACTTTATCACCCACGACGAACTCAAGGTCTCGACGTCGGGTATCGGCATATTGCTTCTGACTATTCTGAGCTGTTCTTACTCTATCTTTGATAATGTCGACCACTCGACAAGTCTCTTCAACAAATTCCGGTCCAACAATACTACGTTCCCCGACTTCGTTCCAAAATAAAGGAGTTCGACACTTTCTGCCATACAGTGCTTCATAGGGTGACATATGTATAGTAGCCTGATAGCTATTATTATAAGCGAACTCAATCAGTGGTAACTTTTCATCCCATGATCCTTTGAAGTCAATTACACATGCTCGAAGAATATCTTCTAGAATCTGAATTGTACGCTCCAACTGTCCATCTGTCTGTGGATGGAATGCAGTAATAAACTTCAATGTTGTACCCATAGCCTTTTGCAATCCTTCCCAAAACTTTGAAGTAAATCGTAGATCTCTATCAGACAAAATACTTTCAGGTACACCGTGTAAACGCACAATGTTATCCACATACAGCTTAGCTAACCTCTCTAGTGTATACTGGGGTCGTATAGGTGTAAAGCGAGCTGTTTTAGTCAGGCGGTCTACAATCACCCAAACTGTGTCAACTACTTGAGGAGTCAGTGGTAATCCTGTGACGAAGTCCATAGTGATGCAGTCCCATTTCCATGCTGGTTTCGGTGATGACTGTAACAGTCCTGCCAGTCTTTGTCGTTCAGCCTTTACTTTCTGATAATTTAGGCATTGAGACACGAACTTAGCTACATCTGCTTTCATTCCTCTCCACCAATATAGTTTCTTTAGATCATGATACATCTTAGTGCTTCCAGGATGTATCGAATAAATGGTGGTATAGGCTTCCTTCATCAATCGGTGTTTAATGTCCACACTTTCTGTTTTGGGTACACATATTCTTCCTTTGTATTTCAATACCTTTTCTTCATCCAAGGTGAACTCAGGGTTAGTTCTACCTTTTACGATGTCTTCTTGTACCGTTCTCAGGTAAGGGTCTGATTTGATAGCTGTCTTCACTTCATCTACTATATCTGGTATAATTTTCAATGCGACAAACATATTTGAAAATAGATGAATAAACCCTTGGTTGGCTGATCCATCTGGTGCGTCTATCACAAACTGCTCATTACTGTGCTTGAATACCTTTCTGGTGGTACACATTGCGGCAGTTGTGCTAACCTCTCCCTGAGATTTTATCATTGCCTTTTTGCTCAACGCATCGGCTACTACATTAGCTTTCCCTGGATGATACTGTATATCACAATCATAGTCTTTCAATAGTTCCAGTCATCTTCTTTGTCTCATATTCAGCTCCTTCTGATTAAATAGATAAGTAAGACTTTTATGGTCTAATTTAATCTGAAACTTCTCCCCGTACAGATAATGTCTCCTTATTTTGACAGGATGTACTACTGCCGCTAGTTCCAAATCATGAGTGGGGTAGTTCTTTTCATGTGTCTTCAGTTATCTTGAGGCATATGCAATTACTTGTTCTCCTTGCATAAGTATGCATCCTAATCCCAGTCCTGACGCATTGGTGTACAAGATGAATGGTTGTCCTGGAATCGGGATGATCAAGATTGGAGCTGATATCAATCTAGCTTTCAAGGTTTGGAAACTCTTCTTTCATTTGTCCGTCCAAACAAACTTCTCGCCCTTCTTAGTCAAACTGGTAAGAGGTACGGAAATTCGAGAATAGTCTTCCACAAATCGTCGATAATACCCAGCTAGACCCAGAAAACTTCTAATTTCCACAACGCTCTTCAGTGCTTCCCACTTTACAATAGCATCGATCTTGCTGGGATCCACTTTAATTCCTTCTGCGGATACTACATGGCCTAGAAATGCGACTTTCTTTAGCCAAAACTCACACTTTGTAAATTTGGCGTAGAGCTTTTCCCTTCATAGTCGTTGCAGAGCGGCGTTTAGATTCTTGACATGACTTTCCTCGTCTTTGGAGTAGACTAATATATCATAAATGAATACAATAACCGACGTATCCCACATGTCGTGGAAAACCCGGTTCATAAGTTCCATAAAGGTTGCTGGTGTGTTTGTCAACCCAATAGACATGACAAAAAATTCATAATGTCCATATCTGGTCCTGAATGCTGTCCTGGGGATATCACCATCCTTAATCTACAACTGATGGTAGCCTGACCGAAGATCAATCTTTGAGAACACTTTGGCACCTTGCAACTGATCCAACAGATCATCGATCCGGGGCAATGGATACCGATTTTTGATTGTCAGTTTATTCAATTCTCGGTAGTCTATACACAAGCGAACGCTACCGTCCTTTTTCTTCACGAATAATACTAGTGTTCCATGGTGACATGCTAGGACGAATGTAACCCTTGTCCAGCAGTTCGTGTAGTAGTACTTTCAATTCCTTCAGTTCAGTAGGAGCCATTCGATAAGGTGCTTTCGATACTGGTGCGGCTCCAGGTATAAGATCTATAACGAACTCTGTAGCTCGGTCGGGTGGTAATCTTGGTAATTCTTCAGGAAATACGTCTGGATAGTCACGCACGACATCAATATCTTCCATTCCTGGTGCTTCCTTGGTAATGTCAACCACAGATACTAAATAACCGATTGCTCATTTCTCAAGGCACTACTTAGCCTTTAGCGCCGAGAGTATGAGCTTTCGTTTTCAGGGAAGTTTTGTTCCTGTAAAACTGAACTCGGCTCCTTCCTTGTCTTTAAATGTAAGCTTCTTTTCGGTACACAATAGGTTTGTAGAATGCCGAACTAACCAGTCCATTCCCAAGATGACGTCAAAGTCTGCCATCTCAAGTTGGATCAAGGTTGCATCCAAGGTCTTTTCATCAATAAGAACTAGACATTGTCCATAACTTTTTTTTAACTCCACTTCTAATCCCATAGGTGATCATACAAGTAGTTTGTAGTCTAAGGATTTGAGGGGTAGATTTAACTTCTTTCCAAATGTCACAGATATAAAGGAATGAGTAGCTCCTGAATCAAAGAGTACTCTGGCGGGAATGCCATTAATAGGTGCGATACCTGTGATTTGTTTTGGTTTAGTCTACATGCTCATACAATGTAATACATCTAATAAAAATGTAAGTCATACCTGTAACCACATCAGGCGATGTGGCAGCATCCTCGGATGTAACCGCGTAAACTCGTCCTTGATGTAGCTGCTTCTTGGGCTTAGGACATTCCCTTGCTATATGTCCCACTTGGTTGCAGCTAAAACATTTTATCCCTTCAGTAATTGGCTTCTATTGCTGTTGAACTATGGGGATAGTCTTGGTCACAGTGGTAAAGCCATCATGCATGGAAGGATTTGAATGTCTTGTTATTCTCTCCATTATAAGAATTTCCAGTTGGCCTTTTTATACCTCTGTTTTGCATGAAATAACTCTCCTTCTGGCTTGATTCTATAACTTGAGAAATTTGTGCTGCTTCATTATAGATTTTCTTTTCTTATTTGCAGATACTATGGCTCGTACCAAGGTACCCAGAGTTCGTGACAGTCTTCGCTTCCGTACCAACGAAGCCGAGGCACAGTATGCCCACTACGCTCACAAGAAGGTAGAGGGAGGCCGCAAAGTGGACTTGGCTGACTTAGCCTTGTTCAATGTGGAGAGAGCCTTTGGTGATATGGGATGGCTCCTTGTCATCACTTATGATGTGTGTACCCATCCTGACTTGGTACGCCAGTTCTACTGTAATTTCCAGGTGGTGGGAAATTACAATGATGTGGAGAGGGGTGAGGAGCTTTGCATCACGAGCTACGTCAAGGGGGTTGACGTTTCATTTGATTATCGGCAACTGGCCGACTTGTTGGGCATTTTCTATGCTGGCCCCATGGTGTTCTGTAATCCTGGAGAGCCCCAGTTCTTTTCTCTGCAGATGAGGGCTGAGATCGATAGCCAGCTCATCCGACCTGATCGCTGGCAGATGAAAGCGAGTTGTCTGTGCTCAGATCCATGGGTATATTGCAAGATCATTCAGCATAACCTGATACCACAGAGTGGTCATTACGAGAGGATCTCCCAGTTGACCCAGTATCTATTATACTGTATATGCACTTGGCAGCCCGTCTGCCTTCCATACATCATCATGCATACCATGATCAGTGCCACGTTGCCCAGTCACACTGGCGACCTTCCTTACGGACGCATGATCACTACCTTGCTTACCTGCCTGGGGGTTGACTTAGTGGATGAGAAGATTCAGGAGAAATCCTTATCATCACCTCTGAATTGGGAGGCTATTTGCAAGATGGGCGTACGGGATGCCCAGGTCAGTGATGAGGAGAGGATGTGATGGTGCACCCTCGCACTCTAGTGGAGGTGGCTGATGCTGAGGCCGTAGCAGCAGCCGCTGGAGCAGGGGTTCCTGGGGATGATAATGATCGGTTATACATGGATGTAGATGTCATACCTCCTCCATCACCTACCCATGCTACTGGAGATGGTCCATCTTCATCACCTGGTCCTTCGCATGCAGCTGGTCCTTCGTATACTCCATCTGATGACATGATGAGGATATTACACGAGATACGAGAGGCTCAGCGTATGTCTGACCTGAGGATGGGAGAGCTTATAGAGGCTCAGCGTATGACTGACCAGCGGGTGGCTGATCTCACAGCTAGTCTCCAGACGAGCCAGACTCAGCTAGCTTGGTTGACCATGGTCTACGCTGAGGACTATGATAGAGACCGTGAGGCACCACTTCCCCCATCACCTCCAGCATCTTGATGTACTCCTTTTATTTTTTTTTGTACTTCAGAGTAACTGTCCAGACTGTGGACTGTACTCTACTTTAATTATATATATAAACGTTTGTTCTTCCTTTTTGGTTGTATATATATTTGTTTCCCATTTAATAGATGCATTATTCTCTTTCAGTTTAGTCTCAAACAACACAGATGCTTATGGTGTGTTATTATTATGTCTTTTATATTTTTATCCTATCTTAGTTCACACCCTTTTTGTGGAAGTATATTGTTTCACAGATAAAGCCTGAGATGCTCTGATACCAAGTTGTCACACCCCAATTATGTACCATTCAGAAAGGTGTGATGAACCACTATAAACCAACGGTTCAACCAAGATCTCTAATAGGCGGTATCCATTAAAAATAAAACCATGCGCATCCACAACCATAATCAGAATAAATACACAATAGTGGAAGTCTTATAGTAAATGAACTGAGCATTCTAAATGTAATAATCATAATTAAAAATATCAAATTGTTGTTGTATCAACTAAGACATAAATAAATAAAATATCAATTACATCTTTTATAAATCCAAACAAAATCCTAATAGAACACGCATGAGTTGCACTCGCATGAGGTGTCATGCGTATCCTCTAAGTCTTCAGCCTCCATTGTAGCAATACGCGCATACACTGAATCATTTATATAATCTGCAAACTGTGGTACCTGCATCATCAACTAAAAATATTCGACGTCGAGAGGGTGAGCACACATCATGGCTCAGTGAGCAAACAAAACAATGCAACAAACATATGCATGCATTCAATTCATATCTTTGGTCTGATAAATAAGTTTGCAATGTGTCATAGAAAGGATAGGTGGCCAAAGATCACGTTTATTGACGCCGCACCTCTATACACAAGTGTGTGAAGCCGCCCAAAGGTAACGTTTATTGCCGACTCACATGCATCCAACCATGGACAATGTACACACAAAGGTCACGTTTATTGCTGTACCCGTTGCCCATACCAACATGTATGCCCCTACTGGTGAGGGCTCACAAACTGGGCTCGCAACTAACCAATCCTAATGCCAATCACTGTATCCAAGGACTCACCCCAACATCCCTCAATACATCCATAGAGATAGGGCTATGGCCCCCTGGCAGAGTCAGACACTACACGGTCTAAGACCACCTCCCCTCATACCCTATGACGTAATAGTTCTGCTAAGATAATGGCGATACGATGATGTCAGTGGACAAGACTTGAGTTAGAGATAGAGCTAGAGTGCTGAGGCCCCGCCTATGACACCTCCCCCTGATACTCGCTCGCATCAAGCATACTAACCACATGCATACATCCACATGCCTATTCCTATCATCATCATCATCATCATCATTATCATAGACAATAAATAAATATACATGAACAGTAATAATAGAAATATTGGATGACATGTTGTATGCACATAACAATCATATACGCATAAATCCTTCATGGCATTGGACTCAAGAATAAAAATAGTTTATTATTAACCAATTAGTTTAGATCTTGTTTCCTCACCATTACTTGATCATAGATCCTCTTTCAGGCTTTAAGAATCAACTATATATCGATATTATATCACTAGAAGACCTAACCAAGTCGATAGAATTTAATTAGAATTAATTCAGACTTTAAAAAGCGTGCTGTTAATTGGGGGTCGATGCTAGGGTCAGAGGTTTCATCGACCCTAGGTGCGACCACCCCTATTCTGGACTTCCCGAACACTGGGGGTCGATGATCAGGGTCTGGTGGGGTCGATTGGCCATCGACCCCCCGTGCGACCCTTGTGGGTTTAGTCAATTTTTCATCCTACAGTCCATTCTTCGTGTTTGGGGTCCTATGGCTTGCTTCTATAATCTATTCCACACATGCTCTATGGCCTAGAACCGTAGTTCATTCACCTAGATGGCTTTCATAATTTTTCCCATGGTTTTCCATGAAAACCTAACCATGGGTGGATGATTTGGGTTTCTCCTAGATCATTCCCTCTTTTCTATCTATCATAAGGTCGGCAGAATTTCATGGGGATAGTATCCATACCTGAGAATTAGGCTTGTTTCTCTGAAGCCTTCTCCTTAATCTTCTTCTCCACTTTCCTTCTCTTCTCTTTCTCTTTTCCTTATCTTCTCTTTCTCTCAATCCAATCAGGTTTCTAAAAGGAGTGAAAGAGGCTTAGGTGTAAGACTCGTGTCAATCTAATCCGGTCTTACCACCTTGAACCAGGTTTACCCCTCATGGTTGAGTAAAATGGACCAAGGGCGTGAAGGAGATCGAGATCCCAGGTATCAAATCGACCCAAAAATACTTAAAATAGGGGAAGGGTCGCATACCCAGCTAAGCAGGGTCGGACCTCCCAAAACAGAAAGTCAGACCCACAGTTTTGAAGGGAGGGTCGGACAGCTTAGAACCCTAGGGTCGACGGGATCATCGACCCTCCCATCGACCCTCGGTTACCGTAGGAAATAAAATTAGGAAATTTCCTAATTTTCGATAGGAATTCTTTCCTAATCTCAAAGGGACTTATTTTAGGATGTTCCTACTCTATTTAAATGACGTCCCTAAGCCACTTTCACTCCTTTCACAACCCTAATTGAATTGAGAGAAAGAGAAGAGAAGGAAAAGAAGAAGAATAAAAACAAGGAAGAGAATTAAGCCAAAAGGGAAGAGTTGCAAAGAAGGATTATTCTTCTCAGGTATGGATACTAATTCCATGAGTTTCTACAGACCTTAGGTTAGCTATTGATGAGAGTGTCATCTCGGAGAAACCCAAACCATCAATCCATGGTTAGGTTTTCATGGAAAACCATAGGAGAATGCATGAAAGCTATCTAGGTGGGTTAAACATGGTTTCAGACCATGGAATGAATGTAGAATGGAAAGTAGGAGCAAGCCATAGGAACCCAAACACGAAGAATGGATTAAAAAGAGGGAATTGGACCAAAGTGCACCGAGGGTCGCACCGAGGGTCGATGACCATCCGACCCTAGGTGATACTGACCATCGACCCTCCGTGTTCAGGAAGTTCAGAGTTAAGGGAGGGTCGCACCCAAGGTCGATCAGGACTCCGACCCTACCTTCGAACAAAAGCTAATAGCATGGTTTTTAAATTCAGAATTAATTCTAATTAAATTCTATCAACTTTGTTAGGTCTTCTAGCAATATAATAACATTGTAAAGGGGATTCTAAAGCTTGGAAAAGTATCTTTTAGCAAGCTAAGGTGAAGAACCAGAACTCCAAACTAATTGGTTAATAACAAAACTGTTTTCTATTTTCTTGAGTCCTATGCCATGCTTGATTCTATGCGAATATGTTTGTAATGTGCATACAGCATGCCATCCAATATTTTTATTACTTGTTCATGCATATTTACTTTATTGTTTATAACATGATGATGATGATGATGATAGGAATAGGCATGTGCTTGTATGTGTGTGGTTGATGTACTTGATGCGAGCGAGTATCAGGGAGGGTGTGATGAGAACGTCAATAAACGTTAACCTTTGGCGGGTTTCAGCACTTTAGCTCTATCTCTAACTCAAGTCTTGTGCATTGGCATCATCGTATCACCATTACTTTAGCAGAACTATTATGTCGTAGAGTATCAGGGGAGGTGGTCTCAGTCCTTGTAGTCTCTGACTCTACCGGGGGGACCTTAGCTCTATCTCTATGGACATTCTGAGGGATGCTGGGGTGAGGCCTTGGATACACTTTTTGGCATTAGGATTGGTTAGTTGCGAGCCCAATTTGCAGCCCTCACCAACAGGGGCTTACGTGTTGGTATAGAAATATATAGCAATAAACGTTAACCTTTGTTATAGACTGTTCATGGTTGGGTGCATGTGAGTCGACGATAAACGTGATCTTCGGGTGACGTCACACACTTGTGTATAGAGGCGGGTCAATAAATGCGACCTTTGGCTACCTAAACCTTTCTATTGCATATTGCAAACTTTAAACCGGACCAAAGATATAAATTGATTACATGCATATGTATTGTTGCATTGTTTTGGCTACTCACTGAGCCGTGATGTGTCCTCACCCCTCGACGTCGTATATTTTTAGTTGATGATGCAGGTTATACCGTTGAAGATTATATGAATGCGTCTGCGTACGGGAACGTGGCAGCAATGGAAGCTGGAGCTGAAATGGATACACACGACTCCTCTTGCGAGTGCAACTCGTGTGTATTTGATTAGATATTTTATAGGTTTCTTTATTTGGATTTATTAAGACATGTATTTGGTATTTAAATATTTATGTCTTAGTTGAAATAGAATAAATTGCTATTTAAATTTTAATATCACATTGATTATCAGTTCTTCTTATTATAAGAATTCCGCTATTGTGTATTTACTCTGATTATGATTACGGATGTGTGTAAGTTTAGATAACGCGGGGATAGCCTATTTGAGATCCAGGTTGAACCGTTGGTTTATTAACGGTTCATCACACCATTCTGGTTAGTCCAAAATTGGGGTGTGACAACTTGGAATCAGAGCATCTCAGGCCTTGTCCGCTAAACTAACATACATTCGAGATAATTGTGAACTGAGATAGGATAAAAATAAAAACAGTAATATTAACACATTATAAGCACAAGTGATGATTGAGACCAAATTTAAAAAGAGAATAATGCATTTATTAAAGGAGAAACAAGTTACATACAATGAGTGAGAGAAACAAAATGTATATACATAACTAAAGCAGAGTACAGTCCACAACCCAGACAGTTACTCTGTAGTACAAGAAAATAAGTACAATCAAGAAGTTGGAGGCGAAGGAGGAGGTGGGGCCTCACGATCTCGGTCATAGTCCTTAGCATAGACTCTAGTCAACCAAGATATCTGAGTCTGGGTCGTCTGTAGACTAGCTGTGAGATCGGCTACCCTCCGATTAGTCGCACGTTGTACCTCTATAAGCTCTCCCATCCGTGTGTCTGATATGCGTTGGGCGGTTAACATTTCATCCACTCTCACACGCTGAGCATCTAGCAACTACTCCATCCTCAGATCAGATCTGCGCTGAGCCTCCCTGATCTCCTACAGCATCTCCATCATGTCAGAAGGTGGGAGTGAAGGACCAGCCTTAGGTGCAGGAGCCGCCACAGAAGAAGTACCAACTCCAGCCGCATGTGTAGGGGAAGGCAGTGGTATCGAGTCAAAATCCATATACATACGATCGTCGTCGTCGACAGGATCCACATGAACTCTAGCAGCGACAGCAGCAGCCTCAGCATCAGCCATCTCAATGTGAGTGTGAGGGCGCACCATCGTGTTCCTCTCCTCATCACTAACCTGGGCATCCCACATACCCATCTTGCAGATAGCCTCCCAATCTAGAGGCAATGAGAAGGTCTTCTCCTGGATCTTCTCATCTACCAGGTCAACCCCCAGACGGGTCAGTAGGACTGTAATCATGCATCCATAGGGTAGATTACCCCTATGCCCGGACAATGTAGCACTAATCATGGTCCGTATGATGATGTAAGGAAGGCAGACCGGCTGTCTGGTACAGATACTGTAGATCAAAAATTGGGTCAGCTGAGAAACGCTCTCATAGTGCCCACTCTGCGGGATCAGATTATGCTGGATAATCTTACAGAAGACCCATGGAGCTGGACACAGATAATAAACTCTCATCTTCCAGCGATCAGGTCGTAGCAGCTGATTGTCGATCTCTGCCCTCATCCCCATAGAAACAAACTGTGGCTCTCCAGGTGCACAGTACACCATAGGGCCATCATAGGGTATGCCCAATAGATCGGCCAGTTGTCGATAGTCAAAAGAAATGTGCACCCGTTTAACATAACTGGTGATGCGCAACTCCTGACCATGCTCAACGTCATTGTAATTCCCCATCACCTGGAGATTACAATAGAACTAGCGCACCAAATCCGGACATGTGCACGCGTCATAGGTGATGACAGGGAGCCACCCCATATCACCAAATGCCCTCTCTACGTTGAACAAGGCTAGCTCAGCCAAGTTCACCATACGACCACCTTTCACTTTCTTACGGGCATAGTCGGCATACTGTGCCTCGGCTTCATTAGAACGGAAGCAAAGTGGATCATGCACTCTGGGTACCTTGGTACGAGCCATGGTATCTACAAAAATAAGAAAGAAAAGGACAATAAGGAGTTAATAGGATAAATCCAAAATTTGATTTAATAACGACGTAAGTTGACCATAAAGCCCCATTTCTCACCATACAAGTGGGCATGAGAACTTACGTAGGTTTAAACATACCCTACAACCCACATGCAATAGGAAATTTTAACTAACGATGTCCAATTTGAAGAAATTTAAGAAAAATCGAAAATGTCGATAAATTAGTTCAAAAAGGGAAAAATTCAAGTTTCTCGATAACCAACCGATGAAACTCAAAATTTTTGAGGGCTTTTGTTCCTCGAGATGCCAATAACAAAAGCCCCTAATAAAAATCAAATTTTTACGGTTGGACAAAGTATAATTTTAAAAATACAAATTAAATGGACAAAAACCTAGAAAAGAAAACCTAAAAACAGGTAAAAATGAGAGGGCATACCTGTATGGATGACGTGGACGTCGAAACCCGGAGTCAAACTGACAAAAAACAGTGGAGTAGCACTGTAGCAACTCAGAGAGGAGAGACGAGTCGAAACGGAGGAGAAATAATAGGAAATGACTCAAAATCGGATCTTAAAAATCCGATTTTTAGTCTGAGGGTCGGACAATTCGACTAGAACCATCGACCCTCGAATCGACCCTCCCATCGACCCTCGGCTCTCGAGAATCTGACAGAAAACTAAGGGTCGGAACTGAGAGTCGGATACCCGTCGACCCTCGCATTGACCCTCTGCTCTCGGGAAGAACAGGTCATTCCCAGGGTCGGATACCAAGGGTCGGACATACCATCGACCCTGCATAGAAAAGACAGTATTTTTTTTTGTAAAATGATCTAGAATTGGAATTGATTATTGGTTAGCGTGCCTACATGAAATATAAATGAATTCTCACCTATTTGATAATTTTCAGGCACCACCAATCACAGAAAGGAATTATGTCTGGACGTAGAGTAACCCGACAGACCCGGAATGCAGTTCCACCACCACCACCCGTGGAGGAGACTAGTCAGGAAAATAATTATGCACCGAGTAATCCAGAACCGGCAAACCCTACAAATTTTCCACCTCCACCACCAGAGCTAACAACCGTAGGGATGAATCTGGCACAACAGCTGCAGCAGATGCAACACGCACAGGCTCAGATGCAAGTTGCCATGGGCATTATGTTTCAAGCCACTCAGGCTGCACCCATGCATACAGGACAAGCCAGTGCAGCACCGATGGGTAACCACCCAACACCTCAGACACCTCAACATCCTGCTGCACAGATTCCAGTGCAGGTTCCGAAAGCAGCTCAGGGTAATTACCAGTATCAACCCCATATGTGGGGCAAAACCCCAAAATCAGTTTGACCACTCTCGACTAGTGGAGAGATTCTTGAAGATGAAACCCAAGGAATTCAACGGCAAACCGTCTGATCTGTTGTGGCCAGCACGCTGGATAGACGAGATGGAGAGAAATTTCCTCATGATGACTATCACAGAGGAAGATAAAGTATTATGTGCCACCTTCATGCTCAAGGGCGACGCACATCATTGGTGGAAATCCACGAAGGCATATCTACTGACCAAGCACGCCCTACTAACTTGGGCTATATATAAAGAAGCCTTCTTTGAGAAATATTTTCCACGGAGCTTCAGAGATTCTATGGAAAAAGAGTTCCTGAGTTTATATCAGGGACAGATGACTGTCGACGCATATCAACAGTACTACTAAGAGCTGTTTTTCTTTGCACCACTTAGCATGCAAGAAGATGACACCAAAACCCATAGGTTCGTCACGGGACTGAGAGGTAACATCAGAGAACATGTTCTGGGATTAGAAAAGAAAATTTATAATGAAGCTGTCCAGATTGCTTGAGTTATTAAATCGAGCCAGAAGGAGAGTTATTTTACTCAGAACAGAGGCATCAAAAGGCCAGCCGGAAATTCTTACAACGGAGGCAATAACAGGACATATAAGCCTTTCCGTCCTCAGAATTTTACTGCTGCAGCCAAGATTACTTCAGCAGCTCAACCTCAGCAAAAGCCAAATTCTGAAGGCCCGAAGTGTTTTAACTGCAACCAACCGGGACATATGGAAAGGGAGTGCCCTAAGCCCAAGAAGCAATTCCATCAGGGACGGGCATATGCTGTTACGTCCGAGGATGTGGCCGCATCACCCGATGTTGTCACAGGTATGATCGAAACTTTTTGAAGTGTAATTACATTGTGTGAGCATGTAGATTAAGTTAAAATAAATCACCGGTATCGTACCTATAAATGGCGCGCCCGCCAGAGTACTCTTTGATTCAGGAGCTACTCATTCCTTTATATCTGTGTCATTCGGAAAGAAGATAAACTTACCCATCAAAACATTAGACTACAAATTACTTGTACGATCACCGATGGGGTTAGAAGTGGAATTAGAGAAAGGTTATGGACCATGTCTAGTTCTCATTGGAGAGAAGACCTTAGATGCAACCTTGATACAACTTGAGATGGCAGACTTTGACGTCATCTTGGGAATGGACTGGTTAGCTCAGCATTCTGCGAACCTACTATGCGCCGAAAAGAAGCTAACGTTCAAAGACAAAGAAGGAGCAGAATTCAGTTTCTCGGAAACCAAACTTCCCCGGAGACGCAAGCTCATACTTTCAGCACTAAAGGATAAGAAGTGCCTTGAGAAGGGGGCAGTCGGGTATCTAGTATTAGTGGTCAACCTAACCAAGGAAGCACCACGAATGGAAGACATTGACATCGTGCGAGACTACCCTGACGTATTTCCAGAGGAACTACCTGGATTACCACCCGACCGAGCCACAGAGTTTGTAATAGACCTTATACCTGGAGCCGCACCAGTGTCAAAAGCACCTTATAGAATGGCTCCTACTGAACTGAAGGAATTAAAAGTGCAACTACAAGAACTGCTGGACAAGGGTTATATTCGACCCAGTATATCTCCATGGGGGGCACCGGTGTTGTTCGTAAAGAACAAGGATGGTAGCATTCGATTATGCATCGACTATCGGGAGTTGAATAAACTGACAATCAAGAATCGATATCCATTACCTCGGATCGATGACTTGTTCGATCAGTTACAAGGAGCAAAAGTATTTTCTAAGATCGACCTTCGATCAGGCTATCATCAGCTGAAGATTAAAGAAGGTGATATTCCAAAGACAGCATTCAGGACCAGATATGGACATTATGAATTTTTGGTTGTCTTTCGGATTAACTAATGCACCGGCAACGTTCATGGAACTTATGAACCGAGTTTTCCACGATATGTTGGATACATCGGTTATAGTATTTATTGATGATATATTGGTATACTCCAAGGACAATGAAACCCATATCAAGAACCTAAACGCTGCCCTACAGCGTTTAAGGAAAGAGAAGTTATATGCCAAATTTTCAAAGTGCGAGTTTTGGCTAAGTGAAGTTGACTTCCTAGGCCATGTAGTATCTGCTGAAGGAATCAAAGTGGACCCCAGCAAGATCGAGGCTATTTTAAAGTGGGAAGCACCAAAGAGCGTTTCAGAAATTAAAAGTTTTCTGGGCCTAGCTGGTTATTATCGGCGATTCGTAGAAGACTATTCTCGGATTGCCGTACCTCTCACCAGTTTGACTAAGAAAGGTGAAAGTTTGTGTGGACGGATAAATGTGAGAAGAGCTTCCAGACATTGAAGTCCAGATTGATATCTGCCCTGATTTTGACTATTCCTATTCCAGGACAGACGTTTACCTTATACACTGATGCGTCGGGATTGGGATTAGGATGTTTGTTTATGCAAGGAGAGCAAGTAATTGCGTATGCCTCGAGACAGTTGAAGGTACATGAGAAAAATTACCCCACTCATGATTTGGAGTTAGCGGCAGTAGTACATGCTGTCAAGATATGGAGACATTACTTATACGGAGAGAAATTCCAGATTAAGTCGAACCATAAAAGTGTTACTTATCTATTTAATCAGAAGGAGTTGAATAAGAGACAAAGAAGATGGCTGGAACTATTGAAAGACTATGATTGTGATATCCAATATCATCCGGGAAAAGTGAACATAGTAGCGGATGCATTAAGCAGAAAGGCAATGATAAAATCACAAGGAGAAGTTAGCACGACTGCAGCAATGTGTACTACCGGAAGGGTATTCAATCACGGCAACGAGTAGTATGTGATAGATACAATGGATGGATCAGCCAACCAAGGGTTGATTCATCGGTTTTTGAATATGTTCGCGGCATTGAAGATTATACCGGACATAGTGGATGAAGTGAAGACAGCTATCAAAGCAGATCCTTATCTGAGAACTGTACAAGAAGATATCGAGAAAGGTAGAACTAATCCTGAGTTCACCTTGGACGAAGAGAAGGTATTGAAATACAAAGGAAGAATATGTGTGCCTGAAACAGAAAGTATGGACATTAGACACCGACTGATGAAGGAAGCCCATACCACCATCTATTCGATACATCCTGGAAGTACAAAAATGTATCATGATCTAAAGAAACTATATTGGAGGAGGGGAATGAAAGTAGATGTAGCCAAGTTCGTGTCTCAATGTCTAAATTGTCATAAAGTAAAGGCTGAACGACAAAGACCCGCAGGACTGTTACAACCATTACCGGAACCAGCATGGAAATGGGACTGTATCACTATGGACTTCGTCACAGGGATACCATTAACTCCTCGAGTAGTTGACGCAGTTTGGGTGATTGTGGACCGTCTGACTAAAACTGCTCGCTTCATACCTATACAACCTCAGTATACACTGGAAAGGTTAGCGAAGCTGTATGTGGATAATATTGTTCGGTTACACGGTGTACCAGAAAGCATTCTGTCTGATAGAGATCCACGATTTACTTCTAAGTTTTGGGACGGATTGCAAAAGGCTATGGGTACAACGCTGAAGTTCAGTACCACATTCCACCCACAGACAGACGGATAGTCAGAGCGTACAATTCAGATTCTAGAAGATATGCTACGAGCATGTGTAATTAATTTCAAAGGATCGTGGGATGAAAAGTTACCATTGATCGAGTTCGCGTATAACAATAGCTATTAGGCTACTATACAGATGTCACCTTATGAAGCACTGTATGGCAGGAAGTGTCGAACTCCTTTGTTTTGGAATGAAGTTGGAGAACGTAGTATTGTTGGGCCAGAATTTATTGAAGAGACTTGTCGAGTGGTCGAAATTATCAAGGAAAGAGTGAGAACGGCTCAGAACCGTCAGAGGCAATATGCAGATACTCGACGCAGAGATCTGGAGTTCGCCGTAGGTGAAAAAGTATTTTTGAAGGTATCGCCTATGCGAGGATTAAAGAGGTTCGGACAGAAAGAGAAACTAAGTCCAAGATATGTCGGGCCATATGAAATTCTAGCTAAGCGTAGAAAAGTGGCTTATCAGTTAGCACTACCACCATCTATGTCAAGTGTGCATGATGTATTTCACATTTCCCTATTGAAGAATTATGTCAAAGACCCAACACATGTTTTGACAGTGGATTTACTGGAATTGACTGATGATTTGACATTTGAAGTAACACCAACAGAAATCACCAGCCGAAAGGTTCAACGTCTACACAACCGGGATATCTATTATGTTAAGGTCACATGGAAAAGTAGAGACATGGAAGAAGTTACATGGGAAGAAGAGAATGCTATGCGAAAGCAATACCCTCCCTTATTTGATTCAGAAGGTATATACAATTTCGAGGACGAAATTTTTATAAGTAGGGGGAGTTGTAAGACCCGTGCCAATCTAACCCGGTCTTACCACCTTGAACTAGGTTTACACATCATGGTTGAGTCAAATGGACCAAGGGCGTGAAGGAGATCAAGATCCCAGGTATCAAATCGACCCAAAAATACTTAAAATAGGGGAAGGGTCGCATACCCAGCTAAGCAGGGTCGGACCTCCCAAAACATAAAGTCAGACCCTCAGTTTTGAAGGGAGGGTCGGACAGCTTAGAACCCTAGGGTCGACGGGATCATCGACCCTCGGTTACGGTAGGAAATAGAATTAGGAAATTTCCTAATTTTTTATTGGGATTCTTTCCTACTCTCAAAGGGACTTATTTTAGGATGTTCCTACTCTATTTAAAGGACGTCCCTAAGCCACTTTCACTCCTTTCACAACCCTAATTGAATTGAGAGAAAGAGAAGAGAAGGAAAAGAAGAATAAGAGAAACAAGGAAGAGAATTAAGCCAAAAGAGAAGAGTTTCAGAGAAGGATTATTCTTCTCAGGTATGGATACTAATTCCATGAGTTTCTATAGACCTTAGGTTAGCTATTGATGAGAGTGTGATCTCGGAGAAACCCAAACCATCAACCCATGGTTAGGTTTTCATGGAAAACCATAGGAGAATGCATGAAAGCTATCTAGGTGGGTTAAACATGGTTTCAGACCATGGAATGAATGTAGAATGGAAAGTAGGAGCAAGCCATAGGAACCCAAACACGAAGAATGGATTAAAAATAGGGAATTGGACCAAAGTGCACCGAGGGTCGCACCAAGGGTCGATGACCATCCGACCCTAGGTGATACTGACCATCGACCCTCAGTGTTCGGGAAGATCAAAGTTAAGGGAGGGTCACACCCAGGATCGATCAGGACTCCGACCCTACCTCCGACCCTCAGTTAACAGCATGGTTTTTAAATTTAGAATTAATTCTAATTAAATTCTATCGACTTTGTTAGATCTTCTAGCAATATAATAACATTGTAAAGATGATTCTAAAGCTTGGAAAAGTATCATTTAGCAAGCTAAGGTGAGGAACCAGAACTCCAAACTAATTGGTTAATAACAAAACTATTTTCTATTTTCTTTAGTCCTATGCCATGCTTGATTCTATGCGAATATGTTTGTAATATGCATACAGCATGCCATCCAATATTTCTATTACTTGTTCATGCATATTTACTTTATTGTTTATAAAATGATGATGATGATGATGATAAGAATAGGCATGTGCTTGTATGTGTGTGGTTGATGTACTTGATGCGAGTGAGTATCAGGGGGGTGTGATGAGAACGTCAATAAACGTTAACCTTTGGCGGGTCTCAGCACTTTAGCTCTATCTCTAACTCAAGTCTTGTGCATTGGCATCGTCGTATCGCCATTACTTTAGCAGAACTATTATGTCGTAGAGTATCAGGGGAGGTGGTCTCGGTCCTTGTAGTCTCTGACTCTACCGGGGGGCCATAGCTCTATGTCTATGGACATTATGAGGGATGCTGGGGTGAGGCCTTGGATACACTTTTTGGCATTAGGATTGGTTAGTTGCGAGCCCAGTTTGCAGCCCTCGCCAACAGGGGCTTACGTGTTGGTATGGCAATATATAGCAATAAACGTTAACCGTTGTTATATACTGTTCATGGTTGGGTGCATGTGATCGACGATAAACGTGATCTTCGGGTAATGTGACACACTTGTGTGTATAGGCGGGGTCAATAAACATGACCTTTGGCTACCTAAACCTTTCCATTGCATATTGCAAACTTTAAATCGGACCAAAGATATAAATTGATTGCATGCATATGTATTGTTGCATTATTTTGGCTACTCACTGAGCCGTGATGTGTGCTCACCCCTCGACGTCGAATATTTTTAGTTGATGATGCAGGTTATACTGTTGAAGATTGTATGAATGCGTCTGCGTACGGAAACGTAGCAACAATGGAAGCTGGAGCTGAAGTGGATACACACGACTCCTCTTGCGAGTGCAACTCGTGTGTATTTGATTAGATATTTTATAGGTTTCTTTATTTGGATTTATTAAGACATGTATTTGGTATTTAAATATTTATGTCTCAGTTTAAACAGAATAAATTATTATTTAAATTTTAATATCACATAGATTCTCAGTTATTCTTATTATAAGACTTCCGCTATTGTGTATTTACTCTGATTATGATTACGGATGTGTGTAAGTTTAGATAACGCGGGGATAGCCTATTTGAGATCCTGGTTGAACCATTGATTTATTAGCGGTTCATTACACCATTTTGGTTAGTCCAAAATTGGGGTGTGACATTAGGGACGTCCTATTTATAGAGTTGAAATTCCCAAAATAAATCCTAATGAGATTAGGAAGGAATCCCATTGAAATTAGGAAAGTTTTCTAATTTTTGGTTCGTGTTGTATTTACCGATTACCGGGGGTCGATGGGGAGGGTCGGAGATCCCGTCGACCCCTGGTTCTTAAAAAGTCTGACCCCCAGTATAAAACTGGGGGTCTAACTTTTATATTGGGGGGTTCCGACCCTCCCTTGCTGGGTATGCGACCCTCCCCCTATTTTTGGTGTTTTTGGGTCAGTTTAATACCTGGGATCGTGATCTCCTTCACGCACTTGATCCATTTGGTTCGACCATGATGAGTAGGTCTGTTTCAAGGTGGTAAGACCGGGTTAGTTCGATACGGGTTTTACAATTACCGTATTTTTTCTTCATGAATAGCATTGGCGCTCCCCGTAATGAAATACGTGGCCAATTAGAACCTTTGTCTAATAACTCCTATATTTGAGTCTTTAGTTCTTTCAACTCGGTAAGAGATATTCTATAGGGTGCCTTAGACATAGGTTCTGACCTTGGAAACAAGTTGATAATGAACTTGGTTGCATGGTGAGGTGGTAACCTGGGTATGTTTTATGAAAACACATCAGAGAATTTTTGTATCACATTAATTTCTTCCATCCATGGAACTTGTTTAGTAGCGTCTAGCATAGATACCATATATCCAACTCCTTTCTTTTCAAAGCATCTCTTCACCATTAGTGCAGAGAGGATGAGCATCTACTTCCTAAGCAATATGCTTTCAATAAAACAAAAGTATGTGCAGTCTTTATTCTTGAATGATAACATCTTCTATACACATAAAAGCTTTGTAGAGTATTGAGACAATCAGTCTATCCCTAAGATAAAATCGAAGTCTGCCATCTCAAATTGAATTAGGTTGCATCCAAATTTTGTCCATCCATACGATTCAGACAATGTTCATAACACTCATCTAATACAACATTTACTCCGAAAGGACTTGCACTACCAAAATTTGGTATAAAGATTTTAATTGCATTTTTAATCCCCTTTTACCTTTTACATTTTTTCAATGACCATCATCAATAATCTCATATTACACTTATTAGCTTACAACTCTTTTATCACTGCGGTTCTATCCTGATATGTCTTTCATATATACCAAACAACATCTTTTGATTGGTTACTCTCTACATATCCAACATGTCTATTTATAATCATTAGTGTATATGCTTATATCCAAACTCTCTTTTGGTCTTTACTCTACTATCAAGCTTGACATTGGACATCACTCAGTATTAATTATACTAATCTGAATACTATCAATGCCATGATTTTTTACTTCTTCCTTGTATCCACTCTTAGATATACTTTTAAATATTTTTTACCTTGTCAAAATTCATACCGATATAGCCTTCTTTAACTCTACTTGTGTTCTATCTACTCTTTACTGACTACTATTGGTAATTGTCACTTCTTGCTTATGCACTCTTTTACAAACCGTGACTCAAATCCATCTATCTAACAATCTCAGAGTAGATTCTCCATTACTTCATCTAAGTTTTCTTCACTATAGAGATTTATTTGAATCCAATCCTCTTTCCTCTAATAATTCCCTTATTAACTAAGTATTTTTATCTACAAAGGTCAAGGAATGTAAGAATTAGAATGTTTATCTAAAAACCATTCATTTCCTTCTTTCAAATTCAGTATGATGACGATCACTTGTTTTATTTAGTGATCTTGGGTTTATAGGATCAGGAGTAAATCTATGGTATCTGAACCAACAAACAAGGACCGTTAGGTTGCAAGGTGGTCCAAATACATGGAAATAGAGGTTCTACAGCTCTTAGCCTAATAGTTATATGTTTTATCGAGGATATAATGCCATTGGTCAAGGCACTATGGCAATAAATCTAGAGAAAATTTTGGTACTTAAATAAATCAAGTATAAAATCGAAAAGATGTACATTCAGATGATTAAACCCTTAATTGTTCACTGGGTTTATATCTCTATTCATTTATCGATCATAAGAGTAGCTTAGATTGGTATACTCAAGACTAATTCTATGGAAACAATATCTATAACTCTAATTGACAGGTCGAAAAAGTATCATGTCAAGGCACGATAATTTAGAATTAGGTATGTGCATCAAAAGGGTAAATCAACAATGCATCGCATCCTATATATACCCATCTAGATATATGGCCACAATAGATTTGATCCCTTACTGAAAACGTTCTGGGCTTCATCTTCAAAAAAAAAAAACATTCCTCAATTCTTGTCCAATCATTCTGTCATGATGCAGCTATCCCATACATCAGTTGTTGATAAGGGTAACCACATTTATACACTTCATGTTGTGCACCAAGATTCTATACTGGGGTGTGTGTTACTAGGACCTACTGTATGGAAGACACTATATTAGGGCTAACAGGTACTAGAGATACAGTGTTGCTACCAACAGGTACTGTACTTGGTCTGACCCAAAGGTATTGGTATAGCATTGGCAACTTGCGTAGTAATTCTCATGGCATCTTGCATAGCCGGTATCATCCGTTGTTGCTTTTGTATTTTACCGGGCCAAGTTCATTACAACCCTGGTCAAGGTACTTGGTAGTCTTGGTAGATTGGCGGGAGTGGCCTGATTGTTCATCATTTGGATTTGCTCCAGTTTGATTATCATTATTTGGCAATGTGAGGACAAAGATGGAAATGTTTTTTTGGAAGTCGCTACCTAGATTAAGGACTAAGACCTTAGAAATGTGAAATCTCACCCTAAGGTAAAACTTTGATTGAGTCATGACCCTTAGATTGGATTTCTGGTCCATCAGAGATTGGGTAAGCGTCAGGTTACAGTTATGGGAAGGGGTTAGGCACCCAAACCGCCCGATCAAAATCGGCCTCCTATACCTTTCCTATGCTAGACTCTATCTGTTAAACCGAACCAAACCAAGTGGTTTGATATCATTGAACCGAATCTGTATCCATCAGATTGCCTACGTATTTTGGAATTATTCTGAAAATCAGGTTCACCATCGTAGTTCAGGTGTGATTAAAGTTTTTGGATGTGATTTATGCCTGTGCTTGATTAAGTTCATTGTTCAAGTTGAAGTTTATGCTTGAAATGTTGAGAAACCCTATGGGTTAGGATCTGGATAGTCCATGTGAACTGATAGATAGTCCCAGTGGATCTAAGAATAACCCTATTTGGGTCAAAATATGGGTAATCCATTATGGGTTGGAATGTGGATAATCCTATCTGAGTTGAAATGTGGATAACCCTATCTGGGTTAGAATGTGGATAACCCTATTTAGATCAAAATGTGGGTAAATATCTTAGTGGATCTATGGATAGTCCAAGTGGACTAAGGTTTGGATCCAAATTTGGGATTCTCCCAAATAGCATACGTATCGTAGGGTTTACCCTAGGAATTAGAATCCGTGTAGTTCAAAACGGATTGAAATGGATGGATATCCTAGTTGATCTATGGATAGTCCGAGTGGACTGAGGTGTGGATCCGAATTTGGGATTCTCCCAAATAGCATACGTATCCTAGGGTTTGCCCTAGGAATCAAAATCTGCATAGTTCGGGTTGGATAACCCTAATGGGGGTAAATATCCTAGTGGATCTATGGATAGTCCGAGTAGACTAAAATGTGAATCCAAATTTGGGGTTCTCCCAAATGGCCTACGTATCCTTGGGTTTGCTCTAGGAATCAAAATCCGTGTAGTTCAGATTCTAGGTCGGAATGGGAATGGATATCGTAGTGGATCTATGGATAGTCCGAGTGGACTAAGGTTTGGATCCGAATTTGGGTTTCTCCCAAATGGCCTACGTATCTTAGGGTTTGTCCTAGGAATCAGAATCTATGTATTTCGAAATGATAACCTGTTCTAGGTTAATGATTGAGAAACTGTTCTATGTTTAGGGTTCAGAACCTATTATAGGTTTAGGATTTATAACCTATTTTAGGTTTAGGGTTTACCGAGGGGCAAAATCATCCTGAATTACCCTTTTCAACCTAAGCTCTAATTTTGAAAAATTTTGGCAAAGCATTCTCTTTCTTTATTAAGATTTTTATTATTCCCATTATGCCCTTCCCAAGAATATGGCTGCCTAAATGCACGTCCCCACACCTAATATGTTTGCTAGGTGTACAGATATGGTAGTTCAACTAGGGTGCATCATAAATTAAATTATTACAAAAAAAAAGAATATTTTAAGCATGGCATGTATGATATTTATGGTAACTATCACAATATATAGTAAGATTATGAAAATCTCCCTAATATGACATGTATTGCAAATAAGACAAGAATCTAATATGGTAAGATCTAAGCATGGCAAGATCTAATATGACAAGATTTAAGCATGGCAAGATCTAATATGGCAAGATCTAATATGCAAGATCTAATATGCATCTATATATCAATATGGTAAGTACCAATCATAGAATGCATATATGACATGAATTTTTCAAAAAAAGAAAGATCTTATATGGTATTTTCTAAGCATAATAAGACTTAAAAATAATAATTATTAAGATTTTATTATAATATGGTAAAAATTTATCGATTCTACCAAAAATAGCAACACATGAAATGTGGCAAACATGGTATGCACATTCTAAACAAAGCATATGAATGCTCCAAATATAGCCATTTATCCAAATATGGCAGAATTCACTTAAACAATCACTGATGTTATAATGAATGAGACATCAATGAAACTTTTTTTTTTAAAAGTACAAAATTATCAAAAAAAACATAAGTTCAATGTTCTTTCAAAAAATTATAACTATTATGAAGAAATTTGGGAAGAGTAATGACTCAAAATTATCAAAATTGTGACACAAGGTTTCAAATAATGGATAAAACTATGAACTATATTCAGATTTTGTCACATTATACAAGAATGACCATAAGTAGGTCTTTTGAAACTCAAATCAAGCTCAATTTTTTTCATAGAAAGATGACTTAATATATTATATTTCATATAAAGGAGTTGAATCCCAACAGAAAGCAAAAATAGGTCAAAGATATGCCCTAAAACCAAACACGTGCACTGGTCAAATCTGTTCCAGATTTTTGACCAGTTGCACCATAAATTCCAAATAAAATTCTATTCATAATGAAAATTAAATACAGATATATTTCTATGTAGATAACTGTCTGATCTAAAATTTCATCAAGAAAAACAAATTAAAACAGTATATTTTCTTTGTGAAAAATGATTTTTTTTCAATCATGCAAATCAGTACATCATGACAAATTCAAAATCAGATCACTATGCACTTAAAAATTGATATCGATTCAATAAAAAATTGAACAAATACAAAACTAGTACCATTTTTTAGAAGACTTTCATGTCTAAAAATTTTATATTAAGTGGATTTTCTGATTATGGATATAAAACCTTTGTCTAGAGTCTTTCTGAATGAGGATTGCATTACATCCGAGAAAAACAGCAGTGTCAAAGAAAATTTTTTTGATATATTTTCCCAATTCCAAATGGAACGATATTTTTAGGGTAGTCTTTTAACATAACAGAGAGAGTTTCATAAAAATTTGGGCTTCAAAATCTTAAAAAAAATACATGTGATGTACGTCCTATGTTTGAATCCTAAATCTAGAAATTTCATATTAGAAAACCATTTTATGAAATTTTCAAAAAACATCATACATCAATGTATATCATTAAAAAATTAATCATTGAATAGATTAGATAAATTATCATTCATGAAAAATGCTGTACATAGGCATCCTAACATTAACAAGCATGTAATAGAGCATTCATGATTGAGATTTCATGGAAATTAGTTTTTTTTCAAGAAAAATTGGCATTCGAGCATTCTAACGACATAACTTGGTCTGGATTGGTCTAGGCTGCGTTGGGCTATGTTAGACTAAGCAGGATTAAGCTGGTTTAGACTAAGGTTGACATTTCATAGTCCATTTCTGTCACCCTTCCATATGGAATTTTCTTATAGCATCTATTCCAAATTTTTCGCGTTCACTTTGTAGAACATTAAACATGAAGAATATTAGAACATGAATCACCTCATTTGTAAATAAAATGGCCAACTTATGAATTTATAAAGTTTAAGCAGGTCAATTATTGATAATTTGGCTGACCACTCTGTATGGGATCCTTCGAAGACTTCTATTGGAAATCCTTTACGTCCACTTTGTAGAGTACTAAAAATGAAACATAATGGAACTGAAATTACCTGATTTGGCTATGGAGGGGAACTAAAATATGAATTTTCAAATATTAAATGACCATTTTCATGTGTAATTTTACATGGGACCCTTTGGAGACTTCTACCCGAGATTTTTTTTATTCACTTTATTAAACATTAAAAATAAAAAATAATGGCCTTGGAATCATCTAAATTCAATGTAGAACGACAAAGATATGAAGCTTTGAAGTTCTAACGATAATTTTGCATGAAAACTTGCATGGGACCCACTGGTGACTTCTACCTGGGATTTTTCACGTCCACATTGAAGAGGACTGAAAAAAAAGGAATATTGGCCTTTGAATCATCTAATTCAGATATCAGATGACCAAGATATGATGTCTTGAAGTTTGATTGATAATGCATGCATCATACGATAATTACGTAAATGCCCTTGCACTTTCAAACTGCGATATCTTCCTTGTTTGACGTTAGAATTTGATGATTATGGTCTCATTTCAAAGATAAATTCATGACCTATTCATCCATGTAGGTAATATCCAATGACCCTACTATGGGGTTCATTAGAGAATCATCAACCTTTGGGTTAAAGGCCGAAAATCTATCATATTGGTTCACTTATGCTGAGGGTGGCAAACATGGGATGCTTACAGGCATCTGCTCAGATGTGTTCCCTTTACTCGCTCTCAACCAAATAGTGGTGGGGTCGGATTACAACCTCATCTTAATGCTCAGCTGTGATGGATCAGCATGTAGCTGAACTCACTTCGAGTCCCCACATTACCCTGGAGTATTGCTTTATCATCTTTTATAGTTACTCTTATTTTTTATGTATGGCCATTGTTTTCTTATCTCTCTTGGATTTGGCCTAAGATTTTCCCTTTACCTCTGTAGGGATTTAGGCGTTAATAGCCATTTTTATTCTTTTTCCATCAAACATCGAGTTTCACATCTCATTAGTACCAACTAAGTATTCTAATTTTCTACTTTATATATGCTTCATTCTTGTTACTATATTATATCCTTTATATACTTAGGCAATTGTCCAATTGGTAGACTATACTCTATGTTATTTGTTTATCAGGATACATTTGGATTTTCTTTTTTTTCTATCAGTATATACATATGATTCCACCTTTTATATGTAGATTATTGTCTTATTTAAGTTCTATATCAACCAACACAGGTGCTTATGGTGTGTTTATATTTAAACTTTTAATTTATCCTAACTAAATTCATGAACTCTTGTGGAAGTATCCAAGTTAGATGGGCAGGGCCTGAGAGCTCTGATACCATGTTGTCACACCATAATTCTAGACTAACCAGTGGTGTGATGTACCGTCATGAGAACCAACGGTTCAAACTAGGATCTCATATAGGCTGTGCGAACCATGTTAAACCAAAACACAATCCATAGTAATTATCCAAGATAATAATTAAATAGTAAAAGTCTTATTAATAATGAACTGAGTGTCTACAACGATAATTAAATAATAAACCACTTATCTCAATGTAACCAAAACATAAATATAACAAACTATTACGATTACCAAAATACGAAAGCTAAACACTAGGCGTAAACATCGTTGAAACACTAGCTTGACGAATCATATCCGTCCTCCACAGCTTGCTTGACCATAGCTACCATATGTCTATATGTTGGCGCTTTCATGTAGTCTTCAACGGTATTGTCTGCATCATTAGAAACTAAAAGAAAATGATATCGTAGGGTGAGCTCACACAGTAACAATACAAAATAATGCAATAAACATATGCATCCATTCAATTCATATCTTTGGTTTGATTTTAAATTTATAATGTGTTATAAAAAGGATTGGCGACCACTATACCTCTATACACGAATGTGTGAATCTACTCAATGGATCAAACACCATTGTCATCCCACATGCACCCACCATGGAATAGAGATAGAACTAAAGTATTTAGATCAATCACCGCCAATACATTCCCTAATGCCCTACCCATACCAACACGTAAGCCCCTACTGGTGAGGGCTTACAAACTGGGCTCACAACTACTCAATCCTAATGCCATCCAATGTATCCAACACCTCCCCCCATCATCCCTTAATACATCCATAGAGATAGTACTAAGGTCCCCCGACAAAGTCAAAGACCACACAGTCTGAGACCACCTCCCCTGATGCCCTAAAATGTAATAGTTCTGATAAGGCAATGGCTATACGACGATGTCAGTGGGTAAGACTTGAGACTTGAGTAGAGATTGGCCTAGAGTCTAATAACCAAGCTGAACCACAATGCCACATCCTCCCACTGATGCCCCACTCACATCCAACACACTAACTACACATACAATCACATCTATATTTCTAGCATCATCATCATCATCATCATGTCATAAATTGATAAAAATAAATATGCATGAGCAGTAATAACAGTAAATTGGATGACATGTGAGATGCACATTACAAGCAACCAAGAATAGAATCAATAATTGCATTGGACATAATAAAATAAAACAGCTTGTTATTAGCCAATTAATTTATGTCTTGTTCCCTCACTTTTCATTGATGTTTGTTCCTCTCCCAAGCTTTGGAAGTCACTTTAAACCTATTGAAAACTTAAATAATTAATGTATTTAAGTTAGGTTCAAGTTTACCAAGTTATAGAAGTCAAAAACCTTCTCCAGTTTCAAAATATACTTGCTGTTATCATATGGTCGATACACTATGGTCGACCCTGTGGTCTCAATATATGCGACCAACGACATACGGTTGATACCCTATGGTCGCACTATATGCGATCGTACCTGCAACCCTACGTTTCCTGAATTCTTCCCGAATGATTGTGGTCGACTCTCTTCTCATCCTTTGGTCGACCATAGTTGCGACCATACGTAGTCAGCTTAATTTTTACTTCTCATATGAGTTTCTTCTCTTGGCTCATCAATGGGATTCATCCTAAAAATCATTCTATGGTCTTTAATCACAGTTTATCCTTATCAATTATCCTTACCCTATTCTTTATGGTTTCCCATAAAAAACCTATAACCGAATCATTGTATTAGGTTCCACATATCAATTTGAAAAGAACCTATTCAATCTGATCTACCCTATAGAGTCAAATCCATACCTTAAGCATGCTGCAGAGAGATAGAACTCTTCTCTGCAAAACCCTTCTCCAAGCTTTCCTTTCAAAATCTCTTTCTCCTTCTCTTCCTCTCTCTCTTTCTCTCTTAGGTTTAGAGATTCAATTTGGGTTCTAAAAGAGTGAGAGAGGCTAAGGGACGTCCTTCATATAGAGGAAAACCTCAATATAGAGTCCTCTTTCAATTAGGAAAGAGTCCTCCTCAAAATTAGGAAAGTTTCCTAAACACAGAGTCGGTTCTAGGTTCGTACGGTCGATCGTGCGGTCACATAATTTGTCGACCAAACAATCAAAATATGCGACCATTCGTTGTGCGGTTCCAACTTAGTCGACCATACGGTTGACCATACCCATACCCCTTAAACATGCCACCATACATCCAAAATTTATTGGTTTTTAGTTTTTGACTAGTTGCTTCCACACAAACTTAAACAGTCAACCACACCAACTAAATTTGACTTATTGCTTACCTCTTCTTGTGGTTTCTTCATACTTAGTTCACTGGATCCGACTTTGATGGGATGACCGGTCATGATATGAGAACTAAAGGTTAGACTAGGTTCATGGCTTACGGGCCTTATGACTCTACTACCCTTAATAGAAATTTCATCCTCAAAATTTGCACGCAAGGATCTTACAACTCCCCCATCCTCAAAAGGAATTTCATCCTCAAAATTTAGATGTAACTTTCGAGTCGAATAGGTGGGAATACTGTTTCCACATTATATTTTCTTCTTCCCATGCAACCTTCTTATATGTCTTGGCTTTGCCAGGTTACCTTTACATAATAAATATCCCAACTCCAGAGATATTGTACCTTCCAAATGATGATCTAAGCTGGTACCCCTTCAAAAGTTAATTCTTCAATCAAATCTTGTGGATCTACAGTCAATTCCCATGATGGATTTCTAACGTACTTCTTCAATAGAGACACGCAAAATAAGTCGTGCACATTAGAAATAGACAATGATAATGTTAGTTAATATGCAACATTTCCACGTCTCTCCAAAATTTTATAAGGTCCAAAACATATATAGGACATAACTTTCCCTTATTGTCGAACCGGTTCTAACCACGCATTAGTAATATCTTCAATAATACTTTGTCACTTATGGCGAAATAGAGGTCTTGGCATCTCTTCTAACAATTTTGAGCTGTCTTGCTCCTTTTCTTTGATCTTGTTTGCCACTTGATAGATTTCTGTGACAAACTCAGGTCCTATAATTCCTCGTTCTCTGACTTCATTCCAAAACAGAGGAGCAGGACACCTACTACCGTACCATGTTTTATAGGTGACATCTATATGGTAGCTTGGTAGAAAAATCAATTAGCGACAACTACTCAACTCAAGCTCCTTTAAAATCAATCTCACAGCTCAGAGAATTCCTCCTAAGATCTAATAGTCCTCTCCAATTGTTCGTCAGTTTAAGGGTAAAATGTGGTATTAAACTTCTACTTTGTTGCCATCAGTTTTTGTAGTCCCTCCCAAAATTTTGAGGTAAGCGTGAGTCTCTATCCGACACTATGCTCTCAGCCATACCATTAAATCTGGCCTATTATCCACATATAGCTTTGCTAGCCGCTCCAAAGCAAACCAAGATCGTATAGCAATGAAACGAACTGTCTTCGTAAGGTGATCAATAATAACCCAAATTGCGTCAACCTATCTGGGAGTCATTGGTAAATCGATGACGTAGTCCATTGTAATATAGTTCCACTTCCAAGCTAGCTCTGATAGTGGTTGTAGTAAGCCTGTTGATATTTGTCTTTCAGCCGTTACTTCCAGGTAGTTTAGACACTGGGACAAGTATCTAGCCACAACTGATTCCATTTCCTTCCACCAAAATAATCTCTTCATGTTTTGTTATATTTTTGTACTTTTAGGGTGTACCTAATATGGAATCGAATGGGATTTTAGTATTACTTTGTATCTCTGATCTGAGTTTTTTTTTTTTTTTTTTTTTTTTTACTTTCAGGTATGCATAATCATCATCTGTATCTCAGGACCTTTTTCACATCTAAAGTAAGTCAGGGTTAGGTTTTTCTTTCTCTAAATCTTCTTACATTGTTCTTAGATACGGTTCTAACAAAATTATTGTTTTTACTTCATGTATCAAATCAGAGACGATCTTTAACGCTACAAACGTAAGTAAAAAACTATTGCTCCATAAGTTCATCCATAAGTTCTCGCTCAATTGGATCATCATGAGTTTCTATTATATGTTGCTCTTCTTATAAATCTGAATATGTTGCTGTGGAACACCAGACGGGGTTTGTACTAGGTCCTCCTTTTGGCTTCATTATTCCCTTTTTTGCTTAATGCTTTAGCTACCACATTAGCCTTGCTCGAGCGACACCGAATATCGCACTCTTAATCCTTCAAGAGTTCCAACCATATTCTCTACCTCATGTTCAACTCTTTCTAGGTGAAGAGATAAACAAAAGTCTTATGATTTGACCTAATATGAAATTGTTCTCCGTATATATAAATTCTCCAAGTCTCGATTGCATGAATAACAGCCGCTAACTCCAAGTGATGAGTCGAAAAAATATATTCATCCACTTTAAGTTATCTTGAAGCATAGACAATCACTTGTTGTCCTTGTATCAATACGCATCCTATACCCAATCCAAAAGCATCAGTGTATAGGGTAAAACGTTTCCCTGGTGCCGAGACAATCAAGATGCGAGCTAATATCAACCTTGCTTTCAGAGTCCGAAAACATTCTTCACACTTTTCAGTCCAAATAAACTTCTCTCCCTTCCTGATTAGCTTGGGAAGAGGTATTGCGATCCTAGAGTAGTCCTCCAAGAATCATCTGTAATAACCAGCTAAACCAAAGAAACTTCCAATATCAGTAATGTCCTTAGGCGTTTCGCACCATACGATTGCTTCTATCTTATTGGGAACCACTTTATCCCTTCTGATGATACTATGCGACCCCGAGAATGCAATCTCGTTTAACCAGAAGTCACACTTCATGAACTTGGCATAAAACTTCTCCATTCTCAACCATTGTAAGGCTGCTCTAAGGTCTGTTACAAGACTTTCTTCGTCTTTGAAATAAACAATATATAGTCTACGAAAACTATGATCGACGTGTCCAACATGTCATGAAACACCCGGTTCATCAACTCCATAAAAGAAATAAGGTCATTGATCCAACCAAAAGACATAACTAGGAACTCATAATGACATTTTTTATTTTAAAAGCTATATTCAGAATATTGCAGTTCAAATTCTTGTGTTGATGATATCTTGACTGAAGATTAATCTTAGAAAATATCTTTGCACCTTGCAGCAGATTAATCAAGTTCCCGATATGAGGTAGTGGATATCTATTCTTAATGGTGAGCTTGTTCAATTCTAGGTAGTCTATACATAGCCGAACATTGCCGTCTTTTTTTTTTCACGAATAGCATTGGCATTCCCCGTGATGAAATACTTGGCCAATTTAAACCTTTGTCTCATAACTCCTGTATTTGAGTTTTCAGTTCTATCAACTCGGTAGGAGCTATTCTATAGGGTGCCTTAGACATAGGTGCCGACCTTGGTAACAAGTTGATAATGAACTCGGTTGCATGATGAGGTGGCAACCTGGGTAAGTCTTCTGGAAACATATCAGAGAATTTTCATATCACATCCATTTCTTCTATCTGTGGAACTTGTTTAGTAGTGTCTACCACAAATACCATATATCTAACTCCTTTCTTTTCAAAGCATCTCTTCATCTTTAGTGCAGAGAGGATGAGCTTCCACTTCCTAAGCAATATGCTTTTAATAAAAATAAATTATGTGTAGTTTTTATGCTTGAATGATAACCTCTTCTATGCACATAACAGCTTTGTAGAGTATTGAGACAACCAGTCTATCCCTAAGATAACATCAAAGTCTGCCATCTAAATCAAATTAGGTTGCATCCAAATTTTATCCATCCATACGATTCAGACATTGTTCATAACACTCATCTAATACAACATTGAGTCCGAAAGGACTTGAAGTAGCAAAATTCGGTATAAAGATTTTAATGGCATTTTTAATCCCTTTTTACCTCTTACATTTTTTCAAAGACCATCGTCAATAATCTCATATTACACTTATTAGCTTACATCTCTTTTATCATGCGGTTTTGTCCTGATCTCTCTTTCATATATCCTGAACAACATCTTTTGATTGGTAACTCTCTATATATCCAACATGTCTACTTATAAGCATTAGGGTATATGCTTATATCCAAACACTATTTTGGTCCTTACTCTACTATCAAGCTTGACATTGGGCATCACTAAGTATTAATTATACTAATCTGAATACAATCAATGCCATGATTTTTGACTTCGTCCTTGTATCCACTCTTAGATATGCTTTTACAAAAATTTTGGCTTGTCAAAATTCATACCGATATAGCCATCTTTAACTCTACTTAAGTGCTATTTACTCTTTACTGACTACTATTGGTAATTGTCACTTCTTGCTTATGCATTCTTTTACAAACCGTGACTCAAATCCATTTATCTAGCATTCTCAGAATAGATTCTCCATTACTTCATCTATGGTTTCTTCACTATAGAGATTTATCTGAATCCAATCATCATTCCTCCAATAATTCTCTTATTAACTATGTATTTTTATCCACGAAGGTCAAGGAATGTAAGAATCATAATGTTTTTCCAAAAGCCATTCATTTCCTTATTTCGAATTCAGTATGATGACGAACACTTGTTTTATTTAGTGATCTTGGGTTTAAAAGATCAGGAGTACATCTATGGTATCTGAACCAACAAAAAAGGACCGTTAGGTTGCAAGATGGTCCAAATACACGGAACTAGAGGTTCTATAGCTCTTAGCCTAATAGTTGTAGGTTTTATCACGGATATAATGTCATTGGTCAAGGCACTATGGGAATAAATTTGGAGAAAGTTTTGTTACATCAATAAATCAAGTATAAAATCGAAAAGATGTACATTCAGAATGATTAAACCCTTAACTGCTCATTCGGTTTATATCTCTATACATGTTATTGATCATAAGAGTAGCATAGATTGGTATACTGAGGACTAATTCTATGGAAACAATATCTATAACTCTAATTGACAGGTCGAGAAAGTATCTTGTCAAGGAACGATAATTTAAAATTAGGTATGTGCATCAAAAGGGTAAATCAACGATGCACCGCATCCTATATATACCCATCTAGTTATATGGCCACAATTGATTTGATCCCTTACTGAAAATGTTCTGGGCTTCATCTTTAAAAAAAAAACATTCCTCAATTCTTATCGGATCATTCTATCAAGATGCAGCTATCTCATACATCAGTGCTTGATAAGTGTAACCACCTTGATACATTGCTTGTTGTGCACCAAGATTCTACACTGGGGTGTGTGTTACTAGGACCTATTGTATGGCAGGCATTATGTTATGGCTAATAGGTGCTAGAGATACAGTGTTGCTACCAACAGGTACTGTACTTGGTCCGACCCAAAGGTGTTGGTGTAGCATTGGCAACTTGGTAGTAATTCCCATGGCATCTTGTATAGCCGGTATCATCCGTTGTTGCTTTTGCATTTTACCGGGCCAAGTTCATTACAACCCTGGTCAAGGTACTTGGTAGTCAAGGTAAATTGGCTGGAGTGTCCGGATTGTTTACCCTTTTGATTTGCTCCAGTTTGATTATCATTATTTGGCATCTGCTCAGATGGGTTCCCTTTACTCGCTGTCAACTAGATAGTGGTGGGGTCGGGTTACAACCTCTTCTTAATGCTCAGCTGTGATGGATCAGCGTATAGTGGATCTCACTCCGAGTCTCCACATCACCAATGAGTATAGATTTATCTTCTTTTATAGTTACTCTTATTTTTTATGTATGGCCATTGTTTTCTTATTTCTCTTGGATTTGTCCTGAGATCTACCCTTGACCTCTGTAGGGATTTAGGCATTAATAGCCATTTTTATTTTTTTTCCATCAAACATCGAGTTTCACATCTCATTAGATCCAACTCGGTATTCTAATTTTCTACTTTATAGATGCTTCATTCTTGTTACTATACTATATCCTTTGTATACTCAGGCAATTGTCCAACTGGTAGATTGTACTCTATGTTTTTTGTTTATCAGGATACATTTGGATTTTCTTTTTATTCTGTCAGTATATACATATGGTTCCACCTTTTATATGTACATTATTATCTTATTTAAGTTCTATATCAACCAACACAGGTGCTTATGGTGCGTTTGTATTAAAACTTTTAATTTATCCTAAATAAATTCATGAATTCTTGTAGTAGTATCCAAGTTTGATGGGCAGGGCCAGAGAGCTTTGATACCAAGTTATCACACCCTAATTTTAGACTAACCAGTGATGTGATGTACCATCATGAGAACCAACGGTTCAAATCAGGATCTCATATAGGCTGTGCCAACCATGTTAAACCAAAACATAATCCATAGTAATAATCTAAGATAATAATTACGAAAGTCTTATTAATAAGAACTGAGTGTCTACAATTATTAGTAAATAATAAACCACTTATCTCCATGTAACCAAAACATAAATATAACAAACTATTACAATTACCAAAATACGAAAGCTAAACACTAGGCATAAACATCGTTGAAATGCTAGCTTGAAGAATCATATTCGTCCTCCACAGCTTACTTGACCATAGCTACCACATGTCTATATGTTGGCACCTTCATGTAGTATTCAAGGTATTGCCTGCGTCATTAGAAACTAAAAGAAAATGGTACCGTGGGGTGAGCTCACATAGTGACAAAACAAAATAATGCAATAAACATATGCATGTATTCAATTTATATCTTTGGTCTAGTTTTAAATTTACAATGTGCTATAGAAAGGATTAGCGGCCAACACACCTCTATACATGAGTGTGTGAATCTTCCCAATGGATCAAACACCATTGTCGTCCCACATACACCCACCATGGAATAGAGATAGAGCTAAAGTATCTGGATCACACACTGCCAACACTTCCCCTGATGCCCTACCCATACCAACATGTACGCCCCTACCAGCGAGGGCTTATAAACTAGGCTTACACCTAACCAATCCTAATGTCATCCAATGTATCCAAGGCCTCACCCCAGCAACCCTCAATACGTCCATATAGATAGAGCTAAGGCCCCTGTAAGACCCGCACTCCATAAACCCGATCTAAACCTTGAATTCATGTCATAACAGGTCTTCCAATCATCACCGTGCCAGATGAGACATGTAGATGACAAACAGGTACTGAATTAAGTATGAATTAATTCATACTAGTCGATGGTACCAGTCTTGGTACCGGTCGACTGGTATAGCCGGCGCGGCAGACCACTAAGATCCAGAATTGGATCTCTGCAGGTCCCACTTTCTAAATTTTAAACCGAAGGACTTTCCTAATGCTAGGAGGCTTCCTAAACCTAAACCTAGCCTATATAAACCTCTCTAAACCTCTTAAAACCTCTTCCATGATCCTCACAAACCCTGGAAAGGAGAAAGAGGCTGAAGAAGGAGAAGAAGCTAGGAAGGAAAGGGAAGAGCCGACATTGCCGTTCGATGAAGAACAAATTACAACAAGTCAACATTAAGTGCTCAAACCTTCCTCTACCATAAGTAATCTAGAATGGATAGTTGTAGTTGGATTAATACCATGCAAAGCGAGGTATTGATTTAAACCCTATGTTGTCGTCAAACCCTAATTTAGTTGATAAACCTTAGATTCAAGTTCTAGGTTGAGATCATCAAAACTAGGACTTAAATGGAGTTGGAAACAAATCTAACTCAATTCTTAGACCTAGGATGTGTAGGAGAAACCCTAGGATCAATAGAGGGTAACTGACAGAAGGCGAGAACCAAGTGTATGGTCTTTCGGAGACATACCGATCGAACCATACCGGTGGCACCATATGCGACCGGTACCTTTCGGGGACTGATCTGTGGGGACCGGCCGACCATATCGGTCGTAGGTTTTCCCCATAGTGCTGCGACCGGTTCCTGTGACCGTCAACTCTATGAGATGTGTTTTGTCATTGTTGGTTTTTAACCAACGTAAACCTATTCTAATTAAACCCTAATATCGTGTAGGACCTTGTAATAGCACGTTTGGACCTTGTAACGCGGAGCAAACTATCAAACAAGCATCAGGTGAGGGAACAAGACCTAAACTAATTGGATAATAAAAACTATTTTTGCTTATTGAGTCCGATAGCATGATTGATTGATTCTATGCGTGTATGCGTGTTTTGTGCATTTAACATGTCATCCAATATTTCTGCTATTACTGTTCATGCATATTTAATTTTGTTTATATATAACATGATGATGATGATGAAGCTAGGAATAGGCATGTGAATGTCTGTGTGTGGTTAGCGTACTTGATGTGAGTAGGGCATCAGGGGGAGGACGTGACACTGTGGTTTTTCCTGGTCAACAGGCTCTAGCTCTATCTATACTCAAGTCTTGTCCACTGACATCGTCGTATCGCCATTACCTTAGCAGAGCTATTATGTACTAGGGAATTAGGGGAGGTGGTCTCGAACCGTGTAGTCTCTGACTCTGTCGGGGGGCCTTAGCTCTATCCCTATGGACGTATTAAGGGATGCTAGGGTGAGGCCTTGGATACACTGTTTGACATTAGGATTGGTTAGTTGCGAGCCTAGTTTGCAAGTCCTCACCAACAGGGGCTTACGTGTTGGTATGGGTGCATGTGTTACAGCATTGCCGATACTCATTGGGTACACTGTTTCCATGGTGGGTTCATGTGGGACGACAATGCCGATATTTATTGGGCGGCTTCACACTCGTGTATAGAGGTGAGGCGGCCTCCGAACCTTTCTATTGCACATTGCAAACTTATGAACCAGACCAAAGAAATGAATTGAATGCATGCATATGTTTGTTGCATTGTTTTGTTTACTCACTGAGCTCAAGTTGGAGAGCTGACCCTCGCACGCACAATTCTTTTAGTTTCTGATGTTGCAGGTATTACGGTTGAAGATTATGTCAACAAGCCAACATGTAAACGGGTGGCGGCTATGATGTGCAAACTATGGAGGACTATTGTGATTCGTCAAGTTAGTGTTTCAACTATGGATACGCTTATTGTTTAATTTTCGTATTTGGATATTGTAATATGTATTAAATTATATTTTTGTTACTTGGAGATAAATGGAATATTAATTATTTATCATGACTAGACCTTAGTTCATTATCTGTAAGACTTCCGCTATTTACTTTATTAGCTCTAGTTATTGTGGAATGTGTTTTTGTTTAACAAAGTGGGGATAGCCTATACGAGATCCTGGTTGAACCATTGGTTTATCGAAGGTTCATCACACCATTCTGATTTGTCGAGAATTAGGGTGTGATAACTTGGTATCAGAGCCTATACAACTCCAGTGGAAGTATTCAGGTTTGATGGGCAAGGCCTGAGAGCTCTGATACCAAGTTGTCACACCCCAATTCCATACTATTCAGATTGGTTTGATGGACCGCTAATTAACCAACGATTCAACCAAGATCTCGAATAGGCAGTGTCCATTTGCTTAAACTATATACATCCACAACAATAATCAGAGTAAATACACAATAGCGGAAGTCTTAAATATTAAATGAACTGAGAATCTAAATGTGATAAAATAAATAATTTAACCAATTATTTCCAAAAGGACTAAGATATAAACTTAAATAATTAATTCAAATACATTGTCTGTATAATCCAAATAAAAGTCTAATCGAAAACATAGGAGTTGCACTCGCATGTCAAATCATGCGACTCCATCATCACTTCAGCGTCCATCGCCGTAGCTTGCCCGTACACAGGAGCATTTATATAATCTTCAACCGTGGTACTTGCATCATCAACTAAAATATTCGACGTCGAAAAGAGTGAGCACACATCACGGCTCAGTGAGCAAACAAAACAATGCAACAAACATATGCATGCATTCAATTCATATCTTTGGTCTGGTTTATAAGTTTGCGATATGCAATAGAAAGGTTCAGAGGCCGCCTCAGCTCTATACACGAGTGTGTGAAGCCGCCCAATGAATATTGGCATTGTCATCCCACATGCACCCACCATGGAAACAGTGTACCCAATGAGTATCGGCAATGCTGTACCACATGCACCCATACCAACACGTTGTAAGCACCCCATTTTTGCCACCCTCGGCATAAATGAACCAATATGGCAGGTTTCTGACCTTTAACCCAAAGATTTGTGATTTTTCATTGATCCTCACAGCAGGGTCATGGGCTATTATTTGCATAGATGCATAGGTCATAGAATTATCTTCGAAACGAGACCAGAATTGCTCAATTCCGATATCAAATGAGGAAGATATGACCATTTTAGTCGGATGATACATATAAGGGAGGTTTCTAAAATTATTATAAATAATCCCAGGGGCCTTCATGCAAATTATCCTAAGTCGGATCGTTTGAATTTCAAATCATCATATCTTGATCATCCGACATCGGATTCAGATGATTTCAAGACCATTATTCTTCATTCATGATTTTCTACAAAGTGGACATAAAAAATCCCGGGTAGAAGTCACCAGTGGGTCCTATGCAAACTTGCATGCAGAATGATCGTTAGAACTTCAAAGCTTCATATCTTTCCCGTTCTACATCGGATTCAGATGATCCCAAAACCATTATTCTTCATTCATGATGTTCTACAAAGTGGACGTAAAAAATCCCGGGTAGAAGTCACCAGTGGGTCCCATGCAAACTTGCATGCAAAATGATCGTTAGAACTTCAAAGCTTCATATCTTTCTCGTTCTACATCGGATTCTGATGATTCCAAGACCATTATTCTTCATTCATGATGTTCTACAAAGTGGACGTAAAAAATCCCGGGTAGAAGTCACCAGTGGGTCCCATGCAAGCTTGCATGCAAAATTATCGTCAGAACTTCAAAGCTGCATATCTTTTTCGTTCTACATCAGATTCAGGTGATTCCAGTCTCATTATGCTCCATTTTTAGTGCTCTACAAAGTGGACGTAAAATATTTTCGGTAGAAGCCTCCGAAGGATCTCATGCAGAATGGTCAATCAAATTATCGATAATTGGTCCGCTTAAACTTCAAAAATTCAAAAGTTGACCATTTTATTTCCAAATGAGGTGATTCGAGTTCCTATATTCCTCATTTTTAATGTTCTACAAAATGAATGCAAAAATTTTGGAATAGAGGCCATCGAAAAATTCCATGCGGGATAACAGTGGAAATGACCCGTGAAATGACAAGGGGAGAAAACCCAGTTAATTCCAATCACTCCAGTCAACTTAGTTGAAACCAATTTTGGTCCAACTCAGCTTAACCCAAGCTAGCCTTGACCCAACCCAGTCAATCCTTGTCAATTCAGACCGATTCATGTTGGTGTTTATGCATGTATTTCTTTTATATATTATTTATATGTTTATATAATATATAATATATTATAGTATATCGTATAATATATACATATGTCTTATATGTATATTATATTGTATATATTAATATATTAATATATTATATATTTATATATTTTATATAAAAAGGAAGTAGGATCTAAATAAAATCTAAAAGGGAAGGATGAGAGAGAAGAAAAAAAGGAGACGTGATTAGGGTTCTTTTTTCTTTTTGGAAGGAAATCAGAGAGATTGAGAGAGAGAGAAAATCTTGATTTTGGAGTAAATCTAAATGAAAAAAAGGGAAAAAGGGATAGAGAGGAGACGTAAAAGGAGAAGGGGATTAGGGTTTCTAAGGGAATCCAAAAGATTTTGTTGGAAAAAAAAAAAAGAAAAAAAGAAAGAGAAAAAACGTGAGCTTTTCTAAGGGAATCCAAAAGATTTTGGTGGAGAAAAAAAAGGGAAAGAAGAAAGAGGAAAAAACGTGGGATTTTTTAAGATAAACAAAAAGATTTTGTTGGAGAAAAAAAAAGGGGAAAGAAGAAAGAGGAAAACGTGAGCTTTTCTAAGGGAATCCAAAAAGATTTTGTTGGAGAAAAAAAAGGGAAAGAAGAAAGAGGAAAAAATGTGGGCTTTTCTAAGATAAACAAAAAGATTTTTTGGATTTCCAAAAGAGAATAAAAGAAAAGGAAAAAAACGTGAATGAAGGAGGTTTTTCTTTTGGGGGCTAGGTTTTGGGAGAAAAAGGAGGGAAGAAGAGAGAAAAAAGGAGGAAACGTGAGCTTCTCTAGGGGGGCTCGGTTTTGGGAGAAAAAAAAGGGTGAAGAGAGAGAAAGGAGGGAAAGAAAAGGAGGAAAAGTGAGCTTCTCTAGGGGGCTCGATTTTGGGAGAAAAGAAAGGGAGAAGAGAGAGAAAAGAGGGAAAGAAAAAGGAGAATTAGTAGGGGTTTTGAGGTTTTTCTTTTGGGACTTTTTCCAAAGAGAAAAAAAAGGGAAAAGAGAAAAAAAAAAAAACGTGAAAGGCTGCTCACGTTTTTGAGAGAAAAAGAAGGGAAGAAAAGAGAAAAAAAGGGGGAAAGGAAAAAAAAAACATGAATGGCTGCTCACGTTTTTGGGAGGAAAAGAAGGGAAGAAAAGAGAAAAAAAAAAGGGGGAAAAGAAAAAAAACGTGAAAGGCCTTTGTGGCTCACGTTTTTGGGAGAAAAAGAAGGGAAGAAGAGAGAAAAAAAAGAGGAAACGTGGGCTTTCTTAGTGTGGTTCGGTTTTGGGAATCCGAAAGCTAAAGAAAGCTGAAGAGAGGAGAAGAAGAAAAGCAAAAGGTTCAGGGATCTGCAAACTAGGTAAACCCTCTCCTCTTTCATTCTTTTTATTATCAATACCACCATTCATTTACCTGATTCGGTGTACCACTGTAACATCCTATCACCTGCAGCCATTATCCCAACTCGCTACTCCATATCCATTGCAATCCCCCTTGATCCGTAAATTTATCACCTAATCTTCTCTCCCATGAAAATGAGTTTTTTGGATGATTATTTTTGTTTGATCATATGATGCCATGAAATGGTCATATGATTTCAGTCATTGATGTTAATCTGATGAGGATGTAATTTGAGCCATTGATATTGAATGAATTTTAATTTGATCAATTGTAAGCCATATGATTCGAAATCTTAAGGTGATTGATCTAGCCTTTGATTTAGATTTTCCTTAAGTGATTGATCATGGCCTCTGATTAAGAATTTTTATGAGATAAAATTTGGCCATCGATCTCGGATGCTTTAATGATAAAATCGGGTCATTGATCTTGGATGTTTGAATTAGCAAATCTGGACCATTGATTTTAGATATATTGATGCTTGATCCAAACCAATGGATCTTCATTATGAGTGTCTTAAATGAATCTGAATCATCGGATCTTCACTATGAATGTTTTAAATGCATCTAAACCATTAGATTATCATCATGATTGATTTCAAAGCATCTGAACGGTTAGATTACCATTAATGGTGATTTATACCATTGAATTTTTCATCATGAGTGTTTTTTTTTGATACACTGCCATGTTTGAATGCTCATTTTCATAGTTGGATGTTTACTGCCATAATTAGGGTAGAAAACCCTAAAATGGAAAGAAAGTAATAATTAGGGTAGAAAACCCTAAGATGGAAAGAAAATAATAATTAGGGTAGAAAACCCTAAAATGGAAAGAAAGTAACATTTAGGGTATAGAACCCTAAGATGGAAAGAAAATAATAATTAGGGTAAAAAACCCTAAAATGAAAAGAAAGTAACATTTATGGTAGAAAACCCTAAGATGGAAAGAAAATAATAATTAGGGTAGAAAACCTTAAAATGGAAAGAAAGTAACATTTAGGGTAGAAAACACAAAGATGGAAATAAAATAATAATTAGGGTAGAAAACCCTAAAATGGAAAGAAAGTAACATTTAGGGTAGAAAACCCTAAGATGGAAAGAAAATAATAATTATGGTAGAAAACCCTAAAATTGAAAGAAAGTAACATTTCGGGTAGAAAACCCTAAAAAATGGAAAGAAAATAACAATTAGGGTAGAAAATCCTAAAATGGAAAGAAAGTAACATTTAGGGTAGAAAACCCTAAAAAATGAAAATAAAATAACAATTAGGGTAGAAAACCCTAAAATGGAAAGAATGTAACAATTAGGGTAGAAAACCTTAAAAAATGGAAATAAAATAATAATTAGGGTAGAAACCCCTAAAATGGAAAGAAAGTAATAGTTAGGGTAGAAAACCCTAAAAAATGGAAATAAAATAATAATTAGGGTAGAAAATCCTAAAATGGAAAGAAAGTAACATTTAGGATAGAAAACCCTAAGATGGAAAGAAAATAATAATTAGGGTAGAAAACCCTAAAATGGAAAGAAAGTAAGAGTTAGGGTAGAAAACCCTAAAAAATGGAAATAAAATAATAATTAGGGTAGAAAACCCTAAAATGGAAATAACATAACAATTATGGTAGAAAACCCTAAAAAATGGAAATAAAATAACAATCAGGGTAGAAAACCCTAAAATGGAAAGAATGTAACAATTAGGGTAGAAAATCCTAAAAAATGGAAATAAAATAATAATTAGGGTAGAAAACCCTAAAATGGAAAGAAAATAACAATTAGGGTAGAAAATAGCATACTAGATCATGCCATGTAGGCTCTTGCCTTATTTGCAATACATACCATATTTGAAAGATTTTAAACAATCTTACTGTATGTGAATTTCTTGTCATAAATGTTTTATGTGCCATATTTAGATAGAATATTCTATTTTTTGGTAATAACTTATTTTATGCAACACCCTAGTTAAACTGCCACATATGCACACTTCTAGAAGACAATGTAGGTGTGGGGACGTGCATTTAGGCACCCACATTCTTGGGAAGGGCATAATGGGAATGATAAAATCTTAATAAAGAAAGAGAATGCCTTGCCAAACTTTCCAAAATTAGAATTCAGGATAAAAAGGGTGATTTAGGACGATTTTGCCCCTTGGCAAACCCTAAACCTGGAATAGGTTCTAAACCCTAAACCTAGAATAGGTTCTCAATCCCAACCCTAGAATAGGTTCTCAATCATTAACCTAGAAAAGGTTATCCATTCCGAACTACACGGATTCTGATTCCTAGGGCAAACCCTAGGATACGTAGGCCATTTGGATGAATCCCAAATTCGGATCCACAATTTAGTCCACTCGGACTATCCATAGATCCACTAGGATATTTATCCACACCTTAGTCCACTTGGACTATCCATAGATCCCCTAGGATATTTATTCACACCTTAGTCTACTCAGACTATCCATAGATCCACTAGGATATCTATCCATATTCCAATCCAAAAAGGGTTATCCAAACTTTAGTCCACTTGGACTATCCATAGATCCATTAGGATATTTATCCACATTCCAACCCAGAATGGGTTATCCATATTCCAACCCAAATAGGGTTATCCTTAGATCCACTAGGACTATCTATCAGTCCACTTGGACTATCCAGATCCTAACCCATAGGGTTTTCTCAACCTCTCAAGCATAAATTTCAACTTGAACAATGAACTTAATCATGCACAAGCATAAATCATAGCCATAAACTTTAATCACACCTGAACTACGATGGTGAACCTGATTTTCGGAATAATTCCATGATACGTAGGCAATTTAATGGATACAGATTCGGTTCAATGATATCAAACCCCTTGGTTTGGTTTGGCTTAGCAAATAGAGTCTAGCATAGGAAAGGTATAGGAGACCGATTTCGATCAGGCGGTTTGGGTGCCTAACCCCTTCCCATAACCGTAACCTGACACTTACCCAATCTCTGATGGACCAGAATTCCAATCTAAGGGTCATGAGTCAATCGAAGTCTTACCTTGGGGTGAGATTTCACATTTCTAAGGTCCTAGACCTAAATCTAGGTGGCGACTTCTAAAGATTTCCATCTTTGTCCTCACAGTGGCGACTTCACTGGGGATATAAATGTCAAACTCCTAAATGAAAACTTTCCTTGTGTGAATTGGATGCTAGATTTTAGGATACTATATTTATGCTTGTATATTATTGCTTTGGGGGGAATGGGTTCAGTCACACATTCGTGCGAGTAGCCGAACCGGGTCCCATGCATATGGGGCAGCCCGCTATGCGAAACACACAGCCTTGGCCTGTACTTTGTGAGACCACGACCGACGAGCAGCCTCTAACGAGCGTTTCTTGGGTCCGCCTGAGAATGCGTTATGCTACTCCACGTCGCTTGGATCCTTGCAACATAGTATATAAAGGGATTGGGGGCCCATTATTCATCGAGCATTTGGTGATAGGTTACCCCATCCTCGTCAAGGTGGCCTTTTCTGTCCTAACCTAGATTGTAGCCCAATGTTTGTTATTTTTGGTTCATCCCTAAACCGACCCAGTAAAATCGGCTTAACCATGACATCCATGTTCGAGACGTCGAAGTTCTGCCCGTTTTTGTCCTCGACTGGTCAACATGTTAGATTCTACACGATGAGCATCTTGAACTCTCAACCATTGGGAGTATGAGGTATGTATACATCTGTTCTACATCATAGTAGACGGTCACTATACACCCTCCATTAAGTAAGCTCGATGTGTTGAATCTCTCATTGTTAACACGTCGATTTCAAAAAACGAACAAAAAATCCCTGTCAAGACATAGATACCATGGTCAAGAAGAAATTTACTAGTTTGTTCATCTATGAACCGCTTTTGCTAACCATCCCTAATAAGGACGACGGATTAATATATCCATTTCAATTTTATCGAATTCGGTAATCCAATTGGCCAGACCTTGGTACCACTGATTATCCATTTTGGAATCATGAGGTCCCAAGACTGAACACATGGCTTAATCAAATTCAATTAAATTGACTTGGATAATGTTTACCCAATCGCCCTTATGAGGGATCTAACTCTTGTTTGGTTGAGTCATCCATGATTGTGCATGTGACTTCTTCCACTCCCCTAGATGTCTAGAATCTCAATATTCCTCCATTAGATTTCAATGCCTTTGGAAAAGAGAATCAAATTGCAACTATATCCACCCTTTAGGGTGAGAGGCCCCTACAATTAGGGAATTATCTTGATATCCCATCTTGAGATCCATCCATATTATCTTTCTAAATGAATCAATGGAAGTCATGAATCTAGATCTTGATTGAACATCGAATTTTATAAGAAAGAATGAAAGATTCAGCCCCTAGGAAAATCCAATCATAGTTCCCGATTCACCTTTGAATTAAGGAAAGATTCAGCCCCTAGACAAATCCAATCAAAGTTCTCAATTCATCTCTGAATTAAGGAAAGATTCAGCCCCAAGGCAAATCCAATCACCATTCTCAATGTACCTCTGAATTAAGGAAAGATTCAGTCCCTAGGAAAATCCAATCATGGTTCTCAATGCACCCCTGAATTAAGGAAAGATTCAGTCCCTAGGCAAATCCAATCATAGTTCTCAATGTACCTTTGAATTAAGGAAAGATTCAGCCCCTAGGAAAATTCAATCAATATTCCCTATTCACCTTTGAATTAAGGAAAGATTCAGTCCCTAGGCAAATCCAATCATTGTTCCCTATTCACCTTTGAATTAAGGAAAGATTCAGCCCCTAGGCAAATCCAATCATTGTTCCCTATTCACCTTTGAATTAAGGAAAGGTTCAGCCCCCAGGCAGGTCCAATCATCATTTCGGTTCATCCAGAATTAAGGAAAGATTCAGCCCCTAGGCAGATTCAATCACATTCAGTTCATCTCAGTATCAAAGAAATATTCAGCCCCAGATTCAATCACCATTTCTGGTTCATCTCAGAACTGAAGAAAGGTTCAGCCCCTAGGTAGGTTCAATCATCATTTTGGTTCATCCAGAATTAAGGAAAGATTTAGCCCCTAGGTAGATTCAATTACATCCAGTTCATCTCAGAATCAAAAAAATATTCAGCCCCTAGGCAGGTCCAACCACCATTTCTGGTTCATCTTAGAACTGAATTAAGGTTCAGCCCCTAGGCAGGTCCAATCATCATTTTGGTTCATCCATAATCAAAGAAATATTCAGCCCCTAGGCAGGTCCAACCACCATTTCTGGTTCGTCTCAGAACTGAAGAAAGGTTCAGCCCCTAGGCAGGTCCAATCATCATTTTAGTTCATCCAGAATTAAAGAAAGATTCAGCCCCTAGGCAGATTCAATCACATCCAGTTCATCTCAGAATCAAAGAAATATTCAGCCCTAGATTCAACCACCATTTCTGGTTCATCTCAGAATTAAAGAAGGGTTTAACCTTTAAGCAGGTTCAATCATCACTCCCAGATCATGCTAAAATGAAGAAGGCATTCAGCCCCTAGGCTTTTTCACCCTTCACCTCCTGTTTAGGTTATGATTCATGTTGGAACTAGGAAAAATTTCATTCATTTGAATTCAATTACCCACTAGGCTTATCCAACCATCAACTTTGGTTAGGGTTCCAGTTCATATCAAAACTAGGAAAAGTTCCATTCATCTGAATTTATTTAGCCCCTAGGCTTGTCCAACCATCAACTTTGGTTCAGGTTCTGATTCATGTTAGAATTAAGAAGAGTCTCATTCATCTGAATTCATTTAGCCACTAGGCTTATCCAACCATCAACTGTGGTTCAAGTTCTGATTCATGTTGGAACTAAGAAGAGTTCCATTCATTTGAATTTAATTAGCCCCTAGGCTTGTCCAACCGTCAACTCCAGTTCAGGTTCTGATTCATGTCGGAACTAAGAAATGTTCCATTCATATGAACTCAATGTGAGCATGAGTTAGCCTCTAGGCCTGTTCAATCATTACCTTTGGTCCATGTTCCACTTCATAAAGGAATCAAAGAGAATTTCAATCATTTCAACTCAATCAATCCGTCATCTCTAGCAATCCATGATTGTCATCCTTGGCCTCTATCAATCGGAGCCCAACTCAAGCAATCCTTGCCTCTAGCAACTAGAGCCCAGTCCATGACTGTCAATCTTGATCTCTATTAATCAGAGACCAATTCAAAATCAATCTTGATCTCTATCAATCAGAGACCAATTCAAAATCAATCTTGATCTCTATCAACCAGAGACCAATCTAAAATCAATCTTGATCTCTATCAATCAGAAACCAATTCAAAATCAATATTGATCTCTATCAATTAGAGACCAATTCAAAATCAATCTCGATCTCTATCAATCAGAGACCAATTCAAAATCAATCTTGATCTCTATCAATCAGAGACCAATTCAAAGTCAACTCTGTCTCTATCAATCGGAGACTGATTCAAAATCAATCTATGGCTCTATCAATTAGAGCCCGATCCATGTCTATCATAGCCCAGTGCTACAAGTTAGGATCACTCATCAAGAATGGCGAACGAGGAGGATTTCCCATTGCTTGTCAATAAAGTTCAATTCTAGATTTTGGAGTCATCGGGAAATCATGAACCTTCAGCTATGATAGTGCTATCCCATTGGCCAGAAAAATGCTAGAATCCAAAGAGTTGCCCTCATATTTCTTATTATTCAAAGAGAAGAATGGAATTTTCCCAAGCAGTAGGGTAGACCAAAGATGAGATCCAATGTGCCCCAAGCAAGGATAAGAACCAGAATGGTCCAATGATGAAACCCTTAACCCATAAACTGGGGCATGAACCAGATTAAACTTAGACCCAAATTGAGTGCGATCTGATGAGGAAAGCCAATGACCCCCAAACTGGGGCATGAGCCGGATTGACCTTGGGCCTGAATTGGGTATGGTTCAATGAGGAAAGTCATGAGCCCTAAGCTGGTCATAAACCAGATTGATTTTGGACCCAAATTGAATGCGGTCTAATGAGGAAAGCCATTATGCCCTAAACTGGGGCATGGACCAAATTGACCTTAGACCCAAATTGAGAGTGGTCTAATGAAGAAATCCATTGAACCCCCCAAGCCAAGGCATAAATTGGTCCAATCTTGGACTCAAAATGGTGTAGTGCAATGGCGATACCCCTTGCTCCCCAAGCTGGGGCATAAGCTAGAATGATTTTGAATTCAGCTAGAAGTGGTCCATTGATGAATCCACTGAACCCCAAACTGGGGCATGAACCAGAGTAACCTTGTGCCTAAAAAGCAATAGTCCGGTTATGAATGGATCCTAAACTGAAAAAAGAGAGGTAAGAATTGTATGGAACCTTAAAAGGTAGGTATCTTGCACCTATTGATAGAGGGGCATGATGAGTCCTGCTATTAGAGATCTGAAGGAAGATTTATTCCCACAACGACTGAAGGTGGACGTCGAAGGCGTTATGCCCAACTGGAGCCGCTTGGACGAACTAGTTGTTTCAACTTTCTATTATCGGTATTCGAAAGGTCATCCATGTTTGGGTCCAAGATTGATATGCTTGTTGACAAGTCCAGTCCAATCTACCCTGTAAGTAAAAGAAAATCACCCCGTTTGGGATTTCAAACTCTGTGCCTTGTCTCTTCCATACATTTCCTCCCAGTTTCATACATCCTCCTAGTCTACGTGCGCAGTCAATTCTGACTCTGAAGATGATTGAAATGATGAGCCATCTCCTGAACTTCTATGCCACCCGGCCTCTTGAGAAAGAAAGGTCCAACCCATCTGGGAAAGCTTTAAATGATCAATCGGGAGACACAAGAGTAGTCTCAAGATACATGTATTGGAGAAGCTGCCATTTGTTCTATCTGTGAAAAGATTCCAAGGAAAGCATTACATAATAACAGATCATATCAATAGGTCAGCCAATCAGTACAAATGAGTGGAGGACAGATGTGCCACCAAGAAGATGGAAATACCAAAATTCTTACAAAGTACATCATCTGCAAGCAAGAGATACATGATAAATGATCAATCTCAAAATCAAAGAATGAGGTCATTGGAATATCCAAAAAAAAAGAAAAAAAAAGAAAAAAAAAATTCAAGCCTATCTTTTATCTACATCAATAATGGGAGGCAGTCACATCAGATAGAAGGTGATGATTAACTTCCAGAGGACAACATACAGATTCACCATTCAGATAAAATCAGATCTAGATGAGCAGTCACAAATGCTCATAAAGTTTACAGAAGATCAGAGTACTAAATGGGGCAAAGAGGTCCTATCTGATTGGAAATGTTTGGAAGAAGAAGATTCAAATCCAATATTGAAAGTAATGCTTCAACTTTGCAATCAAGTGAAGCACTGCATTATGTGGCCTCCACATCCAAAAAAAAAAAAAGAAAAAAAGAAAATAGCAAGATGTTGAATGGCATTGGAGCTCGACAGTAGGCCAATTGTCCCTCTCACTTCAAGAAGATTGGTAGTTCCAATCAAAGCCTGATAGCAAGTTCGATCGTTCTTCAAGATTCACAGCATGTTGGACCGGACTTATGATTTTGGCCAAATACATCCCACCTTTGCAAGAGACGATCTCATCACTTCTTCATCATTAGAGAAAGATTTCTCATCGGCATTAGACTCTCTCTCCCGTCCATCAATCCGACGGCCTTCCAAGGAGTCTCTATCACAAGCCCTTCTTTTGATTATCATTTTTTATGGCATTGTATTTCGTGATCATGTCATCATTTAATGTACAAATTCATGAATCTGGCTGAAACTCTCATCTGTCATTCATTACATCCAACGGCTTCCCAAAGGTTCCCATAAGCCCTTCATTTCTCAAGCCAATAAAATGGGATCTTCTCGGTAAGATAAACCCGTTCTACATAAATAACCAAACACTTTCCCAATGGTAGACCCATGTGGACATTTTCACATCAGTCCTCTTGGACCTTCAACATCAATACTTGTCAACAAACCTAAAGGTTTCAGGCCCAGATATGATCGTGACTGATTCGGAATCTCGATATAGCTTGTTGGGACACGTGTTCCATCTGAACATCTCCAAGAAAGGAAAACATAATTTGGCACCATTTTTAATTTTGGTGTGGGACTGCATTTCCCTAAGATCACTTTTAGTGATGATTCAAATAGCTGCCCGCCTATCAATACGTGTAGGTGTCAACTTAAACAGTGGGGCAAGGCTACTCATTTGCCATGAAAGTCATGCCATTCAAATTTCCCCTAAGGGTTTCAGACCATTGGATAGGACCATAATTTTGACAATATCCTCACCATATCAGGACTCTTTATTCAACCCAAGATGGGGTTTGCAAAAAGAAGAAAATGAAAAAAAATAATAATGGGAAGAAAAGAAACCTCAACAGGGAAAGGCAACCCGAGAAACCTCAATGGGCAACCCATAATACCTCAGTGGGGATAGGCGACATGATGCAACCCTAAAGCATTGCCCTCATTGGCCCTTTATAGAAAAATTCAGTGGTTCATGTAGACAAGTGTCATACCAGTCTACCGTCCATAAGGAAAGGAACCCCTCTTGCTCTCCAATGAATCATACTCGGAGGAGTTGAACAAACCATCATCTGTTGGGCTCCATAGCATTGCCTTTCAACAGAATTCTATCTTCAAATCCTGTTGGTCATGTTAGGGAGAGAGCAAATTCTCATGGCCTGGTTACGGATGTAGCCAAATTCATTCAAATCATCAGTTCCTTCATTTTTCAAAATTCAAGAAGGGTTTATCAAAGAAGTCACTTTCTGCAATCAATCTATCAATCTTCCTTTGACCTTGGAAGCATGGTCAAATTCTAAATGCAATCCAAATTCAACCTTGTTCTAACTCTGTTAGATTTCCCATTTCCTTCTATAGTAGCGGTCTGTCACAACATGCAGACACTGGGGCATAGATATACCTATGTAGAGGAATCGAATTTGATCATGAGCATTACATCAAGGATCCATTGTCTAGTCTGAAGTCACTACTTTCATAGTCAACAGAAGTAGGTCCATCCAAGTTGGTTTTTGCCAATTTCTCAGTTCTCCCAATCCTGTTGATGAAGAAAATCCAATGTGGTCGCTCACCTGTTAAGATCTGGTCACCAAATTCTCTGAAGAAACACTTCGAATCCTTTGCGCCTCATGCCTACTTTGGGGCTATGGTTCATTCATCTTTCAAAATTGGCACAACAATATTGCAAAGCCCTGAGCTTTTCATGAGCCTAGATCAATGGCCAAACCCATGTCACATTTCATCGCCACTTGGCTGTTCTACCAATTTGGTCTACCATAATGCACAGTCAAAGAATTTAGTTGACTAGATGCCCCTCGACAGTTTAACACCATGGTCAATCAATAAAATCACTTTGGTTAGAGACTGTCAAGCTCCCCTCATTCTTGTTCAAAATCCTCGCTAGAGTTTCTTGCAATCCAAAATCCAACAACATCAATGTTGGCTAAAGAAAATCATCACCTTCAAATTATATGGAACCCTTCAAAGGGAGTAACCAAGTCATCCCTACCATGCTGAAATTGAGTCAAACTTTCAGTACCAGATCATAAATGGAAAATTTCAAATCTAGGTATCATGCCAGCGAAGTCCATGACACCATTTCCATCGATGTCATGTTTTGTGCCATCACCAATAAAGCAGGAGCAAAAAAAAAAAAACTCAGAAAACTGCCAAGGAATTCACCATCATTTCAAATATGTCTAGCACTCTATAGGTTCAAAGTCAAGAGACTTCCAAGATGAGTGAGATTTCAACCCTAAAGGTTCAAAGTCAACAAAGCCTTCCTGTATGGGTCACTTTCAAGCATCCTAAAGGTTCATAGCCATAGAGCTTCCAAGAAGGATATTCCTATTTTCAATCCCGAAGGTCCAAAGCTGGTAGGAACTGCCAAGATGAGTCATTCAGTATCACCCTATAAGTGACCTTCTGAGTTCTTGCTCATTTCAGAATCAATAGCAAATTCCTCACCCTAAAAGTGACCTTCTGAGTTCTTACTCATTACAAATGTGGAGCCCTAGCTCATACAAAGTTTAAATCAATCTAAGTCTATAAATGAGTCAAATGTAGAGCCCTAGCTCATCCAAAGATCAAATCAATCTCAGATTATTAGTAAATCAAATGTAGAGCCCTAGCTCATCCAAAGATCAAGTCAATCTCATCCCACAAGGGAATAAAATGTAGAGCCCTAGCTCATCCAAAGTTCAAATCAATCTCAGCCCATTAGTGAATCAAATGTAGAGCCCTAGCTCATTCAAAGTTCAAATCAATCTCAGCCTATAAGTGAATCAAATGCAGAGCCCTAGCTTAGTCAGAAAATCAATCTCAAAATCTCAATCAAAAGAGCCTAATCTCAATCAAAGAAAGACATCAAATCTTCCATCCAGACAAATCAAAGCTGAGCCCAAGCTCATGCAATCAGCCTAGCTTCGTACAAGAAGAGGTTTATCACCCTACAAATGGTTCAAGCCTGGTCTAAGCCCGCACATACCTTGCATTGAGTTCCATCTCAACAAGAAGAGGTTCCCAGCCTACAAATGAGCCTTGTATTTACAGCCTAGCTTCATACAAGAAGAGGTTCCCAGCCTACAAATCAACCTTGTATTCACAGCCTAGCTCCATACAAGAAGAGGTTTATCAGCCTACAAATGGATCAAGCCGGGTCCAAGCCCGCACATACCTTGCATTGAGTTCCACCTCAGCAAGAAGAGGTTCCCAGCCTACAAATGAGCCTTGTATTCATAGCCTAGCTCCATACAAGAAGAGGTTTATCAGCCTACAAATGGATCAAGTCGGGTCCAAGCCCGCACATACCTTGCATCATGAGTCACCTCAGCAAGAAGAGGTTCCCAGCCTACAAATGAGCCTTGTATTCAGAGCCTAGCTTTATACAAGAAGAGGTTTATCAGCCTATAAATGGATCAAGCTGGGTTCAAGCCTGCAAGTACCTTGCATCATGAGTCACCTCAGCAAGAAGAGGTTCCCAGCTTACAAATGAGCCTTGTATTCACAGCCTAGCTTCATACAAGAAAAGCACTCACCAATCTTCCAAGAAGAGCAAACCTTCTTGCCAGTCGAACTACGTTCTGGGCTTGATTTCTAGGACACCCTTAGAATACGTAGGCAGTTTAGGAAGAATTACCCTAAGTGCAGCCCAATAAACAATATCACTCATACCCCAAAAATGTGGTTCTTTTATCTTTAGCCTTCAACTGATAACAATGTGGACTAAAGAGGGGCATCTGTAAGCACCCCATTTTTGCCACCCTCGGCATAAATGAACCAATATGGCAGGTTTCTGACCTTTAACCCAAAGATTTGTGATTTTTCATTGATCCCCACAGCAGGGTGGGCTATTATCTGCATAGATACATAGGTCATAGAATTATCTTCGAAACGAGACCAGAATTGCTCAATTTCGATATCAAATGAGGAAGATATGACCATTTTAGTCGGATGATACATATAAGGGAGGTTTCTGAAATTATTATAAATAATCCCAGGGGCCTTCATGCAAATTATCCTAAGTCGGATCGTTTGAATTTCAAAACATCATATCTTGATCATCCGACATCGGATTCAGATGATTTCAAGACCATTATTCTTCATTCATGAGTTACAAAGTGGACGTAAAAAATCCTAGGTTGAAGTCACCAGTGGGTCCCATGCAAACTTGCATGCAAAATGATCGTTAGAACTTCAAAGCTTCATATCTTTCCCGTTCTACATCGGATTCAGATGATCCCAAAACCATTATTCTTCATTCATGATGTTCTACAAAGTGGACGTAAAAAATCCCGGGTAGAAGTCACCAGTGGGTCCCATGCAAACTTGCATGCAAAATGATCGTTAGAACTTCAAAGCTTCATATCTTTCCCGTTCTACATCGGATTCAGATGATTCCAAGACCATTATTCTTCATTCATGATGTTCTACAAAGTGGACGTAAAAAATCCGGTGTAGAAGTCACCAGTGGGTCCCATGCAAGCTTGCATACAAAATTATCGTCAGAATTTCAAAGCTGCATATCTTTTCCGTTCTACATCAGATTCAGGTGATTCCAGTCTCATTATGCTCCATTTTTAGTGCTCTACAAAGTGGACGTAAAATATTTTCGGTAGAAGCCTCCGAAGGATCTCATGCAGAATGGTCAATCAAATTATCGATAATTGGTCCGCTTAAACTTCAAAAATTCATAAGTTGACCATTTTACTTCCAAATGAGGTGATTCAAGTTCCTATATTCCTCATTTTTAATGTTCTACAAAATGAATGCAAAAAATTTGGAATAGAGGCCATCGAAAAATTCCATGCGGGATAACAGTGGAAATGACCCGTGAAATGACAAGGGGAGAAAACCCAGTTAATTCCAATCAATCTAGTCAACTCAGTTCAAACCAGTTTTGGTCCAACTCAGCTTAACCCAAGCTAGTCTTGACCCAATCCAGTCAATCCTTGTCAATTCAGACCGATTCATGTTGGTGCTTATGCATGTATTTCTTTTATATATTATTTATATATTTATATAATATATAATATATTATAGTATATCGTATAATATATACATATGTCTTATATGTATATTATATTGTATATATTAATATATTAATATATTAATATATTATATATTTATATATTTTATATAAAAAGGAAGTAGGATCTGAATAAAATCTAAAAGGGAAGGATGAGAGAGAAGAAAAAGAGGAAACGTGATTAGGGTTCTTTTTTCTTTTTGGAAGGAAATCAGAGAGATTGAGAGAGAGAGAGAAAATCTCAATTTTGGAGTAAATCTAAATGAAAAAAAGGGAAAAAGGGATAGAGAGGAGACATAAAAGGAGAAGGGGATTAGGGTTTCTAAGGGAATCCAAATGATTTTGTTGGAAAAAAAAAAGAAAAGAAGAAAGAGAAAAAACGTGAGCTTTTCTAAGGGAATCCAAAATATTTTGTTGGAGAAAAAAAAGGGAAAGAAGAACGAGGAAAAAACGTGGGCTTTTCTAAGATAAACAAAAAGATTTTGTTGGAGAAAAAAAAGGGGAAAGAAGAAAGAGGAAAACGTGAGCTTTTCTAAGGGAATCCAAAAAGATTTTGTTGGAGAAAAAAAAGGGAAAGAAGAAAGAGGAAAAAACGTGGGCTTTTCTAAGATAAACAAAAAGATTTTTTGGATTTCCAAAAGAGAATAAAAGAAAAGGAAAAAAACGTGAATGAAGGAGGTTTTTCTTTTGGGGGCTAGGTTTTGGGAGAAAAAGGAGGGAAGAAGAGAGAAAAAAGGAGGAAACGTGAGCTTCTCTAGGGGGGCTCGGTTTTGGGAGAAAAAAAAGGGTGAAGAGAGAGAAAGGAGCGAAAGAAAAGGAGGAAAAGTGAGCTTCTCTAGGGGGGCTCGGTTTTGGGAGAAAAGAAAGGGAGAAGAGAGAGAAAAGAGGGAAAGAAAAAGGAGAATTAGTAGGGGTTTTGAGGTTTTTCTTTTGAGACTTTTTCCAAAGAGAAAAAAAAGGAGGGAAAGGAAAAAAAACGTGAAAGGCTGCTCACGTTTTTTGAGAGAAAGGAGGGAAGAAAAGAAAAAAAAAAAGGGGGGGGGGGAAAAAAAACATGAATGGCTGCTCACGTTTTTGGGAGGAAAAGAAGGGAAGAAAAGAGAAAAAAAAAGGGGGAAAAGAAAAAAAACGTGAAAGGCCTTTCTGGCTCACGTTTTTGGGAGAAAAAGAAGGGAAGAAGAGAGAAAAAAAAAAGAGGAAACGTGGGCTTTCTTAGGGGGGTTCGGTTTTGGGAATCCGAAAGCTAAAGAAAGCTGAAGAGAGGAGAAGAAGAAGAGCAGAAGGTTCAGGGATCTGCAAACCAGGTAAACCCTCTCCTCTTTCATTCTTTTTATTATCAATACCACCATTCATTTACCTGATTCGGTGTACCAACTGTAACATCCTATCACCTGCAGCCATTATCCGAACTCACTACTCCATATCCATTGCAATCCCCCTTGATCCGTAAATTTATCACCTAATCTTCTCTCCCATGAAATTGAGTTTTTTGGATGATTATTTTTGTTTGATCATATGATGCCATGAAATGATCATTTGATTTCAGTCATTGATGTTAATCTAATGAGGATGTAATTTGAGCCATTGATATTGAATGGATTTTAATTTAATCAATTGTGAGCCATATGATTCGAAATCTTAAGGTGATTGATCTAGCCTTTGATTTAGATTTTCCTTAAGTGATTGATCATGGCCTCTGATTAAGAATTTTTATGAGATAAAATTTGGCCATCGATCTCGGATGCTTTAATGATAAAATCGGGTCATTGATCTTGGATGTTTGAATTTGCAAATCTGGACCATTGATTTTAGGTATATTGATGCTTGATCCAAACCAATGGATCTTCATTATGAGTGTCTTAAATGAATCTGAATCGTCAGATCTTCACTATGAATGTTTTAAATGCATCTAAACCATTAGATTATCATCATGATTGATTTCAAAGCATCTGAACGGTTAGATTACCATTAATGGTGATTTATACCATTGAATTTTTCATCATGAGTGTTTTTTTAGATACACTGCCATGTTTGAATGCTCATTTCCATAGTTGGATGCTTATTGCCATAATTAGGGTAGAAAACCCTAAAATGGAAAGAAAGTAACATTTAGGGTAGAAAACCCTAAGATGGAAAGAAAATAATAATTAGGGTAGAAAACCCTAAAATGGAAAGAAAGTAACATTTAGGGTATAAAACCCTAAAATGGAAAGAAAGTAACATTTAGGGTATAAAACCCTAAGATGGAAAGAAAATAATAATTAGGGTAGAAAACCCTAAAATGGAAAGAAAGTAACATTTAGGGTAGAAAACCCTAAGATGGAAAGAAAATAATAATTAGGGTCGAAAACCCTAAAATGGAAAGAAAGTAACATTTAGGGTAGAAAACCCTAAGATGGAAATAAAATAATAATTATGGTAAAAAACCCTAAAATGGAAAGAAAGTAACATTTAGGGTAGAAAACCCTAAGATGGAAAGAAAATAATAATTAGGGTAGAAAATCCTAAAATGGAAAGAAAGTAACATTTAGGGTAGAAAACCCTAAAAAATGGAAAGAAAATAACAATTAGAGTAGAAAACCCTAAAATGGAAAGAAAGTAACATTTAGGGTAGAAAACCCTAAAAAATAAAAATAAAATAGCACTTAGGGTAGAAAACCCTAAATTGGAAAGAATGTAACAATTAGGGTAGAAAATCCTAAAAAATAGAAATAAAATAATAATTAGGGTAGAAAACCCTAAAATGGAAAGAAAGTAATAGTTAGGGTAGAAAACCATAAAAAATGGAAATAAAATAATAATTAGGGTAGAAAACCCTAAAATGGAAAGAACGTAACATTTAGGGTAGAAAACCCTAAGATGGAAAGAAAATAATAATTAGGGTAGAAAATCCTAAAATGGAAAGAAAGTAACATTTAGGGTATAAAACCCTAAAATGGAAAGAAAGTAACATTTAGGGTATAAAACCCTAAAATGGAAAGAAAGTAACATTTAGGGTATAAAACCCTAAGATGGAAAGAAAATAATAATTAGGGTAGAAAACCCTAAAATGGAAAGAAAGTAACATTTAGGGTAGAAAACCCTAAGATGGAAAGAAAATAATAATTAGGGTCGAAAACCCTAAAATGGAAAGAAAGTAACATTTAGGGTAGAAAACCCTAAGATGGAAATAAAATAATAATTATGGTAAAAAACCCTAAAATGGAAAGAAAGTAACATTTAGGGTAGAAAACCCTAAGATGGAAAGAAAATAATAATTAGGGTAGAAAACCCTAAAATGGAAAGAAAGTAACATTTAGGGTAGAAAACCCTAAAAAATGGAAAGAAAATAACAATTAGAGTAGAAAACCCTAAAATGGAAAGAAAGTAACATTTAGGGTAGAAAACCCTAAAAAATAAAAATAAAATAGCAATTAGGGTAGAAAACCCTAAAATGGAAAGAATGTAACAATTAGGGTAGAAAACCCTAAAAAATGGAAATAAAATAATTATTAGGGTAGAAAACCCTAAAATGGAAAGACGTAACAATTAGGGTAGAAAACCCTAAAAAAATGGAATAAAAATAACAATTAGGGTAGAAAACCCTAAAATGGAAAGAATGTAACAATTAGGGTAGAAAATCCTAAAAAATGGAAATAAAATAATAATTAGGGTAGAAAACCCTAAAATAGAAAGAAAATAACAATTAGGGTTGAAAATAACATACTAGATCATGTCATGTGGGCTCTTGCCTTATTTGCAATACATGCCATATTTGAAAGATTTTAAACAATCTTACTGTATGTGAATTTTCTTGTCATAAATGTTTTATGTGTCATATTTAGATAGAATATTCTATTTTTTGGGAATAACTTATTTTATGCAACACCCTAGTTAAACTGCCATATATGCACACTTCTAGAAGACAATGTAGGTGTGGGGACATACATTTAGGCACCCACATTCTTGGGACGGGCATAATGGGAATGATAAAATCTTAATAAAGAAAGAGAATGCCTTGCCAAACTTTCCAAAATTAGAATTCAGGATAAAAAGGGTGATTTAGGATGATTTTGCCCTTTGGCAAACCCTAAACCTGGAATAGGTTCTAAACCCTAAACCTAGAATAGGTTCTCAATCCCAAACCTAGAATAGGTTCTCAATCATTAACCTAGAAAATGTTATCCATTCCGAACTGCGCAGATTCTGATTCCTAGGGCAAACCCTAGGATACGTAGGCCATTTGGGAGAATCCCAAATTCGGATCCATAATTTAGTCCACTCGGACTATCCATAGATCCACTAGGATATTTATCCACACCTTAGTCCACTTGGACTATCCATAGATCCCCTAGGATATTTATTCACACCTTAGTCCACTCAGACTATCCATAGATCCACTAGGATATCTATCCATATTCCAATCCAAAAAGGGTTATCCAAACCTTAGTCCACTTGGACTATCCATAGATCCATTAGGATATTTATCCACATTCCAACCCAGAATGGGTTATCCATATTCCAACCCAAATAGGGTTATCCTTAGATCCACTAGGACTATCTATCAGTCCACTTGGACTATCCAGATCCTAACCCATAGGGTTTTCTCAACCTTTCAAGCATAAATTTCAACTTGAACAATGAACTTAATCATGCACAAGCATAAATCATAGCCATAAACTTTAATCACACCCGAACTACGATGGTGAATGATTTTCGGAATAATTCCGTGATACGTAGGCAATCTGATGGATACAGATTCGGTTCAATGATATCAAACCCCTTGGTTTGGTTTGGCTTAGCAAATAGAGTATCGCATAGGAAAGGTATAGGAGACCGATTTCGCTCGGGCGGTTTGGGTGCCTAACCCCTTCCCATAACCATAACCTGACACTTACCCAATCTCTGATGGACCAGAATTCCAATCTAAGGGTCATGAGTCAATCGAAGTCTTACCTTGGGGTAAGATTTCACATTTCTAAGGTCCTAGACCTAAATCTAGGTGGCGACTTCTAAAGATTTCCATCTTTGTCCTCACACACGTAAGCCCCTGTTGGCAAGGGCTTGCAAATTGGGCTCGCAACTAACCAATCCTAATGTCAAACAGTGTATCCAAGGCCTCACCACAGCATCCCTCAATACGTCCATAGAGATAGAGCTAAGGCCCCCCAGCAGAGTCAGAGACTACACAGGCCGAGACCACCTCCCCTGATGCCCTACGACGTAATAGTTCTGCTAAGGTAATGGTGATACGATGATGTCAGTGGACAAGACTTGAGTAGAGATAGAACTAGAGTCTGGTGACTAGGAAAAACCACAGTGTCACATCCTCCCCTTGATGCCCTACTCGCATCGAGTACGCTAATCACACACAAACATTCACATCCCTATTCCTAGCTTCATCATCATCATCATGTTATAAAGAAACAAAATTAAATATGCATGAACAGTAATAGAAGGAATATTCGATGACATGTTAAATACACAAAACACGCATACACGCATAGAATCAATCAATCATGGTATCGAACTCAATAAGAAAAAATAGCTTTTTATTATCCAATTAGTTTAGGTCTTGTTCCCTCACCTGACGCTTGTTTGATAGTTCGCTCCGCGTTACAAGGTCCAAACGTGCAATTACAAGGTCCTACATGATATTAGGGTTTAATTAAAATAGGTTTACGTTGGTTAAAAACCAACAATGACAAAATACATCTCATAGAGCTGATGGTCACAGGTACCGGTCGCAGCACTATGGGGAAAACCTACGACCGATATGGTCGGCCGGTGCCCACAGATCAGTCCCCGAGAGGTACCGGTCGCATATGGTGCGACCGGTATGGTTCGACCAGTATGTCTCCGGAAGACCATACACTTGGTTCTCGCCTTCCGTCAGTTACCCTCTATTGATCCTAGGGTTTCTCCTACTCATCCTAGGTATAAGCATTGAGTTAGAGTTGTTTCCAACTCCATTCAAGTCCTAGTTTCGATGATCTCAACCTACTACTTGAATATAGGGTTTATCGACTAAATTAGGGTTTGATGGCAACATAGGGTTTAAATCATTACCTCGCTTTGCATGGTATTGATCCAACTACAACTAACCATTCTAGATTACTTATGGTAGAGGAAGGTTTGATCACTTACTGTTGACTTGCGGTAACTTGTTCTTCATCGAACGGCAATGTCGGCTCTTCCCTTTCCTTCCTAGATTTTTCTCCTTCTTCAGCCTCTTTCTCCTTTCTTGGGTTTGTGAGGATCATGGAAGAGGTTTTAAGAGGTTTAGAGAGGTTTACATAGGCTAGGTTTAGATTTAGGAAGGCTCCTAGCATTAGAAAAGTCCTTTGGTTTGAAATTTGGAAAGTGGGACCCGTAGAGATCCGTTTTTGCATCTTAGTGGTCTGCCGCGCAGGCTAAACCGATCGACCGGTACCATCGATGGGTATGAATTAATTCATACTTAATTCAGTCTGTTTCATACCTATTTGTCACCTACTTGTCCCGTCTGGATCGGTGATGATTGGAAGGTTTGTTACGACATGAATTCAAGGTTTAGATTGGGTTCATGGAGTGCGGGTCTTATAGCCCCCGACAGAGTCAAAGACCACACAGTCTGTTACCAAGATGTCACACCCTAAATCTGGACTAACCAGTGGCGTGATGAATCGTCAAAAAAACTAACGGTTCAACCAGGATCTCGTATAGGCAGTGTCCATCCGATTAAACCAGATACATTCTACAAGCATAATCAGTGTAAATAAACAATAGTGGAAGTCTTCAATACTAATGAACTAAGTATCTAACAATGATAACATAATTAATTATCCAACTATCTCCAAGGTAACTCAAAACAATAAATAAAATAAATTAGTCAATTACATATTCTGATAACCAAATAACTAAACTAATCGAAAACACATGAATTGTACTCGCACGATGGATCATGTGCCTCTTTCATAGCTTCCACACCCATCGCCGCTACGTGTCCATACGTCGGCGTGTTCATGTATTCTTCAACGGTAAGACCTGCGTCAACAACTAAAAATGTACGAGGTTGAAAAAGGCGAGAACACATCACGGCTCAGTGAGCAAACAAAATAATACAACAAACATATGCATGCATTCAAATCATATCTTTGGTCTGGTTTTTATGTTTGCAATATGTTATAGAAAGGATTGACGGCCACCACACCTCTATACACGAGTGTGTGAATCCACCTAATTGATCAAACACCATTGTCGTCCCACATGCACCCACCATGAAATAGAGATAGAGCTAAAGTGTCCGGATCAAACACCGCCAACACTTCCCCTGATGCCCTACCCATACCAATACCTAAGCCCCTATTAGTGAGGGCTTGCAAACTGTGCTCGCAACAAACCAATCCTAAATGTCATCTAGTATATCCAAGGCCTCACCCCAGCATCCCTTAATACATCCATAGAGATAGAGCTAAGGCCCCCCAACTACACGGTCGGAGACCACCTCTCCTGTTGTCGTACGATGTAATAGTTCTGCTAAGATAATGGTAAAACGACGATGTCAGTAAATAAGACTTGAGTAGAGATAGAGCTAGAGTCTGGTGACTAGGATGAACCACATTGTTACGTCCTCCCCCTGATGCTCCACTCATATCAAGCACACCGACCACACACACATAATCACATGTCTATTCCTAGCATCATCATTATCATCATATTATAAATAGTCAGAAATAAATATGCATGAACAGTAGTAGTAGAAATATTGGATGACATGTGAGATGCACATTACTAGCATAAAAGCATAGAATCAATTAAGGCATTGGACTCAATAAAAGTAAACAATTTATTATTAGCTTATTAGTTTAGGTTATGTTCCCTCACCTGTTAGGAACGTTCAATCTTCTCCAAGCTTCTTAACTCACTCTTGAACCTCTTGGAAGCCTAAGAATTTGTAAGTTCTAAGTTAGGGTTCAAGTTCATCAAATTACAGTAGTCAATGGTCCAATCATGGAATCAATCAAACCTCCATAAGCTGAGTGGTCGTAGGTGTGAATGCACCTATGGTCTTAGTTTCTGGGACTGTAGGGTGTGGGGTAGATACATGTGGTCGCATATCGTGTGACCACACACATGCGACCACACCCTCCTTGGAAACTTCCTGAGGGCATGTGGTCGACACATGTGCCTTGTGTGGTCGATCAAACTACGACCGCACGAGTATTGGTCGACTTTTTCACTCTCAGTGCAATACCTTCATGTTTTGATTCCTTAGCTTATCATTATGATCATTCATATGATTGTTCTATGGCTTAAAATTCATACTTTTACATCATCCTTCACCCTAATAGATTCCCTTCATAGATCTCTTAGAGTTCTGTCCAAGGTCTTAGGGTTGAGATCTTACATTGAATCAATCTCTCCTACATAACTTATTCTAGGCATTCAATTAATGTAGGAAACAATTCCATACCTTAAACTTGCTACTGAATCAGAGCTTTCTCTACAATTCCTTCTCTTAGACTTCCTTTTCAATTCTCCTTCTCTTCCTCCTCTTCTCTTTTTCTCTCTTTTAGTTTGGGTTCTAAAAGAGTAAAACAGACTAAGGGACGTCCTTTATATAGAAGAAAATATCCATATAAAGTCCCACTTTGATTAGGAAGGAACCCCCTTTTAGATTATGAAGGTTTCCTAATTTTGGAGTCATTTATACCATCGTGTGGTTGCACGTGGGGTCATAGTATCCCTCAACCACACGTCTCAAAACTACAACCACAAGTCTCAGATTCGAGTGGTCTCAATATTTTAAGGTGTGGTCGACCACATGCCTCAATTAGATGATTTTTCGTTCGAATTACATACCTAGCCTTGTGGTTTCTTTACGCACTTGATCCGCTTGGTCTGACTATGATAGGAAGACCTAATACCACGTAGTAAGACAGGGTTAATAAGGTATGAGTCTTACACCACCTCTCCTGATGCCCTACGATATAATAGTTCTACTAAGGTAATGGCAATACGACGATGTCAGTGGGCAAGACTTGAGTAGAGATAGAGCTAGAGTCTGGTGACCAGGCTAAACCACAATGTCACGTCCTCCCCCAGATGCCCCACTCGCATCCAACACAGTAACTATACACACAATTACTTGCATATTCCTAGCATCATCACCATCATCATCATCATGTTATAAATAGACAAAAATAATTATACATGAACAGTAATAACAGTAATATTGGATGACATGTGAGATTTACATTACAAATAAGCAAGCATAGAATCAATCATTGCATTAGACACAATAAAATAAAACAGCTTGTTATTAGCCAATTAGTTTAGGTCTTGTTCCCTCACCTTTAATTGATGTTTGTTCCTTTCCTAAGCTTTGAAAGTCACTTTCAATCTATTGAAATCCTAAGCAATTAATGTATTTAAGTTAGGGTTCAAGTTTATCAAGTTACAATAGTAAAAAACCTTGTCCGATTTCAAAATATACTTGTTGTTATAGTATGGTTGATACCCTATGGTCGACCCTGTGGTCTCAATATATGCGACTATACGACGTATGGTCGATACCCTATGGTCGCACTATATGCAACTGTAACTGCAACCATACGTTTCCTGAATTCTTTCTGAATGGTTGTGGTCGACTCTCTTCTCATCCTATGATCGACCATAGTTGCGACTATACATAGTCAGCTTAATTTTTTTACTTCTCATACGAGTTCTTCCTCTTGGCTCATCAATGGGATTTATCCTAAAAATCATTCTATGGCCTTTAATCACAATTTAACCTTATTAATTATCCCTACCCTACTCTCTATGGTTTCCCATAGAAAACTAATAACTGAATCATTGTATTAGGTTCTATTTATCAATTTGAAAAGAACCTATTATATCTGATCTACCCTACAGAGTGAAGCCCATACCTTAAGCTTGCTATAGGGAGATAAAACTCTTCTCTGTAAAACCCTTTTCCAAGCTTTCCTCTCCAAATCTCCTTCTCCTTCTCTTCCTCTCTCCCTTTCTCTCTTAGGTTTAGAGTTTCAATTTGGGTTCTAAAAGAGTGAGAGAGGCTAAGGGACGTCCTTTATATAGAGAAAAACCTCCATATAGAGTCCTCTTTCAATTAGGAAAGTGTCTTCCTCAAATTAGGAAACTTTCCTAAATACGGAGTTGATTCTAGGTTCGTACGGTCGATTATGGAGTTGCATAATCTGTCGACCATACAACCAAAATATGCAACCATACATTGTGTGGTCACAACTTAGTTTACCATACGGTCGACCATACCCCTTAAAAATGCCACCATACATCCAAAATTTACTGGTTTTTAGTTTTTGACTGGTTGCTTCCATACAAACTTAAACAGTCAACCACACCAACTAAATTTGACTTGTTGCTTACCTCATCTTGTCGTTTCTTCATACAATTGGTTAACTTGAGCTGATTATGATGGGAAGACCGATCACGACACAGGAACATAAGGTTAGGCTGGGTTCTTAGAGTGCGAGTTTTATGAGGTAGCTCTTCAGGGAATACATCGGGGAATTCATTCTCAACTGGTAGGTCTTCCAATCAAGGTATCTCAGCTTCAATATCAAATATCGTCACTAGATAACTTTCACACCGCTAGTATATAAGTTTAGTTGCTTGTAGCACTGACAGAAACAACTTGAGACACTTTCTGGTCTTGTAGCCTGTGTAAACAAAGGCTTCACTAGTAGTAGACTACAATAAAATCTGGCGCTTGGAACATAGGATAGTATTTTGCCAACCAATCCTGTCACACCCCAATTTCGCACTATTCAGAATGGTGTGATGAACCGCCAATAAACCAACGGTTCAACCAGGATCTCGAATAGGCTGTGTACATTTTCTTAAACCATACACATCCACAACCATAATCAGAGTATAAACAATAGCGGAAGTCTTTAATATTAAATGAACTGAGAGTCTAGCGGTGATAAAGTAACCAAAATTATCCAATTATCTCAAAAAATAAAGACATAAAACAAAATAATTTAATTAATTACATCGTCTGAATAATTCAAAGAAAAAACTAATCGGAGACGCATGAGTTGCACTCGCATGACGAATCATGCGACTCCATTATAACTTCTGCATCCATCGCCGAAGCATACCCATACATCAAAGCATTCATATAGTCTTCTACTATGGTACCTGCATCATCAACTAAAAATATTCGACGTCGAAAGGGTGAGCACACATCACGGCTCAGTGAGCAAACAAAACAATGCAACAAACATATGCATGCATTCAATTCATATCTTTGGTCTGGTTCATAAGTTTGCAATGTGCAATAGAAAGGATAGGTGACCGTCGCACCTCTATACACGAGTGTGTGAAGCCTCCCAATGGATTAATCACCATTTCCATCCCACATGCACCCACCATGAGATAGGGATAGAGCTAAAGTGCTTAGGATCGCACCGGATCACACTTCCCCTGATGCCCTACCCATACCAACAAGTAAGCCCCTATTGGCGAGGGCATGCAAACTGGACTCGCAACTAACCAATCCTAATGTCAAACAGTGTATCCAAGGCCTCGTCCCAGCATCCCTCAATACATCCATAGAGATAAAGCTAAGGCCCCCCGGCAGAGTCAGAGACTACACGGTCCGAGACCACCTCCGTTGATGCCCTATGACGTAATAGTTCTACTAAAGTAATGGCGATACGACAATGTTAGTGGACAAGACTTGAGTAGAGATAGAGCTAGAGTTTGGTGACCAGGATGAACCACAGTGTCACGTCCTCCCCTTGATGCTCCACTCGCATCAAGTACACTAACCACATACATACATTCACATGCCTATATCTAGCATCATCATCATCATCATGTTATAAATAAACAGAATTAAATATGCATGAACATTAATAGCAGGAATATTGGATGACATATTAAATGCACATTACAATCATACAAGCATAGAATCATTCATGATATTGGACTCAATAAATAAAAGGAGTTTATTATTAGTCAATTAATTTAGGTCTTGTTCCCTTACCTTTGATTGCTAGTAGATCCTCGTTTAAGCTTTATAATTCACTTTTAAGTCAGTGAAAAACCTAACAAGTCGATAGATTTTAATTTGAAATAAATTCCAATTCGTTTAGACTAACAGAACCTGAGGGATCGCAGGTGGGGTAGCACCTGGGGTCTCAGTTTCTGCGACCACAGAGTTAGGGTTACGGGGTAGGGTAGCACCTAGGGTATCAGTTTTTGCGACCCCATGGTATAGGGTCGCAGGTGGGGTCAGATATATTCGACCCTATGTGCGACCACACCCTCCCTGGGACATCCCGAGGGCATGTGGTCGATCACGAGGTCTCATAGGGTCGGATATCATTCGACCCTACATGTGACCATACGTGTTCTTGGTCGACCTTTCACTCTTAAGTCCATTCCTTCATGTTTGGATCCTTTGGCTTATCATCATGGTCCTTCCTATGATCGTTCTATGGCTCAAACTATAATTTTTATACACTATCTATTGTCCACAATGATTTCCTCCATGGATTCCCTTGGAACGTTGTCCATAGATGGATGATTTGGGTTTCTCCTAATCTTATGTTCTTCATAAACAATTCTAGGCTCCCAATTCATATAGGAATTCAGGTTCATACCTTGGGTTTGCTAAGATTCTGAGGTTTCTCTGAACTTATTCTTCCTTAGTCTTCTTCTTCAATTTTCCTTTTCTTCCTTCTCTTCTCTTTCTCTCACTTTCAATTAAGGTTCTAAAAGAGTGAAAGAGGCTAAGGGACGTCCTATTTATAGAGGAAAACCCTCCATAATATGCCTCAATGAGTTTAGGAAAGCCCCCCTTCGAATTAGGAAGGATTCCTAATTTTTGGTTTCTCGCTGTTTTCGTAGGGTCGGATGTAGGGTCGCAGAATCCATCGACCCTACATTTTTTAAGACATGCGACCCCACGACAAAAAAGTCCTGGGTTGGACTCTTTTGAGGTGGGGTCAATCATACCTGTTTAGGCATGTGACCCTATCCTCATATTTGACTGTTTTTGAGTTAGACTTCATACCTGGTCTTGTGTTTTCTTCACGCATTTGGTCTACTTGGCTCGACCATGATTGGTAGACCTGGTACAAGGTGGTAAGACCGGTTAGTTCGGTATGGGTCTTACAACTCCCCCCTCTTATTAAAAATTTTGTCCTCAAAATTTGCACATACCTTCCGAGTCGAAAAGGTGAGGATATTGCTTCCGCATAGCATTCTCTTCTTTCGATGTGATCTCTTCTATATCTCGGCTACTCCAAGTGACCTTAACATAGTAAATGTCACGGTTGCATAGACGTTGAACCTTTCGGCTGGTGATTTCAGTTGGTGCTACTCGAATGTCAAATCATCAGTTAGATCTGGTAGATCCGCTATCAAAACATGTGTTGGATCTCTGATGTACTTCTTCAGCAATGAGATATGAAATACATCATGCACACTTGCCATAGATGGTGGTAGTGCTAACTGATAAGCCACTTTTCCACGTTTAGCTAGAATATCATATGGCCCAACATATCTCAAACGTAGCTTCCCTTTCTATCCAAATCGTTTTAATCCTCACATAGGTGATACTTTCAAGAATACCTTATCACCAACGATAAATTCAAGGTCTCGACGTCGAGTATCTGCATACTGCTTTTGATGATTCTGAGTCATTCTAACGCTTTCCTTGATAATGTCGACTACACGACAAGTCTCTTCAATAAATTCTGGTCCAACAATACTCCGTTCACCAACTTCATTTCAAAACAATGGAGTTCGACACTTCCTACCATACAGTGCTTCATAGGGTGACATCTGTATAGTAGCCTGATAGCTGTTGTTATAGGCAAACTCGATCAATGGTAGTTTCTCATCCCATGAGCCTTTGAAATCAATAACGCAGGCTCTAAGCATGTCTTCTAAGATTTGAATAGTATGCTCCGACTGCCTGTCTGTCTAAGGATGGAATGTAGTACTAAACTTCAACGTTGTACCCATAGCCTTCTGTAATTCTTCCCAAAACTTTGAAGTAAAGTGTGGGTCTCTATCGGACACAATGCTTTCAGGTACACCATGTAATCTGACAATATTATCCACATATAGCTTGGCTAACCTCTCCAGGGTATACTGTGGTCGTATAGCTATAAAGCGAGCTGTCTTAGTCAGACAATCTACAATCACCCAGACCACGTCAACTACTTGGGGAGTCAATGGTAACCCGATGACAAAGTCCATAGTGATGCAGTCCCATTTCCATGCTGGTTCTGGCAGTGACTACAACAATCCTACTGGTTTTTACCATTCAACCTTAACCCTCTGACAATTTAGGCATTGAGAAATGAATTTAGCTGGATATGCTTTCATTCCTCTCCACCAATATAATTTTTTCAAATCACGATACATTTTTGTACTTCCAGGATGTACCAAATAAGAGGTGGTGTGAGCTTCCTTCATTAGTCTATGTCTAATGTCCAAGTTTTCTGTTTCAAGAACACATACTCTTCCTTTGTACTTCAGTACCTTTTCATCGTCCAAGGTGAACTCAGGAATAGTTCTACCTTTTTCGATGTCTTGTTGTACCGTTCTCAGATAAGGGTCTGACTTAATAGCGACTTTCACTTCATCAATTATATCAGGTACAATCTTCAATGTTGCAAACATATTTGAAAACCAATGAATAAACCCTTAGTTGGTTGATCCACCCGATGCATCTATCATGAACTGCTCATTACCATGATTGAATACTTTCCCTGTAACACACATTGCCGTAGTCATGTTACCTCTCCTTGAAATTTTATCATTGCTTTTCTGCTTAGTGCATCAGCAACTACATTAGCCTTTCCTGGATGATACTGGATATCACAATCATAATCCTTCAATAATTTCAACCTTCTTCTTTGTCTCATGTTCAACTCCTTCTGGTTAAAAAGATAAGTGAGACTGTTATGATCTGATTTAATTTGAAAATTTTCTGCGTACAAGTAATGTCTCCATATTTTGACAGCATGTACTATTGCCGCTAATTCGAAGTCATGAGTGGGATAGTTCTTCTCATGTGTCTTCAGTTGTCTTGAGGCATACACAACTACTTGTTCTCCTTGCATAAGTACACATCCTAAACCTAATCCAGACGCATCAGTGTATAAGGTAAATGGTTGTCCTGGAATAGGAATAGTCAAGATGGGAGCTAATATCAATCTAGCCTTTAATGTTTGGAAACATTTCTCACATTTTTCAGTCCAAACAAACTTTTCTTCTTTCTTAATCAAACTGGTGAGAGGTACGGCAATTCTGGAATAGTCTTCCACGAATTGTCGATAATACCCAGCTAGACCTAGGAAACTTCTAATTTTTGCAACACTCTTAGGTGCTTCCCACTTTACAGTGGCTTCAATTGTCACACCCCAATTCCACACTGTTCAGAATGGTGTGATGAACCGCTAAACAAACAACGGCTCAATCAGGATCTCTAATAGGCTATCCCCGCGTTATCCAAACTTTACACGCATCCACAATCATAATCAGAGTAATACACAATAGCAGAAAATTTATAAATAATATGAACTGAGTACTAGAATGATACCCATAAATAATATCAAATTATTCTGTGTTTAACTAAGACATAAATATATAAATACCAATACATGTCTTATAAATGCAAATAAGAAAACTACAAAATATCTACTCGAATACACACGAGTTGCACTCGCAAGAGGAGTCGTGTGTATCGTCTTCAGCTCCAACTTCCATAGCTGCTACAGTTCCATACGCTGACGCGTTCATATAATCTTCAACAGTATATCCTGCATCATCAACTAAAAATATTCGACGTCGAGGGGTGAGCCCACAACACGGCTCAGTGAGTAGCCAATACATATGCATGCAAAAAGTCAATTCATATCTTTGGTCTTGGTTTATAGTTTGCAATGTGCAATAGAAAGGTTGGGTGATCAAAGATTAACGTTTATTGATACCGCCTCTATACACAGGGTGTGGAAGCCCGCCCGAAGGTTAACGTTTACCGTCGTCCCCATCCACCCTACCATAACATTATACAACAAAGGTTAACGTTTATTGCTATATAATGCTATACCAACACGTAAGCCCCTGTTAGCGAGGGCTTGCAAACTGGGCTCGCTACTAACCAATCCTAATGCCAAACAGTGTATCCAAGGCCTCACCCCAGCATCCCTCAGAACATCCATAGAGATAGAGCTAAGGCCCCCCGGTAGAGTCAGAGACTACAAGGACCGAGACCACCTCCCCTCTGATACTCTACGACATAATAGTTCTGCTAAGGTAATGGCGATACGACGATGCCAATGCACAAGACTTGAGTTAGAGATAGAGCTAAAGTGCTGAGACCCGCCAAAGGTTAACGTTTATTGACGTTCTCATCACACCTCCCTTGATACTCGCTCGCATCAAGCACATCAACCACACACATACAAGCACATGCCTATTCCTATCATCATCATCATCATCATGTTATAAACAATAAAGTAAATATGCATGAACAAGTAATATAAATATTGGATGGCATGCTGTATGCACATTACAAACATATTCGCATAGAATCAAACATGGCATAGGACTCAAGAATAGAAAACAGTTTATTATTATCCAATTTTGTTTGGGGTTAAGGTTCCTCACCTTAGCTTGCTAATAGATATTTTCCAAGCTTTCGATTCACTGTTATAACGGTAATATATTGCTAGCAAACCTAACAAAGTCGATAGAATTTAATTAAAATTAATTCAGAATTTAAAAACCATTCTGTCAACTGAGGGTCAATGCTAGGGTCGATGCTAGGGTCGATGGGTCTATCGACCCTCCCAAAGATTCCGAACTTCCCGAATGCCGAGGGTCGATGGTCTGAAACACCTAGGGTCGGATGGTCTATCGACCCTCGGTGCGACCCTTGGTGCGCTCTGGTCAAATTTCCACTTTTAATCCATTCTTCGTGTTTGGGGTCCTATGGCTTGCCTCCTACATTCACCCAACATTCATTCCATGGTCTAGAACCATGTATGATTCATCTAGATAGCTTTCGTGCATCCTCCCATGGTTTCCCATGAAAACCTAACCATGGATGGATGGTTTGAGTTTCTCCGAAATCCTACACTCAATCATATCTAACCTAAGGTCTGTAGAAACTCATGGAATTAGTATCCATACCTGGGAAGATTACTTTCCTCTGCAATTTCTTCTCCTTTTTGCTAAGCCTTCTTCCTAGCCTCCTTTCTTCCTCTTTTCCTTCTTCTCTCTTTCTCTCAATTCAATTAGGGTTGTGAAAGGATTGAATGTGGCTGAGGGACGTCCTTTAAATAGACTAGAAATGTCCTATAATAATCCCATTGAGATTTGGAAAGAATCCCAACCAAAAATTAGAAAATTTTCAAATTTCAGTTTCGTCAGAAACCGAGGGTCGATGGGAGGGTCGATGATCCCGTCGGCCCTAGGGTCTTAAGCTGTCCGACCCTCCCTCAAAAACCGAGGGTCGATCTTTCCGGTTTGGGAGGTCCGACCCGCTTAGCTGGGTGTGCGACCCTCCCCTAGAATTATGTGTTTTTGGGTCGATTTCATACCTGGGATCTCGATCTCCTTCATGCCCTTGGTCCACTTGACTCGACCATGATGGGTAGACCTGGTTCAAGGTGGTAAGACCGGGTTAGATTGACACGGGTCTTACAACTCCCCCCAACTTATAAAAATTTTATCCTTGAAATTGTACGTACCTTCTGAGTCAAACAAGTCAGGGTATTGCTTCCTCATAGCATTTTCTTCTTCCCATGTAATCTCTTCCATGTCTCTACTTTTCCATGTGACCTTAACATAGTAGATATCTAAGTTGCGTAGACGTTGAACTTTTTGACTAGTGATTTCCGTTGGTATTACTTCAAATGTCAAACCATCAGTTAGTTTCGGCAAATCTACTGTCAACACATGTGTTGGGTCTTTGACATACTTCTTCAATAAGGATATGTGAAATACGTCATGCACACTTGACATAGATGGTGGTAGTGCTAACTGATAAGATACTTTTCCACGCTTAGCCAGAATCTCATAAGGTCCGACATATCTTGGACTTAGTTTTCCTTTCTGTCCGAACCTCCTCAATCCTCGCATAGGCGATACTTTCAAGAATACTTTTTCGTCTACGGCGAACTCTAGATCTCTTCGTCGAGTATCTGCGTATTGCTTCTGATGGTTCTGAGCTACTCTTACTCTTTCCTTGATGATGTCGACCACTCGACAAGTCTCTTCAACAAATTCTGGTCCAACGATACTACGTTCTCCAACTTCATTCCAAAACAAGGGAGTTCGACACTTCCTACCATACAGTGCTTCATAAGGTGACATCTGTATACTAGCCTGATAGCTGTTATTGTAAGCGAACTCGATCAATGGTAACTTCTCATCCCATGATCCCTTGAAATCAACCACGCATGCTCGTAGCATATCTTCTAAAATCTGAATGGTACGCTCCGATTGTCCGTCAGTCGGTGGGTGGAATGCGTTCTGAACTTCAATGTTGTACCCATAGCCTTTTGCGGTCCTTCCCAAAATCTGGAAGTAAATCGTGGGTCTCTATCGGACACAATGCTTTTTGGAACACCGTGTAGCCGAACAATATTATCCACATACAGCTTTGCTAACCTTTCCGGTGTATCGGGGGTCGTATCGATATGAAGCGAGCTATTTTAGTCGGACGGTCTACAATCACCCAAACTGCGTCAACTACTCGAGGAGTCAATGGTAGTCCTGTGACGAAGTCCATAGTGATGCAGTCCCATTTCCAAGCTGGTTCCGGTAATGGTTGTAACAGTCCTGCCGGTCTTTGTCGTTCCGCCTTTACCTTCTGACAATTTAGGCATTGAGACACGAACTTGGCTACATCTGCCTTCATTCCCCTCCACCAATACAGTTTCTTTAGATCATGATACATTTTTGTACTTCCAGGATGTACCGAGTAGATGGTGGTATGGGCTTCTTTCATGAGTCGGTGTCTAATGTCTACAATTTCTATTTCGGGTACACATATTCTTCCTTTGTATTTCAGTACCTTCTCGTCATCCAAGGTGAACTCAGGGTTAGTCCTACCTTTCTCAATATCTTCTTGTACTGTTCTCAGATAAGGATCTGCTTTGATAGCTGTCTTCACTTCGTCCACTATATCCGGTATAATCTTCAATGCTGCGAACATATTTGAAAACCGATGAATGAACCCTTGGTTGGTTGATCCATCCGGTGTATCTATCACATACTGCTCGTTGCCGTGATTAAACACCATTCCATTGGTATACATTGCTGCAGTCGTGCTAGTTTCTCCTTGAGATTTTATCATTGCTTTTCTGCTCAATGCGTCTGCTACTACGTTCGCTTTTCCCGGATGATACTGGATATCACAATCATAGTCTTTCAATAGTTCCAGCCATCTTCTTTGTCTCATATTTAACTCCTTCTGATTAAATAGATAAGTAAGACTTTTATGGTCCGACTTAATCTGAAACTTCTCCCCGTATAGGTAGTGTCTCCATATCTTGACAGCATGTACTACTGCCGCTAATTCCAAATCGTGAGTTGGATAATTTTTCTCATGTACCTTCAACTGTCTCGATGCATACGCAACTACTTGTTCCCCTTGCATAAGCACACATCCTAATCCCAATCCCGATGCATCAGTGTATAAGGTAAATGTCTGTCCTGGAACGGGGATGGTTAAAATTGGAGCGGATATCAATCTGGTCTTCAGTGTTTGAAATCTCTTTTCACACTTATCCGTCCATACAAACTTTTCTCCTTTCTTGGTTAAACTGGTGAGAGGTACGGCAATCCGAGAATAGTCTTCTACGAATCTCCGATAATATCCAGCTAGACCCCGGAAAACTTCTAATTTCGAGACGCTCTTTGGTGCTTCCCACTTCACAATAGCTTCGATCTTACTGGGGTCCACTTTGATTCCTTCCGCGGATACTACATGGCCTAAAAATGCGACTTCGCTTAGCCAAAACTCGCACTTAGAAAATTTGGCGTATAACTTCTCTTTCCTCAAACGCTGTAGGGCTGCGTTTAGGTTCTTGACATGGGTTTCCTTGTCCTTGGAGTATACCAATATGTCATCAATAAATACTATCACCGACGTGTCCAACATATCATGAAAAACTCGGTTCATAAGTTCCATGAACGTTGCCGGTGCATTAGTTAGTCCGAAAGACATCACTAAGAATTCATAATGTCCGTATCTTGTCCTGAAAGCTGTCTTCGGAATGTCACCTTCCTTAATTTTCAATTGATGATAGCCCGACCGAAGATCGATCTTTGAAAATACCTTCGCTCCTTGTAACTGATCGAACAAGTCATCGATCCCGGGTAGTGGATATCGATTCTTGATTGTCGGCTTATTCAACTCTCTATAGTCGATACATAACCGAACGCTACCATCTTTCTTCTTCACGAACAACACCGGTTCTCCCCATGGAGATATACTGGGTCTAATATAACCCCTATCCAGCAGTTCTTGTAGTTGCACTTTTAATTCCTTCAGTTCAGTAGGAGCCATCCTAGACGGTGCTTTTGATACTGGTGCGGCTCCGGGTGTAAGATCTATTACAAACTTCGTGGCTCGGTCGGGTGGTAATCCGGGTAGTTCCTCCGGAAATACATCAGGAAAATCCCACACTACATCAATATCTTCCATTTGTGGCACGTCCTTGGTTAGGTCGACCACTGATACTAGATATCCGACCGCTCCTTTCTCAAGGCACTTCTTAGCCTTTAATGCGGAAAGTATGAGCTTGCATCTCCTGGGAAGTTTGGTTCCCAGAAACTGAATTCTGCTCCTTCTTTATCTTTGAGCGTTAGCCTCTTCTCGGCGCATAACAGATTTGCGGAATGCCGAGCTAACCAGTCCATTCCTAAGATGACATCGAAGTCTGCCATCTCAAGTTGTATTAAAGTTGCATCCAAGGTTTTCTCTCCAATGAGAACTGGACATGGTCCATAACCTTTCTCTAATTCCACTTCTAATCCCATCGGTGACCGTACGAGTAATTTGTAGTCTAAGGTTTTGATGGGCAGATTGGTCTTCTTCCCAAAGGACACGGAAATAAATGAATGAGTAGCTCCCGAATCAAAGAGTACTCTGGCGGGTACGCCATTGATAGGTACGATACCCGTGATCCGTTTTTACTTAGTCTACATACTCAATCGGTGTAATTATAATCTTAAAGTTTCGGTCATACCGTGACCACATCGGGCGATGCGGCTGCATCCCTCGATGTAACAGCATATACCCGTCCTTGATGTAACAGCTTTTTGGGTTTTGGGCACTCTCTTGCCATATGCCCCGGTTGGTTGCAATTATAGCACTTCGGGGCTTCGAGTTTGGCCGGCTGAGGTTGAGCTGCGGGGATAGTCTTGGTTGCAGCATTAAAATTCCGAGGGACAAAACGGCTTATACGTCCTGTTGTTGCCTCCGTTATAGGAGTTTCCGGCTGGTCTCTTAATTCCTCCGCTCCGGGAGAAATAGCTCTCCTTCGGCTCGATTCAATCACTCGAGCAATCCGAACAGCTTCGTTGTATATGTTCTTCTCTAATCCCGGAACATGTTCTCGATACTTCCTCTCGGTCCCGCGACGAATCTACGGGTTTTTATATCTTCTTCTTGCATGCTAGGACGGTGCGAAGAAAAATAGTTCTTCGTAACGTTGTTGATATGAGGCTACGGACATCTGCCCTTGGTACAAACTCAGAAATTCCTTTTACATTGAATCTCTGAAGCTTCTTGGGAAATACTTCTCGAAGAATGCTTCTTTATATATAGCCCATGTCAGTAGGGCGTGCTTGATCAATAAGTATGTCTTTGTAGATTTCCACCAATGGTGTGCGTCGCCTTTGAGCATGAAGGTGGCGCATAGTACTTTCTCTTCCTCGGTGATAGTCATCATGAGGAAGTTCCTTTCCATCTCATCTATCCGAGTGTGCTGGGCCACAGTGGATCGAGACGGTTTACCATTGAATTCTCTCGGTTTCATTTTCAAAAATCTCTCTACTAGCCCGGGAGTGATCCAGTTGATTTTGATATGCCCCAAACAGAGGGGGTGGATACCGATAGTTCCCTTGGGCTGCTTACGGGGCTTGCACGGGAACCGGTGCAGCCGGTTGTTGCGGTGTCCGAGGGGCTGGGTGGTTACCCACCGGTGCTGCACTAGCTTGCCCCGGTGTGCATGGCCGCGGCCGAGTGGTTTGGAACATAACTCCCATCGCAACCTGCATTTGAGCTTGTGCATGTTGCATTTGTTGTAGCTGTTGAGCCGGATTCATCACCACCGTTGTTAGCTCGGGTGGTGGTGGTGGCAAATTCGTAGGGTTTGCCGGCTCGGGATTACCCTGTGCATAATTGTTCTCTTGACTAGTCTCATCCACGGGTGGTGGTGGTGGGACTGTATTTCGGGTCTGTCGGGTAACTCTACGTCCAGACATATTTTTCTTTCTGAGATGGGTGGTGCCTGAAAATCATCAAAATCAGTGAGAAATCATGTATACTTCATGTAGGCACGCTAACCGATATAAAATTTGAATCCTCAATTCATTCTGAAAAAAAATACTGTCTTTTCTATGTAGGGTCGATAGTGAGGGTCGATGGTATGTCCGACCCTCGGTATCCGACCCTGGGAATGACCTGTTCTTCCCGAGAGCTGAGGGTCGATGCGAGGGTCGATGGGTGTCCGACCCTCAGTCCGACCCTTGAATTCTGTCAGATTCCCGAGAGTCGAGGGTCGATTGGAGGGTCGATCCGAGGGTCGATGGTGTCAGTCGAATTGTCCGACCCTCGGACTAAAAATCAGATTTTTAAGATCCGATTCTGGGTCATTTCTCAATATTCCCCCTCCGTTTCGACTCGTCTCTACTCTCCGAGTTGCTACAGTGCTACTTCGCTATTGTGGATCGTTCCTAGTCCGAATTTCAACATCCACATCACCCCTACAGGTATACTTTCCCAACTTTACCTGTTTTTAGGTTTTTATTTCTAGGTTTTTGCTCCTTTAACTTGTATTTTTCAAATTAAACTTTTTCCAACCGTAAAATTTCGATTTTTATTGGGGGCTTTTGTTACTGGGGTCTTGAGGAACGAAAGCCCTCAAAAAATTTTCAGTTTCATCGGTTGGTTATCGAGAAACTTAAATTTTTCTCTTTTTGCCCTAATTTGTCGACATTTTTGGTTTTTTCTTGGATTTCTCCAAATTAGACCTTATCCGTTAAAATTTGCTACTGCCTGTAGATTGTAGGATATGTTTTAACTTACGTAAGTTCTTACGCCCACTTGTATGGTGAAAAATGGGACTTTATTGTTAACTTACGTAGTTATTAAATCAAATTTCGGATTTGATCCTACTAACTCCTGGTTTATTTTCTCTTTCTTATTCTTGCAGGTACTATGGCCCGTACTAAAGTGCCAAGATTGCGTGATCCTCTCCGTTTCCGTTCAAATGAGGCCGAGGCACAGTATGCCTACTATACAGGCAAGAAAGTGGAAGGGGGTCGTATGGTGAACCTGGCTGATCTAGCCTTGTTCAACGTCGAGAGAGCTTTCGGCGACATGGGGTGGCTCCCTGTCATCACATACGACGCGTGCACATGTCCAGACTTGGTGCGCCAGTTCTATTGTAATCTCCAGGTGGTGGGGGATTACAATGATGTCGAGTGGGGTCAGGAGTTGCGCATCACTAGTTACGTCAAGGGGGTGCACATTTCTTTTGACTATCGACAGCTGGCCGATCTGTTGGGCATTCCCTTCGATGGCCCTATGGTGTACTGTGCGCCGGGAGAGCCACAGTTCGTTGAGATGGAGATGAGAGCAGAAATCGACAATCAGTTGCTCCGTCCCGATAGATGGCAGATGAGAGCTTGCTACTTGCGTCCATCTCCACGAGTCTTCTGCAAGATTATCCAGCATAATCTGATTCCGTAGAGTGGGCACTATGAGAGGGTGTCTCAGTTGACCCAGTTCTTGATCTACAGCATATGCACTTCGGCCGGCCGGTCTTCCTTCCTTACATCATCATGCGGACGATGATCGGTGCCACATTGTCCGGTCACGGGGGGTAATCTACCCTATGGACGCATGATTACGAGTGCTCGACCCGCTTGGGGGTGGATCTAGTTGATAAGAAGATCCAGGAGAAGACCTTCTTGTCGCCTCTAGATTGGGAGGCTATCTGCAAGATGGGGCTGCGAGATGCGGAGGTTAGCGATGAGGAGAGGAACGCGATGGTGCGCCCTCACACTCGGGTCGAGGTGGCCGATCTGCCGCGGCTGCTGCTAGGGCTCGGGGAGATCCGGTCGACGATGATGATCGTATGTATATGGATGTCGACGCGATACCCCCGCCATCACCCACACGGGCGGATGGAGTTGGTACTTCTGCTGCGGCCGGCTTTCCGAGGCCAGTCCTTCTCATGATGCTGGTCCTTCACGCCCACCTTTTGATATGATGGAGGTGCTGCGCGAGATCAGAGAGACTCAGCGCAGATCGGACCTGAGGATCGAGGATTTGCTAGATGCTCAGGGCATGAGAGTGGATGAGCTGTTGGCTGCTCAGCACACCTCTAACGCGCGGATAGGTGAGCTCATGGAGATCCAGCGTGCGGCCCGACGGGAGAGTAGCCGATCTCACGGCTAGTCTACGGGCGACCCGGACTCAGATAGCCTGGTTGACTAAAGTCTATGCTGAGGACTACGACAGAAATCGTGAGGCACCGCCTCCTCTTTTGCCTCCAGCTTCCTGATTGTACTTTACTTTCCTTGTATTACAGAGTAACTGTCCGGGTTGTGGACTGTACTCTGCTTTAGTGATGTACATACGTTTTGTTTCTCTTACTCATTGTATGTAACTGGTTTTCCCTTTAATAGATGCATTATTCTCTTTTTAATTCGGTTTTAATCATCACTTGTCCTTACGGTGTGTTTGTATTAAAGCTTTTAATTTATCCTATCTCAGTTCACAAGGGTCTGGAATGTGTGTTAGTTCGGCGGGCAAGGCTTGAGACGCTCTGATACCAAGTTGTCACACCCCAATTCCACACCGCCCGTTCGAATGGTGTGATGAACCGCTAAACAAACAAAGGCTCAACCGGGATCTCTAATAGGCTATCCCGCGTTATCCAAACTTTACACGCATCCACAATCATAATCGAGTAATACACAATAGCGGAAAATTTATAAATAATATGAACTGAGTACTAGAATGATACCCATAAATAATATCAAATTATTCTGTGTTTAACTAAGACATAAATATATAAATACCAATACATGTCTTATAAATCCAAATATGAAAACTACAAAATATCTACTCGAATACACACGAGTTGCACTCGCAAGAGGAGTCGTGTGTATCGTCTTCAGCTCCAACTTCCATAGCTGCTACGGTTCCATACGCTGACGCGTTCATATAATCTTCAACAGTATATCCTGCATCATCAACTAAAAATATTCGGCGTCGGGGGGTGAGCACACAACACGGCTCGGTGAGTAGCCAAAACAATGCAACAATACATATGCATGCAAAAAGTCAATTCATATCTTTGGTCTTGGTTTATAGTTTGCAATGTGCAATAGAAAGGTTGGGTGATCAAAGGTTAACGTTTATTGATACCGCCTCTATACACAGGGTGTGGAAGCCCGCCCGAAGGTTAACGTTTATCGTCGTCCCCATCCACCCTACCATAACATTATACAACAAAGGTTAACGTTTATTGCTATATAATGCTATACCAACACGTAAGCCCCCGTTAGCGAGGGCTTGCAAGCCGGGCTCGCTACTAACCAATCCTAATGCCAAAGCGGTGTATCCAAGGCCTCACCCCAGCATCCCTCGGAACATCCATAGAGATAGAGCTAAGGCCCCCGGTAGAGTCGGAGACTACAAGGACCGAGACCACCTCCCACGATACTCTACGACATAATAGTTCTGCTAAGGTAATGGCGATACGACGATGCCAATGCACAAGACTTGAGTTAGAGATAGAGCTAAAGTGCTGAGACCCGCCAAAGGTTAACGTTTATTGACGTTCTCATCACACCTCCCCTGATACTCTCTCGCATCAAGCACATCAACCACACACATACAAGCACATGCCTATTCCTATCATCATCATCATCATCATGTTATAAACAATAAAGTAAATATGCATGAACAAGTAATAGAAATATTGGATGGCATGCTGTATGCACATTACAAACATATTCGCATAGAATCAAACATGGCATAGGACTCAAGAATAGAAAACAGTTTATTATTAACCAATTTAGTTTGGGGTTAAGGTTCCTCACCTTAGCTTGCTAATAGATATTTTCCAAGCTTTCGATTCACTGTTATAACGGTACTATATTGCTAGCAAACCTAACAAAGTCGATAGAATTTAATTACAATTAATTCAGAATATAAAAACCATTTTGTCAACTGAGGGTCGATGCTAGGGTCGATGCTAGGGTCGATGGGTCTATCGACCCTCCCAGCATTCTGAACTTCCCGAATGCTGAGGGTCGATGGTCTGAAACACCTAGGGTCGGATGGTCTATCGACCCTCGGTGCGACCCTTGGTGCACTCTGGTCAAATTTCCACTTTTAATCCATTCTTCGTGTTTGGGGTCCTATGGCTTGCCTCCTACATTCACCCAACATTCATTCCATGGTCTAGAACCATGTATGATTCATCTAGATAGCTTTCGTGCATCCTCCCATGGTTTCCCATAAAAACCTAACCATGGATGGATGGTTTGAGTTTCTCCGAAATCCTACACTCAATCATATCTAACTTAAGGTCTGTAGAAACTCATGGAATTAGTATCCATACCTGGGAAGATTACTTTCCTCTGCAATTTCTTCTCCTTTTTGCTAAGCCTTCTTCCTAGCCTCCTTTCTTCCTCTTTTCCTTCTTCTCTCTTTCTCTCAATTCAATTAGGGTTGTGAAAGGAGTGAATGTGGTTTAGGGACGTCCTTTAAATAGACTAGGAATGTCCTATAATAATCCCATTGAGATTTGGAAAGAATCCCAACCGAAAATTAGGAAATTTCCAAATTTCAGTTTCGTCAGAAACCGAGGGTCGATGGGAGGGTCGATGATCCCGTCGACCCTAGGGTCTTAAGCTGTCCGACCCTCCCTCAAAAACTGAGGGTCGATCTTTCTGGTTTGGGAGGTCCGACCCTGCTTAGCTGGGTGTGCGACCCTCCCCTAGAATTAAGTGTTTTTGGGTCGATTTCATACCTGGGATCTCGATCTCCTTCATGCCCTTGGTCCACTTGACTCGACCATGATGGGTAGACCTGGTTCAAGGTGGTAAGACCGGGTTAGATTGACACGGGTCTTACATCAATCTTGCTAGGATCCACTTTAATTCTTTCAGCGGATACATAATGGCCTAAGAAAGCGACCTCGTTTAGCCAAAACTCACACTTTGTAAATTTGGCGTAAAGCTTTTCTTTTCTCAGTCGCTGCAGTGCGGCTCCTAGGTTGATGACATGAGTTTCCTTGTCCTTGGAGTAGACCAATATATCATCAATAAACACAATTACTAACGTATCCAACATATCATGGAATACCCGATTCATGAGTTCCATAAAGGTTACGGGTGCGTTAGTCAATCCAAAAGACATGACTAAAAATTCATAGTGTTCATATCTTGTTCTGAATGCTGTCTTTAGAATATCACCATCCTTAATCTTCAACTGATGGTATCCTGATCGAAGATCAATCTTGGAGAACACCTTGACACCTTGCAACTGATCGAACAAGTCATCGATCCGAGGCAATGGGTATCGATTCTTGATTGTAAGCTTATTTAATTCCCGGTAGTCTATACACAGTCGAACGCTATCGTCCTTCTTCTTTACAAACAATACTGGCGCTCCCCATGGTGATATGCTAGGTCTGATGTAACCCTTGTCCAGTAATTCCTGTAACTGTACCTTTAATTCCTTTGATTCAGTAGGAGCCATTCGATAGGGTGCTTTAGATACTGGTTTGACTCCGGGTATCAGATCTATAACTAACCCTGTCGCTCGGTCGGGTGGTAGTCCTAGTAGTTTCTCAGGAAATACATCTGGAAAGTCACGCACAATAACAATATCCTCCATTCGTGGTGCTTCCTTGGTGAAGTCAACCACGGATACTAGATACCCAACTCCTCCTTTCTTGAGGCATTTTCTAGCCTTTAATGCAAAGAGGATGAGTTTTCATTTACGGAAAAGTTTGGTTCCCGTAAAACTAAACTCTGCTCCTTCCTTGTCTTTAAATGTCAGCTTCTTTTCTACAAATAATAGGTTTGCAGAATGCCGAGCTAACCAGTTCATTCCCAAGATAACGTGAATGTAAAACCCGCACTCCATGAACCCAATCTAAACCTTTAATTCTTGTCATAACAGGTCTTTCAATCATCACTGGAGCAAACGGGATGAGCGGATGACAACTAGGTATGAAATCGGATCAATCGGACCAATTCAAGTATGAAAAATTGGATACCGATCAATGGTACTGGTGTATAGTACCGGTCAATGGTCGACCGGTATGGCCTACGCAGCTTAGATCCGGAAAAGGATCTGTGGATCCCACTTTCCAAATTTCAAACCGAAGGACTTTCCTAATGTTAGGAGACTTCCTAAACCTAATCCTAGCCTTTATAAGGACCTCTAAACCTCCTAAAATCATTTTCATTGATCCTCACAAACCCTAGAGAGGAGAAAGAGATTGAAGAAGGAGAAGAAGCTAGGAAGGAGAGGGAAGAGCCACCATTGTCGTTCGATGAAGAACACATTACCGCAAACCAACGGTAAGTGCTTAAACCTTCCATTACTTTATTCGTTCTAGGGTTAGTTATGATTGGATCAATACCATGCAAAGCGAGGTATTGATCTAAACCCTATTTTTCCGTTAAACCCTAATCTAGTCAGTTAACCTTAGATTCAAGTTCTAGGTTGAAGATCATCGAAACTGGGACTTGAATGGAGTTGGAAACAACTCTAACTCAATGCTCAGACCTAGAATGTATAGGAGAAAACCTGGGATCGATAAGGGGTGACCGATGGAAGGTGAAAACCGGATGTATGGTCTTTCGAAGACATAACGGGCGACCATACCGGTCGCACCATATGCGACTGGTACTGCGATCGGTACCTCCCGGAGACTGGTCTGTGGGGACCGGTCAACCATACTGGTGGCATTTTTCTCCACAGTGCTACGACTGGTACCTGTGACCGACTGCTCTGTAAAGAATGTTTTTGACCCAGTTGGTTTTTCAACTGTTGATCGCAGTAGTCACTGAGAGGGGGGGTGAATCAGGGCCCCCTAAATATTTTCACTCAGATGATTTGACCTACTATTTTGGAAATTGCAGCCAAGAGCTTTTGATCACTATGTGCTGCCTTGAGCTGTCAACTGGACTTTTCTCACTGCCAATATGTCAAACATATTTCGTGCACACACTAACCACACACCCACAGGTATCCATACCAAGGGCTTGGCCTGCCAAGTGTGTACACCCAGACCTGCAGCACACAAACTTCTATTCCACACTCATAGACAATTTCATGCACATTCACGACACAAGATGTAACGTGGTTCACCGATCACTCACAATGATGGCTAGTCCACGGGGTACTACCCTAACCAGGGTTTCGTATTTTACCCAATACACAACTTTAATAGGTAGTCTTCGACTGCTACAACAGCGAGGTGCTACACCACCAGATAAGAAAAGCTACAACTTGAATATGGTCTACCACCCACAAACCTATCAGGACTCAACTTGACAGGCCATACGTATGATTCATTTAATAATTACAAACCTATCCCATTTATCACATTCATCATAGAAAAAGGGTTTGAGTGCGAAGTTACCTTCCTGTCTTGCTCACAGCTGATGTAAAGCTCACTGTGCAAGCTTATCGACCTCTTTACTGACTACCAGTCATTCTTCATCATCATGACTCCACTGGACAGACACTCAATGCTTTGTCCCAGCACTATTCCTTAGCTTCAATGAAGCATTAATGGCCGTATTCAGAAAATAGGAGTCAAAACATATCTCTTTGAAGCTTCAACAAAATGTTTTCCCTCAAATCAAGCTTCAGCTTCTTCTTCTCGAGCTGCAACTGGTTTAAAAGGCTTGTTCTTCAAATTCCCTTCAGTTCGATATATTACAAGTCCAAAATAAAAATCGGACGACTAAGATATGGCCAGAAGAAGATCGGCCAATCAGAACATTCGAAAAGGAATAATTAGAGCTGATTCCATGTGGCGCGAAGCACCATAGCACTGCCGCTGCTGTCCCACCGTACATTGTTGTCGAGATCCGATTGGCGCAGACGGTATCTTATATTTTGGACTACTGGATCTGTCAGATGGAGGCGGGAACTAATCTAGGCCTTACGATCGACCTCATCACGTCAGGGTTCATCGGTATTCATTATGGCTGCTAGATCGAGATCCGCAACTCTGACGCACCATACGAGTGCTACACTGAATCCTGGATTCAGCTCCATACAACACGGATCACTTCTTTAAGTTGCATCGCGCCAATGGCAGAAGTCGTGATAGAATCTAGGCGCGACCTCTGCATTACACCATAGCCCGCCTTTTTTCAAGTCGCTGGATCGGAATCATGAAGACGTGGCTCATCCCTGTCCCTCCATCTCAAATCTTCTCTTTTTTAAAGGACCAAAATGCCCCTGAGAAATGCATAAATGGCCTCTGTAACCGGCCAGTATCACCTACAGGAAATCCCATTCCAATAGGGTGCTGAGGAGAGTTCTCGCTGTGGCATTGCGTGAAAAGGTGCGAGGCATCCCATTCAAGCCTTGCGGAGGCTTACGGTCAGCGCGCGTGGCTTGGCCCTGCGAGCCTTTCGAGCTTGAGGGAACCAGCTGCTGCGCAATGGTCTTGCGAGGCACGCATGCGGCTAACTACTAGGCAGGGGATGGCTGTGCTGTGTGCGGGATGGCTGCTGGGCTATGCTGGAGGGCAGGGCATGACCTGCTATGCCATGCACACGGCATGGCATGCTGTGTATGCTGTGCGCAGCATTGCTGCTGGGCTATGCTGCTGGCTTGCCTACTTGCTGCTGGTTTGGTGCCGTGGGCATCGGCCATGGTGGCCAGGGCTGGCAGCCATGATAGCCTGGCCACCCCAGGTGGGACCCACCTCGTCCCCACCAACTCTCACTCCTCTTTCTCTCTCCTTATCTTCTCTCTCTTCTTTCTCTCTCTTCTGCTAGACTTTTTCATCAGCTACTATCAGTGCACCAACACAGTCACCATGTCTGTCAGTGGGACTTCAGTGGGACCCACAGACATACTCTCCCCTCCATATCACTCTACTAAGATTGCCAACAATGACAACTCACTCTGTACTGTCTGGCCAAGGTTCCAACAATCTCCCCCTTTGGAATTATTGGCAACTTATACAAGATATCTATCTCACTGTAACACGGCCTTTTTTCCCCCCTTTGACAACAAGCCCAAAGGGCATATAGACATGAGAAATGCACCCTCTTCATTCAAACTCCCCCTGCATAGACTCACCCATAGGAGTGCCCACCGCATCTTTCCAATCCTATAGATGAAAAGTGATGCTATGCAGCCATCAACTCCCCCTACACATGTGCCATCTATAGTGTGCTAAGAGTCTCCACTCCTAGCTGATCTCTGAGTTTCTCAATGGAGTCCTTCGAAAGTGTCTTGGTAAGGATGTCTGCCACCTGGTCTGCAGTAGGAACAAAGTCCAATCTCACTTCCCCTTCAAGCACTTTCTCCTTCAAATAATGATATCTAATATCAATGTGCTTGGTTCTTGAGTGTTGCACATGATTCTTCGAGATATTTATTGCACTCATGTTGTCACATTTAATGACCACTGGCTCTTCACAAATAACACTAAAATCTGAGATCTGTCTTTTCATCCAGATTACCTGAGTGCATGTAGCTGCTGCAGCTATGTACTCTGCCTCTGCTGTAGATAAGGAGACAGACTCCTGTTTCTTGCTATGCCATGCTACAAAACTCTTCCCCAAAAAGAATGCACCACCACTAGTGCTTTTTCTATCATCAATGCTACCAGCCCAGTCTGCATCTGAAAATGTTTTTAATGTGAACCTTCCAATCTTGGGATACTACAGTCCATAATCTGTTGTGCCTTTCAAATATCTGAATATCCTCTTTACTGTTATTATGTGAGTCTCCTTTGGACAAGCCTGAAATCTGGCCACCAGGCACACTGTTTGTAGAATATCAGGCCTTGAAGCTATCAAGTACAATAAATTGCCAATCATTGACCTATACAGTGTCTGATCAACTGTTGGTGAATCATCTTCTAAGCTCAGCTTGATATTCATTGTCATTGGTGTCCCCACTGGTTTACAGTCCTCCATCACAAATTTCTTCAACATCTCTTTGGTATAATTCATTTGAGAGATGAAGATGCCATTGTCTTTCTGATGAATCTACATCCCCAGAAAATAGGACATCTCTCCAAGCATAAACATCTCAAACTCTGTCCTCGTATTCTCAGTAAATTGCTTACAGAGCTTCTCACAGTGTCCCCCAAAAATGATGTCATCCACATAGACCACAACTACTAGTTGACTGCTGTCTTCTATCATGACATATAGGTTGTTGTCCACTACTCCTCTTCGTAGACCCAATTTATGTAGATATGTGTCAAGTCTATTATACCAAGCTCTTGGAGCTTGCTTTAACCCATATAGAGCCTTCTTCAACTTGCATACCATGTCTTCATCATTACTGAGTTGGAACCCTTCAGGTTGCTCAGTGTACACCTCCTCTTCTAGATTGCCATTCAGAAATGCAGATTTTACATCCATTTGATAAATCTTGAATCCTTTGTGCACAACTAATGCTAAGAACATTCTGATAGACTCAAGCCTTGCCACAGGTGCAAATGTTTCATCAAAATCAATTCCTTCTACTTGAGCATAACCTTTGCATACAAGTCTGGCCTTGTTTCTCACAACCTGGCCTTCTTCATTTAGTTTGTTCCTGAACACCCACTTTGTGCCAATCACATTTTTTATCTGCTGGTCTAGGAACTAGCTCCCAAGTGTTGTTCTTTTCAATTTGGTCAAGCTCATCATTCATAGCTTTCAACCAAAATTCATCATTGCTAGCCTCATGTACATTCTTAGGCTCTACCTCAGATAATAATGAATAAGCAGTAGCTTTCATCCTTCTGGTTTGTATTCCTGCATTTAGATCTCCTATCACTTGATGATTAGGATGGATTTTCAACCATTTGTTGTCTTTCGGTCTGCCATTTTTCTGCATTTCACTATGAATCTCTTGCATTTCAGATTCTTCTTCATCTTGCTGCCCTTTGTCGACTGATAGTGTGTCATCTTCATCAAGTTCTTCAAGGATGGAACTCTTTGGTTCAATCCCTTTTAGGTTCCCTATATTCTCATCAATTTTCACATCTGAACTCTCTACAATTCTTCCTAGTATTTTGTTGTAGCACCTGTATGCCTTACTTTTGAAAGAGTAGCCAAGAAATATGCCTTCATCAGCTCTGTCATCAAATTTACCAAGATTCTCCTCCTTTCGCTTGATGTAGCACTTAGAACCAAAAACCCTAAAATATTTCACTGTAGCTTTCCTCCCAAACCACAATTCTAAGGTGTCTTGTTCTAATGAGGCCTTAGTAGACATCTGTTGGTGATATGCACTGCAGTATAGATGTCTTCTCTCCATAAATGCTTTGCTATGTTATTTTCTGCCATCATAGTTTTAGCCATTTCTTGCACTGTTCAGTTCTTTCTTTCAACCACTCCATTTTGCTGAGGTGTTCTAGCAGCTGAATGTTGAATTCTGATTCCACTTTCACTACAAATGTTCTCATTCATTCCATGTAAATTTCTTGCATTGATTAGACCTCAGATACATAATTGTGTTTCTTGTCTCATTTTCCACTCTCTTCTTGAATGTTTTGAACTTATCAAGAGCTTCAGTTTTGTCCTTCAGAAACATCACCCAGGTCATTCTAGAATACTCATCTATGAATAGGATGAAGTATCTCTCACCTCCTATGGCCCGTATTGTCATAGGTCCACACAAGTCTGTGTGTATCAAGTCAAGAGGTTTACATGAATGGTACTCCTTTGATTTATAAGTGGCTCTTGCTTGCTTACCCTTTTGACATGGACCACACACATGGTTCTCTGGAGTCTTCATCTTGGGAAGATCTCTCACTGCTTGCTCCATGCTAATTTTAGTTAAGTTTTTGAAATGAATGTGTCCCATTCTTCTATGCCACAACCAATTTTCATCTTCTTGAGTTATCAAGCACTTGTTGATGGCATCTATCAACACATAAAGATTTCTAACTGTTCATTCACCAGCGGCCACTGCCTTTCCTATTCCAAGTCTGTGGACAACAAATCCTTCATTGTTGAAAGTGATCTCATGTCCTTGATCACAAATCTGACTCACACTGAATAGATTATGTTTCAACCATTAACATACAAGACATTGTGAGACTTTATCCTCCCATTGTTAATGTTCACTAAACCTCTTCCTTCAACTCTGACACCTTCATTATTTCCAAATTTCACTATTCCTCCTTCTGCAGTATTGAGACCTGTGAATTTTTTTTTGTTGCCTGTCATGTGTGTAGAGCATCCACTATCAAGAATCCATGGAGATTGCTTACATTTGTTTTCTTTAAGTGTTGCTTGCACCATCAAAGACTTGTTTCTTTTCTTTTGTGGTTTTTCCACCCATATAGCCCTGTCTTTTACTGCAATAGGCTCCCTTGTTTTTCTTTCCATTTCATTTCTTTCTTTTTTCTGAACTGGTTTTCTTGAAGGATCTTTTCTTCCCTTCCTCTTAGCTTGCCTTTGAGATGGAAAAATTATTTTCCAATTTCTGGCAATATGCCTAAGTCTCTCACATCTGTAGCATATTACTCTCTCATCAATAAGAGGTGCAAATCTATTTCTGTCAACGAACACTGAAGGTCTCTCTTGTCTTCTATACTCTGCCACTCTATGCCCATAGGCATTGCAGCCATAGCAGTATCCTCTGAACCTGTTTCTCTAAACCTGTTTGTTTCTCTGAAACTGATTATTTCTCTGAAACTAACTTTGTTTTATCTGTCTGCCTTGCCTGACTGTGTTGAAACCCTCTTCATCATTCTTACTTTTTGTAGCTTTCACTGCTAGTGATTCCTTTTGCTTTTCCTTTACAAACACAATGGGATTATCTGTAGACCCTTTGTCCTTTATCTTCTCAGATAGCTGCTTAGTGTATCCAAGTCCAGCTTTAATGTGAGAGGATCTCTGATAACTCAGAATCTCATCAAGGATGTTGTCTTCCTTCTTGTCTTCATCTTCAGAACTGCTAGTTTCTTCATCTTCCTGTAGCCTAAAATTCTTATCTCTTGACTCTAGAATTGTTACATGGGGAATTTTTGCAGCAGCTTCAACATAATATTTCTTCTCTGTAGGCTTGGCCAATTCTGTCTCAAGTCTTACAACAACTTCCTCAAGCTTCTTACACTCAGAGGTTTTTAGTGTAAGATCATTGTCAAGCTCATCAACAATTGTTTTTGCTTTATTGAGTATTTCCATAATATCAGCATTTATGTCATTGGCTTGGTTGAGTTGATCATTTAAACTTTTATTTTTCTTTCTTTCTGACTTGAGCTCTGTAAGTGTAGAAAGTAACTTTGCTTCAAGATCTGGATTGTCATCATCTTCTACTCTTCTCTTGAAATTATCACTTCTCTTCTTTGTTGCTTCAATCCTTGTAAGGGTTTCTTCAAGTCTTGCCATGAAAATAATATCATCATCATTTTCTTCCTCAGACTCATCAGAGGGGTTATCATATTTTGAAAGATAACTTCTCTTTCTTGGAGTGAATTTCTTTTTTCCTTTCTTCTCTTGAGTTCCTTTAAGCTCTTCTTCATCAGAATCATACACTCTACCCTTTTTCTGACACTTAGAAGCAAAGTGTCCTAAGCCACTACGGTTGAAACATCTCATTGAAGACTTGTTTTTGAACTTCTCAGATATCTTCTTGAGTCTGTTAGCTAGATAGGCTATAAGCTCATCATCTGAATCATCTGAGTCATCTTCTGCATCAATTTTTGAATTATCCACTAGCTCTTTCATTTTTAATTTTTGAAAAGCCTCAAAAGCGGCTTCCTTCTCAGCTGGCACTGGCTCAATCATTCTCATCTCATAGGTAATCAAAATACCATGCAGTTCATCTATGGTCAACGTATCCAAAGTAACAATTTCTTCAAGAGCTGACACCTTAGCATTGTATAGGTGACCTTGTTCTTGTGTCTACAACACCTTCTTGACCACATGAATCTCCTTTAGTTCTTCACCCATGCTCTGATTGCATTGGTGACCTTGTTTACTCTGTTCAGGTAATACTCAATTGTCTCACCTTCACTCATTCTCAAGCTTTCAAATTGAGATCTTAGTATTTGTAATTTGGCCTCCTTAATTTTACTGTCACCTTCATGTACACTCTGCAACTTGTCCCATATCTCCTTTGATGTTGGACAGTAAATTACTCTAGTAAGCTCATTACTTGCTAGTGCAGCTAGAAGAGCTAGACTGCCTTAGCTTTATTTTCTCTCTTCTTCATCTCAACTACATCATTGATATCTTCAGTTGTATGCTTGTACCCATTCTTCACAACTAGCCATACCCCATATCCTTGTGCTATCAGGTATGCCTCCATCTTGACTTTTCACACATTGTAGTTGGAGCCATCAAACATAGGAATTCTACTATGCCCATGATGTTCTTCATTTATAGCCATACCTCTGTCTCAATACACTATCTGTACCCGAAGCTGTCAAACTTCTTCCCTTGGGAACTTGGCTCTGATACCAATTGTTGATCCCAGGTAGTCACTGAGAGGGGGGTGAATCAGTGCCCTCAAAATATTTTTACTGAGATGATTTTGCTTACTATTTTGGAAATTACTGCCAAGAGCTGTTGTTTATTATGTGCTGCCTTAAGCTGTCAATTGGAATTTTCTCACTGCCAATATGTCAAACACATTTTGTGCACACACAAACCACACACCCATAGGTATCCATACCAAGGGCTTGGCCTGCCAAGTGTGTACACCCAGACCTGTAGCACATAGACTTCTATTCCACACTCATAGATAATTTCATACACATTCACGACACAGGATGTAATATGGTTCACCGATCACACATTGTGATGGCTATTCCATGGCATAATACCCTAACCAAGGTTTCGCATTATACCCGATACACAACATTAATAGGTAGTCTTCGACTGCTACAATAGCAAGGTGCTACACCACCAGATAAGACATGGTACAACTTGAATATGGGCAACTACCCACAAACCTATCAGGACTCAACTTGACAGGTTATACATATGATTCATTTAATAATTACAAACTCATCCCATTTATCACATTTATCATAAATAAAGGGTTTGAGTGCGAAGTCACCTTCCTGTCTTGTTCACAGTTGATGTAAAACTCATTGTGCAAGTTTATCGACCTCTTTACTGACTACACCAGTCATTCTTCATCGTCATCACTCTACTGGACACTCAATGCTTTGTCCCATTACTCTTCCTTAGCTTCAATGAAGCATTAATGGCCGCATACAGAAAATAGGAGTCAAAACATAGCTCTTTGAGGCTTCAACAAAATGTTTCTTCTTCTCGAGCTACAACTAGTTTAGAAGGCTTGTTCTTCAAATTCCCTGCAGTTTGATATATTACATGCCCAAAACAGAGATCGGACGGCTGAGATATGGCCAGAAGATGATCGGCCAATCAGAACATTCCAAAAGGAATAATCATAGCTGATTCCATTTGGCGTGATGCACCATAGCGCCGACGCCACTGTCCCACCATACGTTGTTTTCGAGATCCAATTGGCACAGACGGTATCTTATATTTTGGACTGCTGGATTTTTCAGATGGAGGCGGGAATTAATCTAGGCCTTATGATCGGCCTCATCGTGTCAGGCTTGATAGGGATTCATTATGGCCGCTATATCGAGATCCGTAACTCCGACACACCATACGAGTGCTACACTGAATCCTGGATTCAGCTCCATTCAATGCAGATCACTTCTTTAAGTTGCATCGAGCCAATGGCAGAAGTCGCTATAGAATCTAGGCGCGACCTCTGCGCTACACCATAGCCCGCCTTTATTCAAGTCGTTGGATTGGAATCATGAAGACGTGGCTCATCCCTGTCCCTCTATCTCGAATCTTTTCATTTTCAAAGGACCAAAATGCCCCTGAGAAATGCAGAAATGGCATCTGTAACCGACCAGTATCACCTATAGGAAATCCCATTCCAGTAGGGTGCTGAGGAGAGTTCTCTCTGTGGCATTGCATCAAACAGGTGCGAGGCATCCCATTCGAGCCTTGCGGAGGCTTGCGGTCCACGCACGTGGCCAGGCCCTGCCAGCCTTGCGAGCTTGCGGTAGCCAGCTGCTACGCGGTGGTCTTGCGAGACACGCACGCGGCTAACTGCAGGGCAGGGGACGACTGTGCTGTGTGCGGCATGGCTGCTGGGCTATGCTGCTGGGCAGGCCATGACCTGCTATGCCGTGCACATGGCATTGTTGGCCGTGCATGCTGTGTGCTGCAGTATTGCTGGGCTATGCTGCTGGCTTTCCTGCTTGGTGCTGGCTTGGTGCCGTGGGCATTGGCCATGCTGGCCAGGGCTGGCTGCCATGCTGGCCTGGCCACCCCAGGTGGGACCCACCTGGTCCCCATCCACTCTCAGTCTTCTTTCTCTCTCTTCATCTTCTCTCTCTTCTTTCTCACACTTCTACTAGACTTTCTCATCAACTACTGTCAGTCCACCAACCCAGTCACCATATCTGTCAGTGGCACTTTTGTGGGACCCACAGACACACTCACTCCTCCTTATCACTCTACTAAGATTGGAAATAATGACAACTCACTCTATACTGTCGGGCCAAGGTTCCAACACCGACCAACGTAAACCTAAGGAAAAAATATTCTAATTAAACTTAATATTGTGTAGGACCTTGTGATAGCACGTTTGGACCTTGTGACCCAGAGCGAGCTATCAAACAAGCGTCAGGTAAGGGAATTGGACCTAAACTCTAATGATTTAATAAACAGTAAATCGTTGTTAATAACCATGATTCTATGGTATGATGTTTGTGCATACTCGCATGTCATCCTTTATTTTCAGTTGTTATTATTGTTCATGCATACTAGCTATGCTAGGATGTGACTATTAAGCATCTGATTGTTTTCGTTGGTGTATGGAATGGAAAGGACTGGAGGTCTAGGATCATTACTCACACTAGCACCTTTCGTATCGTTCTGTCTTAGCATGCTTGGTGCGGGTAGGGTATCAGGGGGAGGAAGTGGCACTGTGGTCTCCGGCCTGGCCACTAGACTCTAGCTCTATCTCTATGTCGTAGGGAGATGTGCTGGGATAGGGCCTACTGTGATGACATATAGGATTGGTTAGTTGCGAGCCCAGTTTGTATGCCCTCGCCAATAGGGGCTTACGTGTTGGTATGTGTAGAGTATCAGGGGAGGTGTTGGCGGTGTTTGATCTGGACGCCTTAGCTCTATCTCTATTCCATGGGGGTGCATGTGGGATGATAGTGGTGTTTGATCCATTGGGCGGCTTTACACACTCGTGTATAGAGGTGCGGTGGCCACCAATCCTTTCTATAGTACATTGCAAACTAAACCATACCATAATGTGAATGTTACTCATGCATATGTTTGTTGCATTGTCTAATTGTCTTACTGAGCTAAGTTGTGAGCTCACCCTGTATATATATACATGTTTTAGAGGATGCAGGTTATACGGTGGAGGATTACCTAAACGCTACAGTGTACGAAGGTGTAGCTGCCTTGGACGTAAAAACAGGAGAGGACGAGCATGATGTTTCATGCGAGTGCCTTTTCTACGTGTATCTCTAGGGTGTTTATTTGGATTATTTTATTTATTTTTAGCTGGATTTACAAAGTGATGTAAGGATATTATTTACGTTTTGGTGTGGAGAATAACTTGATATTTTATTAAAGTTATCAGTAGATCACTCAATTCATTTTATTTAAAGACTTCCGCTGTATTTTATTATATTCTAATTATTGTTATGTGTAATGGTTTGTATGAGTGGACACGGTCTTATTGAGATCATGGTGTGAACCGTTGGTTCAGTGACGGTTCACTCACACTTCTGGTTCAGTCAGAATTGGGGTGTGACAACTTGGTATCAGAGCTCTAGGCTCTGTCCAACAGACCATATTTGCACTTAACTGAGTCGATGAACTGAGATAGGAAGAATTTATAAGTATTAATAAAAACACACCCTAAGCACCTGTTTGATGCCGAGACTAAATACGAAAGAGCATAATATACTATACTAAAGGTGGAATTAATAAATAGACATGCTCTAGTGAGAAAACCATAGTGACAAGCAGATTGATCATAATTTTCTATAACAAGTAAGAAGAAAAATTATATAATCTTAAAAATTCCAAAGAGTGATAAGTTAATGGTGCCACAGGGTATAGTTTACAAGCCAGACAGTTACCCTGTTATATAAAAACCTTGCTGAGAGAGAGAGATAAAAATTTTAAGTCTATCATGGGGATGGGGGCATAGGAGGAATGGGGTCGGTGATGTTATAGTCACGCTCATAAGTCACCCTAAGCCAGTGTACCTGCTCCTACGTGACATTGAGGCTACGAGCAAGACTCCCCAGGTCATGGCTCATCTCACGCTAAGCATCCTGGATCTCCGTAAACATACCCATCATGGTATCTGGAGGAGGCTGGGATGGTCCTGCTATAGGTGTGGGCTGGGGTGTCGGTGCTGGAATGTCCTCCAGCTACTCATCATCATCATCACCATCATCCCCTGCCTCTTTTGCATGAGCCGCATTGGCTGCTGCTGCCGCTGCTGCTACCCACCTGAGTGGATGAGGACGAGCCTCTAACTCTTCATCATTGATCGGTAGGTTTTCCATCCTCATCCGAAGAATGGGATCCCAGTCAATGTCAGAGGTCATGGTGTCATCAACTGCAGTCTCACCCCTCATGTCCACCCGTAAGCGCTGCAGAAGAGTAGTGATGAGTCGGCCATATGGAAGGTTACTAGCCTGATCGGGCAGAGTAGCCTGACGCATGGTCCTGATAATGATGTATGGGAGATAGACCCACTCCCCAGTGCAAACGCAGTAGGTCAAATACCATGTCAGCTAAGACAACTCACTGTAGTGGCCACTCTGAGGGATGGTATTGTGCTAGATGATGCGATAGTATACCCGAGGCACAGGTCTCAAGCTAGCAGCCTTCATAGGCACTCCAAGGTTAAGTATCTACTCCAAAATCTCCTGGCGTAGATCCTCAGTGAGAAAGCCCTTCATCTTAGAGGTAGAGTAGACCAAATCACCATCATTTGGAATTCTCAGAAGATCGGTAAGCTGGTGAGTGTCGAAAGAGATAGGGACACCCTTGACAAAATTGGTGAGGCGGAGTTTCCTACCTCGGCTAAAGTCATTGACATTTCCCTCTATCTCCAAGTTGGCGTAGAAATGTTTGACTAGGTTGGGTTGGGTGGTCACAGAGTATGTAATGACGGGAAACCACCCAAGTCTACCAAAAGCTACTTCAACGTCAAACTGCTGCAGCTGCTCCAGGTTCACCAGTAGTCCCGACTCAATATTTTTTCTCCTCAAACCGGGGAAAGGAGGCCTGCGCCGCCTTAGAACAAAATCACTACTCATCGAGCTGTGGAACCGGAGGATGCGGACGGTTCATGCCTAGACCAAAGGCATGTTTACCAGCACCTGTGCGTTGAGACATGTTGAACTACAAAACAAAGACAAAATAATGGGAATTGGTTAGAAATTTTTAAAATTTCGGCAGCATAATGATAGTAAAGTAAGCAAAAGCCTTAAACTCACCCAAAATATGGGGAGGAGGACTTATGTAACCCTTACACACCTCATGGAAACTAAGCATCCATCAAACAATCAAGGAATTTGGAAATTACAAGAAATATTCAATTTTTACTAAAAACCTAGGTTAAAAACCTAAAAATTTGATTTTTTAGAAAACTATCCGATGGAATCTCAAATTGATTAGGGGCTTTTGCTCATAGAGGTCCCTAAACCCTTTCTAAGCCAAAGGAAAAGAGTTCCAATGGTTAGAATCTTATAATATAAGAAAAACCTAGTTTTTGGCATGAAGACATGAAGAAACGATGTAAAAAGGAAGAATGGAAGGAAGGAAATTACTTGGAAGCGATGTTCAAGGTCTTGATCGGAAGAAAAATAGCTTCGAAGACCACCGGTCGTACTGTAGCAACTCACAAAGCCAGAGAGGAATCGCCACTGGAGAGGAAGAAGAAAGGAAAAGTGAGAAAAATCTCACTATTCTCGATTTTAAAGAGGAATCTGGGCATACCGGTCGATGGTTTTTCCCATACCGGTCGACTGGTACCCCCAAGGTATATCTACTGGTACCTCTCGATCAGGAAAAAATTCTGACCGTTCAACTATACTGTCGCTCCATTTCCTACAGGGTTGCGACCGGTACATCGACCGGTACCCCTTGGGAACTCCAAAAGTTTGTCCGCCTGGACATACCGGTCGCACTACCTTATACAGTGTCGCGACTTGTATGTTGCGACCGGTCAACTATTTGAAGCCCATAAAATTTTGAGAAAAATTTTTAAAAACTTCAAATTAAGTTTCGGTTACAATTTTTTGCCTTGCACTTGTTAAAGACTAACACTACTATGACTATTCGATTGTACCTCTTGTGTTATGTCATCTTCTCATATCCAAGAAAGAAAAACTAATCTGAGATGGTAGGTGGAAACGGTCGTAGAGGCTCACGAAGGCGTCACCCCTCCAGGGTACGCGAAGATGAGGACAACCTGGAAACAGGAGCTATTGATGAGCAAAATGTAAACATAGAGGGTGGAGAAGGGCAGATTCCTAGAGCACCAATAAATTTTCCAGGACCTCCTCACACTTAATCTGAGACTATTGTGACAAATCTGGTTTATCAGATGGAAGCTCAGCAGAAGGTGTTCTTGAACGAGATGCTGAAGATGTTCAGGCCACCAGGATATATCCCTACAAAAGGTACGCCTGAGTTTGGGGGAAATAATACAACACTACCAATGGATGGTAGTACGGGGCCGATGGGCCAAGGACAGAATTTACAACCACCACACCAATTTTCAACGTCGTCTGCCTATCAAGGGATCTATCCGTACCCACCACCATGGTATGGAATTAATGCATAGGGGCAGAATGACCTAAGCCTAGCGGTGGATAGGTTCTTGAAACTGAAACCCCCAACTTTCACAGGGAAACCAGGGAAAACACTGTGGCTTGCACAGTGGGTTGCTGAGATGGAGAAGAACTTCCGTCTAATGACTTGTACGAAGGATGAGAAGGTGTTGTTTGCTATGAACATGCTCAAGGAAGATGCAAATGCCTGGTGGAATTCTACCCGGACATATTTGAAGACAAGGCACACTCAGATCACATGGGAGATATTTAAGGGAGCTTTCTTTGATAAGAACTTTCCGAAGAGCTTCCTTGATCAAATGGAGAAGGAATTCTTGAACCTGCAACAATCCCAGTCGACTATTGATGCTTACCAGCAGAGATATAAAGAGCTGTTCTTCTTCGCTCCGACAAGCATGCAAGAAGAAGAAACCAAGACCCGTAGGTTTACCATGGGATTGCGAGGAAGTATCCAAGAGCACGTCTTGGGTTTGGAGAAGAAAATATATAATGAGGTTGTACAGATTGCCAGGGTAATTGAATCCAGCCAAAAAGATAGCTTCTTTGCTCAAAACAGGGGACTGAAGAGGCCTGCTACTGAGACTTCAGGTGGAGGCAATATCAGACCATTTCGGCCATACAGGGCTCAGTCTGCTATGGTGCCTGCAAGGAACACTACTGCACCACCACCGTCACAAATTTCTAGACAGAACCCATATGTCAAATGTTTCAACTGTCAGCAATTGGGTCATTATGCAAAGACCTGTACACTACCCAAGAAGCAACTGCCACAACAAGTAAAGATATTCGCAGTCACTACTGAGGATGTAACCGCATCACCTGATGTGATTACTGGTATGATTACACCCCTTACTATTTGGCTTACTGTTGTTGTGTTTGAGCATGTAGAACTAAGGGATAATTAATTTCAGGAACTGTAAATATAGCTGGTGTACCCGCCAGAGTACTCTTTCACTCTGGGGCCACACACTCCTTTGTTTATATGTCTTTTGGGAAGCGAATGGAGTTACCTGTCAAGTATTTAACCACAAGCTTGATAGTTCACTCTCCGTTGGGAGTAGAAGTGGCATTGAATGAAACCTAGAAGCAAATCTGGTTCAACTCGAGATGGTAGACTTTGACGTCATCTTGGGAATGGATTGGCTAGGCCATCATTTAGCTAGCTTATTTTGTGGTAAAATAAAACTTATGTTTAATGATGATATGGGAAATGAGTTTAGCTTCACTAGAACCAAATTACCTAGGAAGCGGAAGCTGATCCTCTCTGCCCTAAATGCTAAGAGATGCTTCGAGAAGGGAAGAGTGGGGTACTTAGTATTAGTAGTCGACATCACTGCCAAAGATGGAAGATCTAGATGTGGTATGAGAGTTTCCAGATGTATTTCTAGAAGATCTCCAAGGTCTACCTCCAAACAGGGCTACAGAGTTTGTGATAGACCTTATGCCAGGGTCGGTGCCAGTATCTAAGGCACCATACAGGATGCCCCTACTGAATTAAAGGAGTTGCGGACCCAATTACAAGAACTACTAGATAAAGGTTTCATACGACCAAGCATATCACCATGGGGAGCACCTTTATTGTTCATAAAGAAGAAGGACGGTAGTGTATGACTATGTATCGACTACCGAGAGTTGAACAAGTTAACTATTAAGAACCGATACCCTTTTCCTTGGATCGATGATCTGTTCGACCAGTTGCAGGGTGCAAAGGTTTTCTCAAAGATTAATCTTAGATCAGGGTATCACCAATTGAAGATCAAGGCAATGGATATTCCGAAGACTGCTTTCAGGACAAGGTATGGGCATTATGAGTTCCTTGTAATGTCATTCGGGTTTACTAACGCTCCAACGTCGTTCATGGAACTGATGAATCGAGTGTTTCATGACATGTTGGACACTTCAGTCATCGTATTCATTGACGACATATTGGTCTACTCAAAGAACATGGAGACTCATGTAACACATTTCAGAACAGCCCTACAACGGCTGAGAAGAGAGAAGCTTTACGCCAAGTTCAAGAAGTGTGAATTTTGGCAGAAGGAAGTAGTCTTCTTAGGTCATGTAGTATCTACAGACAGTATCAAGGTAGATCCAAGCAAGATCACAGCTATAGTAGGATGGGATGCACCGAAATCAGTTGTGGAGATCCGTAGCTTCCTTGGATTGGTTAGTTACTATAGAAGATTCGTGGAAGACTACTCAAGGATCGTCATTCCACTTACCAAACTAACCAAGAAAGGAGAAAAGTTCATACGGACAGATGAGTGTGAAAAGTGCTTTCAGACTTTGAAGTCAAGACTAGTCTCTGCACCTATCTTGACCATCCCCGTACTAGGCTTTCCGTTCACCTTATATACGGATGCATCAGGGTTAGGACTTGGATGTGTGTTAATGCAAGGAGAACAGGTGATTGCCTATGCATCAAGATAGTTCAAAGAGCATGAGAAGAACTATCCTGCGCATGATCTGGAATTAGCAGCAGTTATTCACAGAATCAAGACTTGGAGACACTACCTTTACGGTGAAAAATTTCAGATTAAGTCGGATCACAAGAGCTTAACTTACCTTTTCACTCAGAAGGACCTGAATATGAGATAGAGGAGATAGTAGGAACTATTAAAAGATTATGATTGTGATAACCAGTACCATCCAAGTATGGCAAACGTTGTAGCTGATGCCCTAAGCAGAAAGTGGGCATTAAAACCCGAGGCAAGACATAGTACAAATGCTGCATTGTGTGCTGTAGCCTCAATGTAAGACCCGTGTCAATCTAACCCGGTCTTACAACCTTGAGCCAGGTTTACCCATCATGGTCGAGTCAAATGGACCAAGGGCGTGAAGGAGATCGAGATCACAGGTATCAAATCGACCTAAAAACACTTAATTTAAGGGGAGGGTCGCATACCCAGCCAAGGAGGGTCGGACCCCCCAAAACAGAAAGTCAGACCCTCAGTTTTGAAGGGAGGGTCGAACAACTTAGAGAAGCAAGGGACGACGGGATCATCGACCCTTCCATCGACCCTCAGTTGCCTCCGAAACTGAAATTAGGAAATTTCCTAATTTTTTATTTGGATTCTTTCCTAATCTCAAAGGGACTTATTTTAGGATGTTCCTACTCTATTTAAATGACGTCCCAAAGCCTCTTTCACTCCTTTCACAACCCTAATTGAATTGAGAGAAAGATAAGAGAAGGAAAAGAAGAAGAAGAGAAGCAAGGAAGAGAATTTAGCCAAAAGAGAAGAGTTACAGAGAAGGAGTATTCTTCTCAGGTATGGATACTAATTCCATGAGTTTCTACAGACCTTAGGTTAGATATTGATTAGAGTGTGACCTCGGAGAAACCCAAACCATCAACCCATGGATAGGTTTTCATGGGAAACCATAGGAGAATGCATGAAAGCTATTTAGGTAGATGATTCATGGTTTCAGACCATGGAATAAATGTTGAATAGAATGTAGGGCAAACCATAGGATCCCAAGCACAAGGAATGGACTAAAAGAGGGAAATTGACCAAAGTACACCGAGGGTCGCACCGAGGGTCGATGACCATCCGACCCTAGGTGATCCTAACTATCGACTCTTAGTGTTCGGGAAGTTCAGAGTTTGGGGTGGGTCGCACCCAGGGTCGATCATGACTCTGACCCTACCTCCGACCCTCAGTTAATAGAATGGTTTTTAAATTCAGAATTAATTCTAATTAAATTTTATCGACTTTGTTAGGTCTTTTAGCAATATAATAACATTATAAAGGTGATTATAAAGCTTGGAAAAGTATCTATTAGCAAGCTAAGGTGAGGAAACAGAACTCTAAAGTAATTGGTTAATAACAAACTGTTTTTCTTTTCTTGAGTCAAATGCCATGTTTGATTCTATGCGAATATGTTTGTAATGTGCATACAACATGTCATCCAATATTTCTATTATTTGTCCATGCATATTTACTTTATTGTTTATAACATGATGATGATGATGATAGGAATAGGCAAGTGATTGTATGTGTGTGGTTGGTGTACTTGATGCGAGCGAGTATCAGGGGAGGTGTGATGAGAACGTCAATAAACATTAACCTTTGGCGGGTCTCAGCACTTTAGCTCTATCTCTAACTCATGTCTTGTGCATTAGCATCGTCGTATCGCCATTACTTTAGTAGAACTATTATGTCGTAGAGTATCAGGGGAGGTGGTCTCGGTCCTTGTAGTCTCTGACTCTACCGGGGGGCCTTAGCTCTATCTCTATGGATATTCTGAGTATGCTGGGGTGAGGCCTTGGATACACTGTTTGGCATTAGGATTGGTTAGTTGCGAGCGCAGTTTGCAAGACCTCGCTAACAGGGGCTTACGTGTTGGTATGGCACTATATAGCAATAAACGTTAACCTTTGTTATATAATGTTCATGATTAGGGTGGATGGGGACGATGATAAACATTAACTTTCGGGCGGACTTCCACACCCTGTGTATAGAGGCGGGGTCAATAAACGTTAACCTTTGACCACCCAACCTTTCTATTGCGCATTGCAAACTATAAACCAGACCAAAGATATGAATTGATTGCATGCATATGTACTGTTGCATTGTTTTGTCTACTCACTGAGCGGTGATGTGTGCTCACCCCCTCGACGTCGAATATTTTTAGTTGATGATGCTGGTTATACCGTTGAAGATTATATGAATGCTCCAGCATACGGGAACGTAGCGGCGATGGAAGCTGAAGCTGAAGTAGATACACATGACTCCTCTTGCGAGTGCAACTTATGTGTATTCGATTAGATATTTTCTAGATTTTCTTTATTTCGATTTAATAAAGACATGAATTTGATAATTATTTATGTCTTAGTTGATACAGAATAATTTGCTATTTAAATATTAATATCACAGTAGATTCTCAGTTTATTTTATTATAAGACTTCCGCTATTGTGTATTTACTCTGATTATGATTATGGATGTATGAAAGTTTAGATAACACAAATATAGCCTACTCGAGATCCTGATTGAACCGTTGGTTTGCTAGCGGTTCATCAGACCATTCTGAATAGTACAGAATTGGGGTGTGACCAATTGGTATCAGAGCTCTCGTAGGCCTTACCCATTAAACCTGAATACTTCCACTGGAGTCCATGAACTGAGTTAGGATAAATTAAAAACTTTAATACAAATAAACTATAAGCACCTGTGTTGGTTGAGACAGAAATTAAACAAGACGATAATGTACATATAAAAGGTGGAACCATATATATACATTCACATAGAAAGAGAAGGCCAAAAATTATCCTAATAAACAAACAATTTAGGGTATTATCTATAAGTTGGGTAGTTATCCAAGTATGCAAGGATATAGTACAGTAGCAAGAAGGAAGCTCTGTAAAGCAGAAAATTTAATACCGAGTTGATACTCACAAGATGTGAAACTCGATGTATTTGGGAAAGAAGAAAAATGGCTAGTAATGCCTAAATCCCTGTAGAGATAAAGAGAAAGATCTTGGGCTAAATCCAACAGAGATAAGAGAATAATGGCCATACATTATGAATAAGAATAACTACAAGAAGATAAAGTTATACTCTAGGTGACATGGAAACTTAGAGTGAGATCCACCACAAGCTGATCCATTACCTGCTGAGCAATAAGAAGAGGTTGCAACTTGACCTCACTACTTTCAGGGTCGAGAATGGATAATGAAAACTCATCTGAGTAGATAATCAGACTGTATCAAATCAAAAGAGTGAACAACCAGGCCACTCCATCCAACCACTTGGACTACCAAGTACCTTGGTTATGGTTGTCATAAACTTGACCCAATAAAATACAAGAGCAACAACAAATGAGATCGACTATGCAAGTCGCTATGTAAATCACTACCCAAGTTACCGATGCTACGTCAACACCTTCGGGTCAAACCAAGTACGGTGCCAACTAGTAGTGACACTGTACCCTAGTACATGTTAGCACACAGTACCTATCATACAGCAAGTCCCAGTAATGCACACCCCAATGCAGAAGTTTGGTGCACAACAAGCAGTGTATCAAGGTGGTTAATCGTATCAGCCACCGATGTATGGGATAGTTGCATCATGACAGAATGATCCGACAAGGATTGAAGAATGCCTTCTGAAGATGATACCTCAGGCATTTTCAGCAAAGGATCAAATCTATTATGGCCATATAATTGGATATGTTTATATAGGATGTGGTGCGTTATTGATTTACTCTTATGATTATAGAGGATGCACATACCAGATTTTAATTTCTCGGGCCTTGACAGGATACCTTCTTGATTTAACCTGTCAATTGAAGTTATAGATATTGTTTCTTTAGTATTAGTCCTGATTATACCAATCTGAGCCACTCTCATGATCAACAACATGAACAGAGATATGAACTGAATGAACAGTTAAATGTTTGATCATGTTGAGCGTACATCTTTTCGATTTTACCTGATTTATTGATGTACGAAATCTTTCTCCATATTTATACCTAATTTACTGATGTATGAAAGCTTCTCCAGATTTACTCTTGTAGTTCCTTGACCAATGGCATTATATATTCGATAGAACCTATAACCATGAGGTTAAGAACTATAAAACCTCTATGCATTTGGACCACCGTGCAACTTAACGATCTTTTGATGCTGGTTGGATTACCACAGATTTACTCCTGATTGTTTAAAACCTAGGTTTACTAGATAAAGCAAGTGTTCGTCGTCATACTAAATTTGAAAGAAGGAAAGGAATTGTTTTTGGATAACGATTCTGACATCCATTGAAAAGATGTTTAGTTATAATGGAATTATTGGAAGGAAGATGATTAAATTCAGATTAGATTTTACAGCCAAGAGACCTCCGATGAAGTAATGGAGAATCTATTTTGAGAATTCTAAACGAGTGGATATGAATCATGTCTATAAAAGAGTGTATGCGACAAAAGTGAGTACTATCAAGGGCAGCCAGTAAAGAGTAGATAACACTCAAGTAAAGTTAAAGATGGTTATATCGGTATGAATTTTGACAAAGCAGAAGATTCCTAAAAGCAAATCTAAGGGTGGATACAAGGATAAAGTAAAAAATCATGGCATTAATAGTAATCTGTTTAATTCAATGAAAATTGAGTTATGCCCAATGTTGAGGGATATGATAGTTTGACTGAATTAATGATTTTATAAGCATATATCCTAATGCTTAGAAGTAGACTTGGGATATGAAGTAACAATCACAAGATATTTTTTTGGGGTATGTAAAAGAGAAATCCGGATAGAACAGAAGTGATAAAGGAAATATAAGCTAATGAACTTTGCAAGATATGAGATATTGACGATAGTCTTTGAGAAAGGAGATGAGTTTAATTGACTGACAAGGGTGAAGAATATTTCCAGATTCTAAAGTAAGAATGATATCAGCTCCCATCTTGATCGTTCTGGCACCAGGGAAACCTTTTAACCTATCCATCGGAGCTTTCGGATTGGATTTAGGATGCGGGTTAATGTAAGGTAAATAAGCGATTTCATATGCTTTAAGAAAACTGAAAGAGCATTAGAAGAGTTACCCAACTCATGATTGGAGTAAACAGTTGGGATTCATGCAATCAAGACTTGGAGACATTATTTAAACGGAGAGGAATTCTAGATTAGATCGGATTACAAGTGTTTTATTTATCTCTTCATTAGAAAGAGTTGAACATGAGGATAAGAAGATGGCTGAAATTGCTCAAGGATTAAGACTGGGATATCTAGTATCATCCAAGGAAGGCTAGTGAAGTAACTAAGACCTTAAGCAAAAAGGGAATTATGAAGTCCAAGGAAGGATCCAGTATAAATGCTGCCTTATGTTTGCAACAACAGATTCAGATTTGGAAGAAGAGTAACTTATAATAAAAGCTAACGATGATCCAATTAAGCAAGAATTTATGGATGAACTTATGGAGCAATAATTCGGTTACGTTGGGGCATTAAAGATCATCTCTAAATTGATGGATTAAGTAAAAGTAGCAATTTTGTTAGATCTGTATATAAGAACAATGCAAGAAGATTTAGAGAAAGAAAAACCCAAACCTGACTTACTTTGGATGCGAAGACGGTACTCAGATACAAAGGTAGATTCTGAATACCTGAAGATAAAGACTCGGATATCATGAAGAGGATAATGATAAGAGCCCATTGTACTCCATATTCAGGACAGCCTGGAGTACCAATATGTATCATGACCTGAAGAGATAACAAATGTGGGTTAGTGCGTGTTCCAGTGTCTGAATTATCAGCAAGTAAAAGCTACAAGACAAAGACCACCATGGCTTACAAAAAAAAAAACTATTGGAACCAGTTTGAAAGTGGAACTGCATTACAATTAACTATGTCACTAATTTTCCACTGACCACTGATCGGTTGACGCAGTTTGGGTGATTGTTGATCGCCTTATGAAGATAGCTCATTCCATTGCTATACGACCTCGGTATGCTTTGGAGAGGCTAACTAAGCTATATATGGCTAATATTGCCAGATTGAATGGTATGCATGAGAGCTTAGTGTCGGGCAAAGGCTTATGCTTTTTTTGAAATTTTGGGAGGATCTACAGAAGACAATGGGGACAAAGATGAAGTTTAGTACCGCATTTTACCTTAAACCGACGGACAGTCGGGGCAGACTATACAAATCCTAAGAGATATGCCCCGAGTTTATGAAATTGATTTCAAGGAACTTGAGTTGAGAAGTTACCGTGAATTGAAGTTGCTATTAAGCTACCATGTAAATGTTACCTATCAAGCATGGTACGGTTGAAATGTCAAATTCCTTTATTTTGGAATAAAGTTGGTGAATGAAGAATTTTGGAAACCTAAGTCTAATGAAGAAAAATATCGAGCGGCAGACAGGATCAAAGAAAAGGGGAAGAATAGATCAAGATGTCAGAAGAGACACCAAGACCTTGAGTTCGCCATAAGGGACAAATGTTCTTGAAGAAATCACTTATGCGTAGTTTGAAACGATTAGACAAGAAAGGAAAGTAGTATTCTATATATGCGTCGAATCTTATAAACTCTGGAGAGACGTAGAAAAGTTGCATAACAATTAGCGTTACCGTGATTGAATACCATTCCAGTAGTACACATTGCTGCAGTTGTGCTAACCTCTCCTTGCGATTTTATCATTGCCTTTCTGCTTAACGCATCCGCTACTACGTTCGCTTTTCCCGGATGATACTGGATATCACAATCATAGTCTTTCAATAGTTCCAGCCATCTTCTTTGTCTCATATTCAACTCCTTCTGATTAAATAAATAAGTAAGACATTTATGGTCCGACTTAATCTAAAATTTCTCTCCGTATAGGTAATGTCTCCATATCTTGACAGCATGTACTACTGCCGCTAACTCCAAATCATGAGTTGGGTAATTTTTCTCATGTATCTTCAACTGTCTCGAGGCATAAGCAATTACTTGCTCCCCTTGCATAAGCACACATCCTAATCCCAGTCCCGACGCATCAGTGTATAAGGTAAATGTCTGTCCTGGAATAGGAATAGTCAAAATCGGGGCGAATATCAATCTGGTCTTCAATGTCAGGAAACTCTTCTCACATTTATCCATCCACATAAACTTTTCACCTTTCTTACTCAGACTGGTGAGAGGTATGGCAATCCGGGAATAGTCTTCCACGAATCTCCAATAATAACCAGCTAGACCCAGAAAACTTCTAATTTCTGAAACGCTCTTTGGTGCTTCCCACTTTACAATAGCCTCGATCTTGCTGGGGTCTACTTTGATTCCTTCAGTGGATACTACATGGCCTAAGAAGGGGACTTCACTTAGCCAAAACTCACACTTTGAAAATTTAGCATATAACTTCTCTTTCCTTAAACGCTATAGGGCAGCGTTTAGGTTCTTGATACGGGTTTCTTCGTCCTTGGAGTATACCAATATATCATCAATAAATACTATAACCGACGTATCCAACATATCGTGGAAAACCCGGTTCATAAGTTCCATAAAATTTGCTGGTTCGTTTGTTAATCCAAAAGACATGACCAAGAACTCATAATGTTCATATCTGGTCCTGGAAGCTGTCTTAGGAATATCACCCTCTTTAATCTGCAATTGATGATAGCCTGATCGAAGATCGATCTTAGAAAATACCTTTGCTCCTTGTAACTGATCGAACAAGTCATCGATCCGAGATAGTGGATATCGATTCTTGATTGTCAGTTTATTTAACTCCCGATAGTCGATGCATAATCGAACGCTTCCGTCCTTCTTCTTTACGAATAATACCGGAGCTTCCCATGGTGATATACTGGGTCGAATGTAACCCTTGTCCAGCAGTTCCTGTAGTTGCACTGTCAGTTCTTTCAGTTCAGTTGGAGCCATTCTGTAAGGTGCTTTTGATACTGGTGCGGCTCCAGGTACAAGATCTATCACAAACTCTGTGGCTCGGTCAGGTGGTAATCCTGGTAGTTATTCTAGAAATACGTCAGGGTAGTCCCGCACGACATCAATATCTTCCATTCGTGGTGCGTCCTTGGTTAGGTCGACCACTGATACTAGATACCCGACTGCCCGCTTCTCAAGGCACTTCTTAGCCTTTAGTGCTGAGAGTATGAGCTTGCGACTACGGGGAAGTTTGGTTCCCGTAAAACTAAATTTTGCTCCTTCTTTGTCTTTAAATGTTAACTTCTTTTCGGCGCATAATAGGTTTGCAGAATGCCGAGCTAACCATTCCATTCCCAAGATGACGTCAAAGTCTGCCATCTCAAGTTGTATCAAGGTTGCATCTAAGGTTTTCTCGCCAATGAGAAATGGACATGGTCGATAACCTTTCTCTATTCAACTTCTAACCCCATCGGTGACCGTACAAGTAATTTGTAATATAATGTTTTGATGGGTAAATTTATCTTCTTTCCGAATGACACAGATATAAAGGAATGAGTTGCTCCTGAATCAAAGAGTACTCTGGCGGGTACGCCATTTATCGGTACGATACCAGTGATTTATTTCACTTAGTCTACCTGCTCATACAATGTAATTACAACTTTAAAAGGTTTCAGTCATACCTGTGACCACATCGGGTGATGCGGCAGCATCCTCGGATGTAACAGCATATACCCGTCCCTGATGTAACTGCTTCTTGGGCTGAGGGCACTCCCTTGCCATATGTCCTGGTTGGTTGCAGTTATAACACTTTGGGCTTTCAGAATTTGGCTTTGACTGATGTTGAGCTACTGGAGTAGTCCTGGTTGCAGCAGTAAAGCCTTGAGCACGGATGGGTTTAAATGTCTTGTTGTTCCCTACATTGTAAGTACTTCCAGCTGGTCTTTTTATACCTCTGTTCTGTGTGAAATAACTCTCCTTCTGGCTCGATTCTATAACTCGAGCGATTTGGACAGCTTCATTGTATACCTTCTTTTCCAAGCCCAGAACGTGCTCTCTGATGCTTCCTCTCAGTCCCGTGACAAAACTACGGGTTTTTGTGTCTTCTTCCTGCATGCTAAGTGGTGCAAAGAAAAACAGCTCTTCATAACGTTGTTGATATGCATCCACTGACATCTGTCCCTGATATAAACTCAGGAACTCCTTCTCCATAGAATCTTTGAAGCTTCGTGGAAAATACGTCTCAAAGAAAGCTTCCTTATATATAGCCCAAGTCAATAGGGCGTGCTTGGTCAATAAGTAAGCCCTAGCAGATTTCTACCAATGATGTGCGTCACCCTTTAGCATGAAGGTGGCACATAGTACTTTCTCTTCTTCAGTGATAGTCATCATAAGAAAATTTCTCTCCATCTCGTCTATCCAGTTTGCTGGCCATAAAGGATCAGACGGTTTGCCATTAAACTCCTTGGGCTTCATCTTCAAGAATCTCTCAACCAGTCGAGAGTGATCCAACTAATTTTGGGGGTCTGCCCCAAACATAGGTGGTGGATACTGATAATTAACCTGAGCTGCTTTCGGACCTGGTACTGGAATCTATGCAGCAGGTTGTTGAGGTGCTTGAGGTGCTGGGTGGTTACCCACCGGTGCTGCACTGGCTTGTCCCGTCTGCATGGGTGTAGCATGGGCAGCTTGGAACATGATTCTCATTGCAACTTGCATTTTAGCCTGCGCATGTTACATCTGTTGTAGTTGTTGTGCCAAATTCATCATCACGGTTGCTAACTCCGGGGGTGGAGGTGGCAAGTTAGTCGAATTTGCCTGAACTGGGTTTTCTGGTACATTCATATTTTCCTGACTGGTCTCCTCCACAGGTGGTGGTGGTGGAACTGCATTTCGACTCTGCCTGGTTACTCTATGTCCAAACATATTTTCTTCTGAGATTGGGGGTGCATCGTTATAATGTAAAATTTTGGATTTTTATCCTATTAACTCATTGTCTGATTTTTTTCTTTCCAGATACCATGGCTCGTACCAAGGTACCCAGAGTTCGTGATCCGCTTCGCTTCCGTTCTAACGAAGCCGAGGCACAGTATGCCAACTATGCTCGTAAGAAAGTGGAGGGTAGTCGTATGGTGAACTTGGCTGAACTAGCCTTGTTCAACGTAGAGAGAGCATTCGGTGATATGGGGTGGCTCCCTGTCATCACTTACGACGCGTGCACTTGTCCGAATTTGGTGCGCCAGTTCTATTGTAATCTCCAGGCGGTGGGGAATTGCAATGATGTCGAGAGGGGTCAAGAGTTGCACATCACCAGCTACGTCAAAGGGGTGAATATCTCATTTGACTATCGGAAACTGGCCGACCTACTGGGCATTCCTTATGATGGCCCTATGGTGTACTGTGCGCCTGGAGAGCCCCAGTTTGTTTCCATGGAGATGATGGCAGAGATCGACAGTCAGCTGCTACAACTTGATTGCTGGCAGATGAGAGCTTGTTACCTGCGTCTAGCTCCACGGGTCTCCAGCAAGATTATCCATCATAATCTGACTCCGCAGAGTGGGCACTATGAGAGGGTTTCTCAGCTGACCCAGTTTCTGATATATAGTATCTGCACCAGACTGCCAGTCTGCCTTCCCTACATCATCATGCGGAGCATGATTAGTGCTACATTGTCCAGTCATAGGGGTAATCTACCCTATGGACGCATGACTACCGTTCTACTAACCCGCCTGGGGGTTGACTTAGTGGATGAGAAGATTCAGGAGAAAACGTTCTCGTCGCCTCTAGATTGGGAGGCTATCTACAAAATGGGCCTGCGGGATGCCCGAGTCACTGATGAGGGGAGGAACAAGATGGTACGCCCTCACACTCGCATTGAGATGGCAGACGCTGAGGCCGCTGCTGTCGCTGCTAGAGCTCCTGTGGATCCTGTCGATGATGACGACCGTATGTACATGGATGGCGACTCGATACCACCGCCTTCACCTATGCATACGACTGGAGTTGGTACTTCTTCTGCGACGGATCCCGCACCTGAGACTGGTCCTTCTCATGCGGCCAGTCCTTCACGCCCACCTTTTGACCTGATGGAGATGTTGCATGAGATCAGGGAAGTTCAACGCAGATCTGATCTGAGGATGGAGGAGTTACTAGATGCTCAGCGTGTGAGAGTGGATGAGCTGTTAGCCGCCCAGCACATAACAGACACACGGATGAGAGAGCTCATAGAGGTTCAGCGTGCGACTGATCGGAGGGTAGCCGATCTCACAGCTAGTCTACAGAGGACCCAGACTCAGATAGCTTGGTTGACTAGAGTCTATGCTGAGGACTATGACAGAGATCGTGAGGCACCACCTCCTCCTTCACCTCCAGCTTCTTGATTGTATTTATTTTCCTTCTTTGTACTACAGAGTAACTGTCCGAATTATGGACTGTACTCTGCTTTAGTTATGTATATACGTTTGTTTCTCTCTCATTGAATGTAAAACTGTTTCCCCTTTAATAGATGCGTTATTCTCTTTTCAAATTTGGTCTCAACCATAACTTGTGCTTATAATGTGTTAATATTACTGTTTTTACTTTTATCCTATCTCAGTTCACAATTGTCTTGATTGTTTGTTAGTTCAGCGGACAAGGCCTGAGATGCTCTGATATCAAGTTGTCACACCCCAATTCTGTACTATTCAGAATGGTGTGATGAACCATTAATAAACCAACGGTTCAACCAGGATCTCGAGTAGGCTATATCCGTGTTATCTGAACCCCCATACATCCATAATCATAATCAAAGTAAATACACAATAGCGGAAGTCTTATAATAAAATGAACTAAAAATCTACTGTGATATTAATATTTAATAGCAAATTATTCTGTATCAACTGAGACATAAGTAAATATCAAATACACGTCCATAACAAACCCAAGTAAAGAAACCTAGGAAAAATATCTAATCGAATACACATGAGTTGAACTCGCAAGAGGAGTCATGTGTATCCACTTCAGCTTCAACCTCCATCGCTGCTACGTTCCCCAACGCTGGAGCGTTTACATAATCTTCAATGATATAACCTGCATCATCAACTAAAAATATTCGACGTCGAGGGGTGGGCACACATTACGGCTCAGTGAGTAGACAAAACAATGCAACATTACATATGCATGCAATCAATTCATATCTTTGGTCTGGTTTATAGTTTGCAATGCGCAATAGAAAGGTTGGGTGGTCAAAGGTTAATGTTTATTGACCCATCCTCTATACACAGGGTGTGGAAGTCCGCCCGAAGGTTAACGTTTATCGTCGTCCCCATCCACCCTAATCATGAATATTATATAACAAAGGTTAACGTTTATTGCTATATAGTCCCATACCAACACGTAAGCCCCTGTTGGCGAGGGCTTGCAAACTGGGCTCGCAACTAACCAATCTTAATGCCAAACAGTGTATCCAAGGCCTCAACCCAGCATCCCTCAGAATGTCCATAGAGATAGAGCTAAGGCCCCCCGGTAGAGTCAGAGACTACAAGGACCGAGACCACCTCCCCTGATACTCTACGACACAGTAGTTCTGCTAAGGTAACGGCGATACGACGATGCTAATGCACAAGACTTGAGTTAGAGATAGAGCTAAAGTGCTGAGACCCACCAAAAGTTAACATTTATTGACGTTCCCATCACACCTCCCCTGATACTCGCTTACGTCAAGTACACCAACCACACACATACATTCACATGCCTATTCCTATCATCATCATCATCATCATGTTATAAATAATAAAGTAAATATGCATGAACAAATAATAGAAATATTGGATGACATGTTGTATGGACATTACAAACATATTCACATAGAATCAAACATGGCATTGGACTCAAGAAAATAGAAAAAAAGTTTGTTATTAACCAATTAGTTTAGAGTTTTGTTTCCATACCTTAGCTTGCTAATAGATACTTTTTCAAGCTTTAGAATCACCTTTATAATGTTATTATATTGCTAGAAGACCTAACAAAGTCGATAAAATTTAATTAGAATTTATTCAAAATTTAAAAACTATTCTGTTAACTGAGGGTCGGAGGTAGGGTCGGAGTCCTGATCGACCTTGGGTGCGACCCTCCCCAAAACCTGAACTTCCCGAACACTGAGGGTCGATAGTTAGGATCACCTAGGGTCAGATGGTCATCGACCCTCGGTGCGACCCTCGATGTACTTTGGTCAATTTTCCTCTTTTTAGCCCATTCTTCGTGCTTGGGATCCTATGGCTTGCTCCTACATTCCATTCAATATTCATTCCATGGTCTGGAACCATGAATCATCCTCCCTAAATATCTTTTATGTATTCTCCCATGGTTTTCTATGAAAACCTAATCATGGATTGATGGTTTGGGTTTCCCCGAGATTATATTCTCATCAATATCTATCCTATGGTCTGTAGAAACTCATGGAATTAGTATCTATACCTGAGAAAAATACTCCTTCTCTGCAACTCTTCTCTTTTGGCTAAACTCTCTTCCTTGCTTTTCTTCTTCTTCTTTTCCTTCTCTTCTATTTCTCTCAATTCAATTAGGGTTGTGAAAGGGGTGAAAGAGGCTTAGGGACGTCCTTTAAATAGAGTAGGAACATCCTAAAATAAGTCCCTTTGAGATTAGGAAAGAATCCAAATCGAAAATCTGAAAATTTCCTAATTTCAGTTTCGGCGACAACTGAAGGTCGATGGGAGGGTCGATGATCCCGTCGACCCTAGGTTCTCTAAGTTATCCAACCCTCCCTTCAAAACTGAGGGTCTGACTTTCTGTTTTGTGGGGTCCCACCCTCCTTGGCTGGGTATGCGACCCTCCCCTTAAATTAAGTGTTTTTGGGTCGATTTGATACTTGGGATCTCGATCTCCTTCACGCCCTTGGTCCATTTGACTCGACCATGATTGGTAAACCTGGTTTAAGGTGGTAAGACCGGGATAGACTGACACGGGTCTTACAAGTGTCAGGTAAGGGAATCGAACCTAAACCCTAATGATTTAATAAATAGTAAATCATTGTTAATAACCATGATTCTATGGTATGATGTATGTGCATACTGGCATGTCATCTTTTACTTTCAGTTATTATTATTGTTCATGCATAGTCACTATGCTAGGATGTCACTGTTAGGCATGTGATTGTCTTCGTTGGTGTGTGGAATGGAAAGGACTGGAGGTCAGGGATCATTCCGCTCACTAGCACATTTCGTGTCGTTTTGTCTTAGAATGCTTGGTGCGGGTAGGGTATCAGGGGGAGGAAGTGGCACTGTGGTCTCCGGCCTGGCCACTAGACTCTAGCTCTATCTCTATGCCATAGGGAGCTATGCTGGGATAGGGCCTACTGTGAAGACATATAGAATTGGTTAGTTGCAAGCCCAGTTTACAAGCCCTCGCCAATAGGGTCTTACGTGTTGGTATGGGTAGAGTATCAGGGGAGGTGTTGGTGATGTTTGATCCGGATGCCTTTGCTCTATCTCTATTCCATGGTGGGTGCATATGGGATGACAGTGGTATTTGATCCATTGGGTGGTTTCACACACTCGTGTATAGAGGTATGGTGGCTGCCAATCCTTTCTATAGCATATTGCAAACTAAAACCAGACCATAATGTGAATGTTACTCCTGCATATGTATGTTGCATTGTCTGATTGTCTTACTGAGCTAAGTTTTGAGCTCACCTTGTATATATATACATGATTTTAGATGTTGATGCAGGTTATACGTTGGAGGATTACATGAACGCTCCAGTGTACGGAGGCGTGGCTGCCTTAGACGTTCAAATAGAAGAGGATGAACATGATGCTTCAAGCGAGTGCCCTTTCTACGTGTACCTCTAGGGTGTTTATTTGGATTATTTTATTTATTTTTAGTTGGATTTAAAAAGTGATGTAAGGATATTATTTACATTTTGGTGTGGAGAATAACTTGATATTTTATTAAATTTATCAGTAGATCACTCAGTTTATTTTATTTAAAGACTTCTATTGTATTTTATTATATTTTGATTATGGTTATGTGCAATGGTTTGTATGAGTGGACATGGTCTTATAGAGATCATGCTGTGAACCGTTAGTTCAGTGATGGTTTACTTACACTTCTGGTTCAGCCAAAATTGGGCTGTGATAGTCAAAGTCTGACATCTCGAGTTGAATCAAGATTGCATCCAAAATCTTCTCGCCGATAAGAATTGGACATATTCCATAACCTTTTTCTAATTCCACTTCTAATCCCATAGCTGATCGTACAAGTAATTCGTAGTCTAAGATCTGAGGGGTAGATTCAACTTCTTTCCAAATGACACAAATATAAAGGAATGAGTAGCTCCAGAATCAAAGAGTACTCTAGTGGGTATGCTACTAATAGGTACGATACATGTGACCACATCAGGCGATGCGACAGCATCCTCAGATGTAACTGCGTAAACCTTTCCTTGCTATAGCTGCTTCCTGGGCTTAGGACACTCCCTTGAATAATGTCCTATTTAATTGCAATTAAAGCATTTTACTCCTTAATTATTTTGCTTTTGTGGCTGTTGGGCTGCTGGTGTAGTCTTGGCTGCAACATTAAAGCCTTGAGTATGGAAGGGTTTGAATGTCCTTGTGTTCCCTCCGTTATAAGAATTCCCATTTGGCCTCTTGATAGCTCTATTTTAAGCAAAATAGCTCTCCTTCTGCCTCGACTCTATCACTCGAGTAATTTGTACTGCTTCATTGTAGACATTCTTCTCCAGTCCCAGAACATGCTCACGAATGCTTCCCCTAAGTCCCATGACGAACCTTCGGGTCTTAGTATTTTCCTCTTGCATGCTAGCGGGTGCAAAGAAAAATAGCTATTCATGACGCTATTGGTATGCATCCATAGTCATTTTCCCCTGATATAAACTCAAGAACTCTCTCTCCATAGCATCTCTGAAACTTCTAAAGAAGTACTTCTCAAAGAATGCCTCCTTATAGATAGCCCAGGTCAATTGGGCATGCTTAGTTAATAGATAAGTCTGAGTGGACTTCCACCAGTGGTGTGCATCGCCTTTCAGCATGAAGGTTGCATAGAGTACTTTCTCCTCCTCATTTAATGTCATCATCATGAAATTCCTTTCCATTTTATCAATCCAATGAGCTGGCCACAAAGGATCCATTGGTTTACCATTATATTCTTTAGGCTTCATTTTCAGAAAACGCTCGATCAGTCGAGAGTGGTCCAACTAATACTAAGTATAAGCCCCATACATAGGTGGTTGGTACTGGTAACTGCCTTGAGCTACCTCAGGATTCGGTACTAGAGCTTGCATAACTGACGTTTAAAGTACATGGGGTACTGTGTTGCTTCCCCCTGGTACTGTGCTAGCTTATTTGACTGGCATAGGTGTCGTATGGGCAGCTGGAAAAACCATTCCTAAAACAGCTTGCATATTGACTTGCACTTGTTCTATTTGCTACAACTATTGTGCCAGGTTTATTACGACTATAGCGAAATCTGTAGGTGGGGCTGGCAAGTTCGTAGGGTTTGCCTGGCCATTAGCTATTGGCGGTGCCACATTCCAATGCTCTTGTACTTCAGGAATCTCATGGCTGTCCTCCTACACAGGTCGTGGTGGTAGAATTGGGTTACAGCCTCGTCTGGTTACTCTTCACCCAGCCATTTCCTATTCTGGTGGTGGTAGTGTCTGAAAAACAATCATAGAGAAATGTGAGGCAATCAATATAATTTCTTCCCAAGTCAAAATCCAACTAATCAATGTAAATTTCTAATTTTTCAAGGCATTTAGTGAAAATACTGAATTTTCCATCGTATGGTCGATGGTAGGGTTGCACTGTATTCAACCCTAGGGTATGCGACCCTAAGAACACTGTTAGCTCACCGAGAGCCTAGGGTCGGTCATAGGGTCGGTATATGTCTGACCCTAGGTCTGACCACAGGATGTCTGTCAGATCACCGAGAGCCTAGGGTCGATGGTAGGGTCGGTCGTATGGTCGTACATTTTGTGGAATTTTGTGACCCTACGATCCAAAATTAGGTTTTTAAACCTGATTTTGGATTCATTTCCTACTCTTTCTTCTTTCTTCCTACTCGACTCGCTTCTCCTGAGTTGCTACAGTATCGACCCCTAGTGTTTGGTGATCATTTCTTCTGTTCACGACTTCAGTTCCTTTCCTTCAGGTATGCTCTCTACTGTTTCTCGTTTTTAAGCTTTCAAAACTAGGTTTTTCTCTATTTATATCATTTTTTTCAAATTAAAATTTTTTTAGTCGTACAAATTTAATTTTTATTGGGGACTTTTTCTATTGGTCACCCAATGGACGAAAACCCTCAAAAATATTTGAGTTTCATCAGTTGGTTATCGAGAAACTTGAAATTTTTCATTTTTGACCTAATTTTCGAGATTTTTCCAATTTGTAGGAATTTCTTCAAATTCGATCTTTTTAGATTAAATTTCCAACTGTATGAGCTTTGCAGGATGGTTTGGAACCTATGTAAGTCCTCATGCCCAGCTGTTTGGGTGAAAAGTGAGGCTTTTGGGCAAATCATGCCGTTATAATGCCAAAATTTTAAGTTTTTCACCATATCTAATATCTTGTTTATTTTTCTATGTCTTTGCAGGTAGTATGGCTCGTACTAAGGTTCCTAGGGCTCATGATCCCGTTAGTTTCTGCTTCAACGAGGCAGAGGCTCGGTATGCTTGCTATGAGCGTAAGAAAGTAGAAGGGGGTCGCTATGTAAACTTGGCTAGTCTAGCCTTGTTTAACATAGAGGGTGCCTTTGGTGACATGGGCTGGCTTCCTCTGATCACCTATGAGGCTTGTACCTATCCTGCTTTGGTGAAGCAGCTCTATTGCAACCTCCAGGTAGTGGAGGATCGCAATGATACAAAGAGGGGTAGGGAGCATAGGATTACCAGCTATGTAAAAGGGGTGGAAGTTTCATTTAACTGCCAGAGGTTGGCTGATCTCCTGGGCATATCAAATGACGGCCCATTGGTGTACTGTGCTCCTAAAGAACCCCAGTTCCTATCCTTGATGATGCGTGTTGAGATTGATAGTCAGCTTCTTAGAGGTGATCGCTGGGAGATGAAGGCGATCAACTTACTGCCGGAGCCTCGGGTGTACTGCAAGATCATTTAGCACAACCTGATTCCCTAGAGTGGCCATTATGATAGGATTTCTCAACTAACCCAGTATGTCTTGTACTGCATCTGCACTAGGCAGCCTGTCTACCTTCCTTATATTATCATCAGGATGATGATCCGTACTACACTACCTAGTCAGACAGGCAACCTGCCCTACGGACGTCTGATCACTACTTTGCTCATACGTCTACACGTCGATTTATTGTATGAGAGGATTCATGAGAATACCTTCTCTTTTCACCTTGATTGGGATGCCATCTGTAGGATGGGTATGCGAGATGCTCAGGTCAGTGATGATGAGAGGAATGCTCTAGTGCGTCCTCATACCCGGGTAGAGATAGCAGACGCTGGGGCGGCAGTAGCAGCAGTAGCAGTAGCAGCAACAGCAGTAGCAGCAGGGGTCCATGGGGGTGATGTTGAGGATGATAATCGTATGTATATGGATGTAGGCGCCATACCTCCTCCATCACCACTATATTCTACTGGAGCTGGCCCATCTCAGGTTCATTCACACTCTGCTGGTCCTTCACACCCACCATCTGATGATATGATGGGGCTACTGCTTGAGATTAGAGAGGCTCAACGCATGACTGAGTTGATAGAAGGAGAGCCTCTAGATGCCCAGCGCGCGATTGATGGGAGAGTAGGAGAGCTTCTAGATGCTCAACGTTCATCTGATCAGAGGATGGCCGAGTTGACAGCTAGTCTCCGGACTACCCAGACTCAGGTAGCCTGGTTGACTAGAGTGTATGCTGAGGATTACGATAGAGATCGCGAGGCACCTCCTCCTCCAGCACCTCCAGCTCCATGATGTATATTTTCTTTTATTTTTCCTTGTACTATAGAGTAACTGTTCGGATTGTGGACCGCTCTAATTAGGATATATATATATATATATATATATATATATATATATATATATATATATATATATATATATATATATATATATATATATACCTTGCTTTTACTCGAGTGTATATAAAACTTATTTCTCCTTTTATATATGCATATTCTCTTTCTTAATTTTGTCTCATACAACACAGGTGCTTATGTTGTGTTATTATTATAGCTTTTAAATTTATCCTAACTCAATTCATGAACTTTTATGGAAGTATACTGGTTTAATAGACAGGGCCTAAGAGCTCTGATAGCAAGTTGTCACACCCTAATTCCACATTATTCAGAATGATGTGATGAACAGCCAATTAACCAATGGTTCAATCAGGATCTCAAATAGGTTATGTCCGTTTTCTTAAACCATACACATCCAAAACCATAATCAGAGTAAATAAACAATAGTGTAAGTCTTTAATATTAAATGAACTGAGAGTCTAGCAGTGATAAAGTAAATAAATTATCCAATTATCTCCAAATAACAAAGACATAAAATAAAATAATTTAATCAATTACATCGTCTGAATAATTCAAAGAAAAAACTAATCGAAGATGCATGAGTTGCACTCGCATGATGAATCATGCGACTCCATTATAACTTCTGCATCCATCGCCGCAGCATGCCCGTACATCGGAGCATTCATATAGTCTTCTACTATGGTACCTGCATCATCAACTAAAAATATTCTACGTCGAAAGGGTGAGCACACATCATGGCTCAGTTAGCAAACAAAACAATGCAACAAACATATGCATGCATTCAATTCATATCTTTGGTCTGGTTCATAAGTTTGCAATGTGCAATAGAAAGGATAAGTGGCCACCGCACCTCTATACACGAGTGTGTGAAGCCGCCCAATGGATCAAACACCACTACCGTCCCACATACATTCACCATGGGATAGGGATAGAGCTAAAGTGCTTAGGACCCCACCGCATTAAACTTCCCCTGATGCCCTACCCATACCAACACGTAAGCCCCTATTGGCGAGGGCTTGCAAACTGGGCTTACAGCTAACCAATCCTAATGTCAAACAGTGTATCCAATCCCTCACTACAGCATCCCTCAATACATCAATAGAGATAGAGCTAAGCCTCCTGACAGAGTCAGTGACTACACGGTCCGAGACCACCTCCCTTGATGCCCTACGACATAGTAGTTCTGCTAAAGTAATGGTGATACGACGATGTTAGTGGACAAGACATGAGAAGAGATAATGCTGGAGTCTGGTGACCAGGATGAACCACACTGTCACGTCCTCCCCCTGATGCTCCATTCTCATCAAGTACACTGACCACACACATACATTCACATGCCTATTCCTATCATCATCATCATCATCATGTTATAAATAAACAAAATTAAATATGCATGAACATTAATAGCAGGAATATTAGATGACATGTTAAATGCACATTACAATCATACAAGCATAGAATCATTCATGGTATTGGACTCAATAAATAGAAACAGTTTATTATAAATCAATTAATTTAGGTCTTGTTCCCTCACCTTTGATTGCTAGTAGATCCTCGTTCAGGCTTATAATTCACTTTTAAGTCACTGGAAAACATAACAAGTCGATAAATTTTAATTAGAAATAAATTCCAATACGTTTAGACTAACAGAAGCTGAGGGGTCACAGGTGGGGTAGCACCTGGGGTCTCAGTTTCTGCGACCACAAGGGTAGGGTCGCAGGGTAGGGTAGCACCTAAGGTAGTAGTTTCTGCGACCCCAGGGTGTAGGGTCACAGGTGGGTATGGATATTATTCGACCCTATGTGCGACCACACCCTCCCTGGGACTTCCCAAGGGCATGTGGTCGATCATGTGGTCTCGTGGGGTCGGATATCATTCCACCCTACATGCGACCATACGTGTTCTTGGTCGACCTTTCACTCTTAAGTCCATTCCTTCATGTTTGGATCCTTTGGCTTATCATCATGGTCCTTCCTATGATCATTCAATGGATCAAACTAAAATTTTTATACACTATCCATTGTCCACAATGATTTCCTCCATGGATTCCCTTGGAACATTGTCCATGGATGGATGATTTGGGTTTCTCCTAATCCTATCCTCTCCATAAACTATTCTAGGCTCCCAATTCATGTATAGATTTAGGCTCATACCTTGGGTTTGCTGAGATTCAAAGGTTTCTCTGAAATTCTTCTTCCTTAGTCTTCTTCTTCAATTTTCCTTCTCTTCCTTCTCTTCTCTTTCTCTCACTTTAAATTAGGGTTCTAAAGGAGTGAAAGAGGCTAAGGGATGTCCTATTTATAGAGGACCCTCCATAATATGCCTCAATGAGTTTAGGAAAGCCCCCTTCGAATTAGGAAGGTTTCCTAATTTCTAGTTTCTTACTGTTTTCGTAGGGTCGGATGTAGGGTAGCAGAATCCTTCGACCCTATGTTTTTTAAGACATGCGACCCCACGACCAAAAAGTCATGGGTTAGAATCTTTTGAGGTGGGGTCGATCATACCTGTTTAGGCATGAGACCCTACCTTCATATTTGAGTATTTTTGAGTTAGACTTCATACCTGGTCTTGTGTTTTCTTTACGCATTTGGTCCACTTGGCTCGACCATGATAGGTAGACCTAGTACATGGCGGTAAAATCGGTTAGTTCGATACGGGTCTTACAAATCCATTGCCAAAATTACCTAAAAGTCCTTCATCTCAAGGCAGACGAAGTTGGCTTCCAATACTCTACCCTCTATGACCATATTGCAAGGTCCATAATAGTCTTCTAGACTGGGCTTGGACCCCATGGGCGTACGTACTATCAATACACAAGACATATTGTGTGACAACATTCCCATCTTAATGGTGAATGTAGGGGATATTAATGAATGCGTAGTGTCACACCCCAATTCTGAACCAACTAGAATGGAATGATGAACCGTCTATGATCCAATGGTTCAACCAGGATCTCAAATAGGCCGTGTCCATTTGCTTAAACCATATACATCCACAACCATAATCAGAGTAAATAAACAGTAGTGGAAGTCTTTAATATTAATGAACTGAGTATCCAACAGCGATATCATAAATAAAGTATCCAATTATCTCCAAAAGACTAAGACATAAAATAATAAATTGATCAATTACATCTTCTAAATAATCCAACAAATAATCTAATTAGAGATGCATGAGTTGCACTCGGACGACGAATCATGCGACTCCATCATGGCTTCTACATCTATCGTCGTAATATACTCATATATTGGAGCATTCATATAATCTTCTACTGTACGACCTGCATCATCAACTATAAATATTCGACATCGAAAGGGTGAGCACACATCATGGCTCAGAGAGCAAACAAAACAATGCAACAAACATATGCATGCATTCAATTCATATCTTTGATCTAGTTCATAAGTTTGCAATGTGTAATATAAAGGATTGGTGGTCGCCGCACCTCTATACACGAGTGTGTGAAGCTATCCAATGGAGCAAACACCATTTCCGTCCCACATACACCCATCATAGAATAGAGATAGAGCAAAAGTGTCCGGACACCGCATGACACATCCCCTGATGCCCTACCCATACCAACACGTAAGCCCCTATTGGCGAGGGTTGCAAAATGGGCTCGCAACTAACCAGTCCTAATGTCAAACAGTGTATCCAAAACCTCACCCCAGCATTCCTCAATATGTCCATAGAGAGAGATCTAAGGTCCCCCGACAGAGTCAAAGACTACACGGTCCGAGACCACCTCCCTTAATGCCCTACGACATAATAGTTCTGCTAAGGTAATGGTAATACGACGATGTTAGTGGACAAGACTTGAGTAGAGATAGAGCTAGAGTCTGGTGACCAGGATGAATCAGAGTGTCACGTCCTCCTCCTGATGCCCCATTCGCATCAAGTACACTAACCACAAACAAACATTCACATGCCTATTCCTAGCATATTCATCAACATCATCTTATAAATAAACGGAATTAAATATGCATGAACAATAATAACAGGAATATTGGATGACATGTGAAATGCACAATACATGTAAACAAACATAGAATCATTCATGGCACTGGACTCAATAAATAAAAATAGTTTATTATTAGCCAATTAATTTAGGTCTTGTTCCCTTACCTTTGGTTGATAGTAGATCCTCGTTCAAGCTTTATAATTCACTCTTAAACCACTTGGAAACATAACAAATTTATAGATTTTAAATTATAATTTATTCCTAATAATTTAGATCAACAGAAATAGAGGGGTAACAGGAGTGGCAGCACCTGTGGTCTCAGTTTCTGCGACCACAGGGTGTGTGGTTGCAGGGTGTGGTCGCATATCCTGCGACCACACATGCGACCACACCCTCCCTGGAAACTTCCCGAGGGCCTGTGGTCGCAATGTGTGGTTGCATATCCTGCGACCACACATGGACCACACCCTTCCTAGTCTTCCCGAGGGTGTATGGTTGAATATGTGTGGCTCGTGTGGTCGCATATCATGCGACCATATGTGCGACCACACATGTGATGGATGACCTTTCACTCTCAACTCCATTCCTTCAAGTTTGGATCCCTTGGCTTATCATCATGGTCCTTCCTATAATTGTTCTATGGCTCAGAACTATTATTTTATTCACAATCCATTGTCCACATAATTTCCTCCATGGATTCTCTTGGAATTTATCCATGGATTGATGATTTGGGTTTCTCCTAAATCCTATCTTCTTCATTAACTATTCTAGGCATTCAATTTAACATGGAGAATATTATCATACCTTAAGTTTGCTGAAGATTCAGAGTTTTCTCTGAATTTTCTTCCTCCTTAGTCTTCCTCTTTAATTTTCCTTCTCTTCCTTCTCTTCTCTTTCTCTTACTTTCAGTTTGAGTTCTAATAGAGTGAAAGAGGCTAAGGGACGTCCTATTTATAGAGAAAAACCCTCCATAATATGCCCTAATGAGTTTATGAAAGAACCCCCTTCGGATTAGGAAGGTTTGCTAATTTTGGTTTCTGACTGGGTTCGTGTGGTCGGAGGCAGGGTCGCAGAATCTGTCGACCACACCCTATGAAATGTGCGACAGCACGACCAAAATTCATGTGGTTGCACTATTTTGAAGTGCGGTCAGTCACACCTGTTTAGGTATGCGTCCACACGATCATAATTGACTATTTTTAGGTTGATTTCATACCTGGTCTTGTGGTTTCTTCACGCACTTGGTCCACTTGGCTCGACCATGATAGGAAGACCTGATACAAGGTGGTAAGATCGGTTAGTTCGATACGGGACTTACAACTTGCCCCCTCTTATTAGAAATTTCATCCTCAAAATTTGCACATACCTTCTAAGTAAAAAAGGTGAAGATATTGCTTTCGCATAGCATTCTCTTCTTCCCATGTAATCTCTTCTATATCTTGGCTTATCCAAGTAACCTTAATGTAAAAAATATCACGATTGCGTTGACGTTGAACCTTTTGACTAGTTATTTCAGTTGGTGCTACTTCAAATGTCAAATCATCAGTTAGACCCGGTGGATCCGCTGTTATAATGTGTGTTGGATCTCTGACGTACTTCATAAATAATGAGATATGAAATACATCATGCACACTTGACATAGATGGGGGTAGTGCTAACTGATACGCTGCTTTCCCATGTTTAGCGAGAATCTCATATGGCCCGACATATCTCGGACTTAGCTTCCCAATCTGTCTGAATCATTTTAAACCTCGCATAGGTGATACTTTCAAGAATACCTTATCACCTACAATGAATTCAAGGTCTCGACGTCGAGTATCTGCATATTGTTCTGACGATTCTGAGCTGTTCTAACTCTTTCCTTGATAATCTCAACTACTCGATAGGTCTCTTCAATAAATTTTGGTCCAACAATACTCCGTTCACCAACTTTATTCCAAAACAAAGGAGTTCGACACTTCCTACCATACAGTGCTTCATAGGGTGACATCTGTATAGTAGCCAGATCACTGTTGTTATAGGTGAACTCGATCAATGGTAGTTTTTCAACCCATGAGCCTTTGAAATCAATAACATAGGCTCGAAGCATGTCTTCTAAAATCTTAATGGTACGCTCCGACTGTCCGTCTGTCTGAGGATGGAATGCAGTACTAAATTTCAGCGTTGTACCCATAGCCTTCTGAAATACTTCCCAAAACTTTGAGGTAGCGTGGGTCTCTATCAGACACAATGCTTTCAGGTACACCATGTAATCTAACAATATTATCCACATATAGCTTGGCTAACCTCTCTAGGGTATACTGAGGTTGTATAGCTATGAGGCGAGCTGTCTTAGTCAGACGATCTACAATCACCCAGACTGCGTCAACTACTCGGGGAGTCAATGGTAACCCGGTGACGAAGTCCATAGTGATGCAGTCCCATTTTCATGCTGGTTCTGGTAGAGGCTACAACAATCCTGCAAGTTTTTACCTTTCAACCTTTACTCTCTAATAATTTAGGCATTGAGACACAAATTTAGCTACATCTACTTTCATTCCTCTCCACCAATATAATTTCTTCAGATCATGATAAATCTTTGTACTTCCAGGATGTACCAAATAAGCGGTGGTGTGAGCTTCCTTCATTAGTCGGTGTCTAATGTCCAAATTTTCTATTTCAGGAACACATACACTTCCTTTGTACTTTAGTACCTTTTCAAAATCCAAGGTGAACTCAGGAATAGTCCTTCCTTTTTCGATGTCTTCTTACACCGTTCTCAGATAAGGGTCTGATCTAATAGCGGCTTTCACTTCATCTAATATATCAGGTACAATATTCAATGTTGCAAACATATTTAAAAATCGATGAATAAACCCTTGGTTGGTTGATCCACCCGGTGCATCTATCATGAATTGCTCGTTACCATGGTTGAAGACTTTTCCTATAACACACATTGCCACAGTCGTGTTAACCTCTCCTTGGGATTTTATCATTGCTTTTCTACTTAGCTCATCAGCAACTACATTAGTTTTCCTTGGATGATACTGGATATCGCAATCATAATCCCTTAATAATTCCAGCCATCTTCCTTGTCTCATGTTCAACTCCTTCTGATTAAAAAAATAAGTGAAACTCTTGTGATCTAACTTAATCTGAAATTTCTTTCCATACAAATAATGTCTCCATATCTTGACAGCATGTACTACTGCTGCTAATTCCAAGTCATGAGTGTGATAGTTCTTTTCATGTGTCTTCAGTTGTCTTGAGGCATACGCAACTACTTGTTCTAAACCCAACCCAGACGCATCAGTGTACAAGGTAAATGGTTATCCTGGAATAGGAATAGTCAAGATGGGAGCAAATATCAATCTAGCTTTCAATGTTTGAAAACTTTCTTCACATTTGTCAATCCAAACAAACTTTTCTCCTTTCTTAGTCAAACTGGTGAGAGGTACAGTGATTCTAGAGTAATCTTCCACAATCATCAGTAATACCCAGCTAAACCTAGGAAACTTCTGATTTTTGCAACACTCTTAGGTGCTTCCCATTTCACAATGGCTTCAATCTTGCTAGGATCCACTTTAATTCCTTCAACGGATACAACATGGCCTAAGAAAGCGACCTCAATTAGCCAAAACTCACACTATGTAAATTTGGCGTAATGCTTCTCTTTTCTTAGTCACTGTAGAGTGGCTCTTAGATTTGTGATATGAGTTTCTTTGTCCTTGGAGTAGACCAATATATCGTCAATAAACACAATGACTGATGTATCCAACATATCATGGAATACCCGATTCATGAGTTCCATAAAAGTTACGGGTCCGTTAGTTAATCCATGACTAAAAATTCATAATGTCCATATCTTTTTCTGAATGCTGTCTTTGGAATATCACCTTCTTTAATCTTCAACTGATGGTATTTGACCGAAGATCAATCTTGGAGAACACCTTGGCACCTTGCAACTGATCGAACATGTCATCGATCCGAGACAATGGGTATCGATTCTTGATTGTAAGCTTATTCAATTAACAATAGTCTATACACAGTCAAACACTACCATCTTTCTTCTTCACAAACAAATACCGGCGCTCCCCATGGTGATATGCTGGGACTGATATAACCCTTGTCAAGTAATTCCTGTAACTGTACATTTAGTTCCTTTAGTTCAGTAGGAGCCATTCGATAGGGTGCTTTAGATACTGATGAGGCTCTGGGTATCAGACCTATAACGAACTCTATCGCTCGGTCGGGTGCTAGTCCTGGTAGTTCCTTGGAAAATACATCTAGAAAGTCACGCAGAACATCAATATCCTCCATTCGTGGTGCTTCCTTGGTAAGGTCAACCACGGATACTAGATACCCAACTCCTCCTTTCTTGATGCATTTTCTAGCCTTTAATGCAGAGAGGATGAGTTTTCGTCTACGGAGAAGTTTGGTTCCCGCAAAACTAAACTCTGCTCCTTTCTTGTCTTTAAATGTCAGTTTCTTTTCTACACATAATAGGTTTGCAGAATGCCAAGCTAACCAATCCATTCCCAACACAACGTCAAAGTCTGCCATCTCGAGTTGAATCAAGGTTGCATCTAAAATCTTTTCGCCGATAAGAACTGGACATGGTCCATAACCTTTTTCTAGTTCCACTTTTAATCCCATAGGCGACCGTACAAGCAATTTGTAGACTAAAGATTTGAGGGGTAGATTTAGCTTCTTTCCAAATGACACAGACATAAAAGAATGAGTAGCTCCAGAATCAAAGAGTACTCTGGCGGGTATGCCATTAATAGGTAAGATACCTGTGATTTGTTTTAATTTAGTCTCCATGCTCACACAAGGTAATACAAAATGAAAGGTTCAGGTCATACGTGTGACTACATCAGGCAATGCGGCAGCATCCTCAGTTGTAACAGCATAAACCTTTCCTTGTTGTAGCTGCTTCCTGGGCTTAGGACACTCCCTTGAATAATGTCCCATTTGACTACAATTATAGTATTTTACTCCTTCACTATTTTGCTTCTGTTGAGGTTGGACTGTTGGAGTAGTCTTGGCTGCAGCATTAAAGCCTTAAGTACGGAAGGGCTTAATGGTCTTTGTGTTCCCTCTATTATAGGAATTCCCATTAGGCCTTTTGATACCTCTATTCTGAGAAAAGTAGCTCTCCCTCTGGCTCCATTCTAGCACTCGAGCAATCTGTATAGCTTCATTATAAACTTTCTTTTATAGCCCCAAAACATGCTCTCGAACGCTACCCCTAAGTCCCATGACGAACCTTCGGGTTTTAGTATTTTCCTCCTGCATGCTAGAGGGGGCAAAGAAAAACAGCTCTTCATAACGCTGTTGATATGCATCCACAGTCATCTGTCCCTGATACAAACTCAGGAACTCGCTTTCCATAGCATCTCTGAAAATTCTGAAAAAATATTTCTCGAAGAATGCCTTTTTATAGATAGCCCAGGTCAATTGGGTCTGCTTTGTTAATAGATAAGTCCGAGTAGACTTCCACCAGTAGTGTGCATCGCCCTTCAGCATAAATGTTGCACACAATACTTTTTCCTCTTCATTACAGCCATCGTCATAAAATTCCTTTACGTCTCGTCGATCCAATGAGCTGGCCACAAAGGATCCGCTAGCTTGCCATTATATTCCTTAAGCTTCATTTTCAGGAAGTGCTCGATCAGTCGAGAATGGTCCAACTGATACTGAGCATAGGCCCCATACATAGGTGGTTGATAATGGTAACCGCCTTGAGCTACCTCAGGGTTTTGTACTGGAGCTTGTACAATTGGCGTTTGAGGTGCTTGAGGTACCGTGTTGCTACCCCCTAGTATGGTGCTAGCTTGTCTGGTTGGTATAGGTGTAGTATGTATAGCTGGAACAGACATTCCCATTACAGCTTACATATTGGCTTGTACTTGTTGTGTTTGCTGCAGCTATTGTGCTAGGTTCATCACCGCAGTAGCCAAATCTGTAAGTGAGGCTGGCAAGTTTGTAGGATTAGCCTGGTCATTAACTTCTGGTGGTGCCACATTCTGATTCTCTTGTCCTTCAAGATTATCATGGCTATTTTCCTCCACAGGTGGTGGTGGTGGAATTGGGTTACATCCTCTCCTGGTGACTCTTCGCCCAGCCATTTCCTGTTTTTGGTGGTGGTAGTGTCTAAAAATCATAGAACATGTGAGGCAATCATAATATATATCATTCCAATGTCAAAATCCAATTAATCAATGTAAAATTTCAATTTTCAAAGTCATTGAGTCAAAATAGAGTATTTTCCATCGTGTGGTCAATGGTGTGGTCGCAGTCTATGCGACCACAGGGTTGCAACCACACAAAACCATGTCAGCTCACCGAGAGCCTGTGGTCGATCGTATGGTCGTAGTATTTGCGACCACAGGGTCCTACCACACGAAATCTGTCATCTCACAGAGAGTTTGTGGTCGATCGTGTGGTTGGTTGTGTGGTCGAATATTTAGTCGAATTTTGCGACCATACGACCCCAAATCAGGTTTTTAAACCTGATTTTTGGAGTCATTTCCCACTTTCTCTTTTTCTTTCAACTCAACTCGCTTCCACTGAGTTGCTACAGTGTCGACCACTCGTGTTTGGTGATTCTTTCTTCCATTCACGACTTTCGATCTGTTCCTTCAGGTATGTTCTCTACTGGTCTTCATTTTTAAGCTTTCAAAACTAGGTTTTTCTCCATTTATAGCGTTTTCTTTAAATTAAAATTTTTCTAACCATAAAAATTTGATTTTTATTGGGGGATTTTTCCATTGGCTACCCAATGGATGAAAGCCCTCAAGATAATTTGAGTTTCATCGGTTAGTTTTTGAAAAACTTGAAATTTTCCATTTTTGACCTAATTTTTGAGATTTTTCCAAATTATTGAAATTTCTTCAAATTCGATCTTCCTAGTTTAAATTTCCAACTGTATGAGCCTTGTAGGATGGTTTGGGACATATGTAAGTCCTCCTGCCCAACTGTTTGGGTGAAAAGTTAGGCTTTTGGCCAAATCATGCCATTATAATGCCAAAAATTTTGAGTTTTGCTCCATAACTAATATCTTGCTTATTTGTCTGTGTCTTTGCAGATAGCATGACTCATACCAAGGTCCCCAGAGTTCACGTTCCTATTCGCTTCTGATCTAATGAAGCAAAGGCTCAGTATGCTCGTTATGAGCATAAAAAGGTGGAAGGGGGTCGTTGTGTAAACCTGGCTAATCTAGCCTTGTTTAATGTAGAGGGTGCTTTTGGTGATATGGGTTGGCTCCCCGTGATATTGATTGAGGGTTGCACCTGTCTTGCACTGGTGAAGCAGTTTTATTGCAATCTTCAGGTAGTGGGTGATCCAAATGATACAGACAGGGGTAGGGAGCTCAGGATCACCAGTTATGTTAAAGGGGTAGAGATCTCCTTTAACTGTCAAGAGTTGGCTGACCTCCTGGGCATATCAAACGATGGCCCCTTAGTATACTGTGCACCCAAGGAACCCCAGTTCCTATCTTTGGTCATGCGTACAGAGATTGACCGCCAGCTTCTTAGGGATGATCGTTGGGAGATGAAGGCAATCATCCTATGATCGGAACCTCATGTATACTGCAAGATTATTCAGCATAACCTGATTCCTCAAAGTGGGCACTATGAGAAGATTTCCTAGTTGACCCAGTATCTCTTGTACTGCATCTACACTAGGCAACTCGTCTACCTTCCATACATTATCATCAGGACAATGATCTGTGCTGCGACTCCTAGTCAGATAGGCAACCTGCCCTACGGGCGTTTGATTACTACTCTGCTCACTCACCAGCATGTCAACTTGGTTGATGAGAGGATCTATGAGGACACCTTCTCGTTTGACCTTGACTGGGAGACCATCTGCAAGATGGGGATGCGGGATGCATAGGTCAGTGACGAGGATCGGAACACTATGGTGCATCCCCATACTCGGGTCTAGATAGAAGACGCTGAGGCGGCAGTAGCAGCAGTAGCAGGAGTCCATGGGGGTGATGCTGAGGATGATGATAGTATGTACATGGATGTGGACGCCATACCTCCTCCATCACCATCGCATTCCACTGGAGCTGGCCCATCTCAGGTTCTTTCTCACTCAACTGGTCCTTCGCATCCACCACCCGATGACGTGATGGAGCTGCTGCGTGAGATTCGGGAGGCCTAGCGTGAGACTGATAAGCGGGTGGCAGATCTGGTAGCTAGTCTCAAGGTGACCCAGATTCAGGTAACCTGGCTTACGAGGGTGTATGCTGAGAATTATGACCGAGATTGTGAGGCAACTCCTCCTCCAACACCTCCAGCTCCATGATGCATATTTTTCTTTTTCCTTGTACTACATGGTAACTGTCCAGATTATGGACCGTACTCTAATTTGGATATATATATATATATATATATATTTATATTGTTTTTATTCGATGTGTATATGAAACTTATTTCTCATCTTAGTAGTTCATTATTCTCTTTCTTAATTTTGCTCTCATACAATACAGGTGCTTATAGTGTGTTCTTATTAAAGCTTTTAAATTTTTATCCTAACTCAGTTCACAAACTTTTGTGGAAGTATACAGGTTTAATAGACAGATCCCGAGAGCTCTGATACCAAGTTGTCACACCCCAATTCTGAATCAATTAGAAGGTGTGATGAACCATCTATGATCCAACGGTTCAACCAGGATCTCGAATAGGCCGTGTCCCTTTGTTTAAACCATATACATCCATAACCATAATCAGAGTAAATAAACAATAGCAAAAGTCTTTAATATTAATGAACGGAGTATCTAACAACGATATCATAAATAAAGTATCCAATTATCTCCAAAAGACTAAGACATAAAATAAAATAAATTAATCAATTACATCTTCTAAATAATCCAACAAATAATCTAATCAAAGATGCATGAGTTGCACTCGCACGACAAATCATGCGACTTCATCATAGCTTCTGCATCCATCGTCGCAACATGCCCGTACATTGGAGCATTCATATAATCTTCTACTGTAGGACCGGCAACATCAACTAAAAATACTTGATGTCAAAAGGGTGAGCACACATCATGGCTCAGTGAGCAAACAAAATAATGCAACAATCATATGCATGCATTCAATTCATATATTTGGTCTGGTTCATAAGTTTGCAATGTGCAATAGAAAATATTGATGGCCGTCGCACCTCTATACACGAGTGTGTGAAGCCGCCCAATGGATCAAACATCATTTCTGTCCCACATGCACCCATCATGGAATAGAGATAGAGCTAAAGTGCCTAGATCAAACACCGCATGACACTTCCCCTGATGCCTTACCCATACCAACACGTAAGCCCCTATTGGCGAGGGCTTGCAAACTGGGCTCACAACTAACCAGTCCTAATGTCAAACAGTGTATCCAAAGCCTCACCCAGCATCCCTCAATATGTCCATAGAGAGAGAGCTAAGGCCCCCCAGCAGAGTCAGAGACTACACGGTCCGAGACCACCTCCCTTGATGTCCTACGATGTAATAGTTCTGCTAAGGTAATGGTAATACGACGATGTTAGTGGACAAGACTCGAGTAGAGATAGAGCTAGAGTCTGGGGATCAGGATAAACCACAGTGTTACGTCCTCCCCCTGATGCCCCATTCACATCAAGTACACTAACCACACACAAATATTCACATGCCTATTCTTAGCATAATCATCAACATCATGTTATAAATAAACGAAATTAAATATGCATGAATAGTAATAACAGGAATATTTGATGACATGTGAAATGCATAATACAGACATACAAAAATAGAATCATTCATGGCATTGGACTCAATAAATAAAAATAGTTTATCATTAGCCAATTAATTTAGGTCTTGTTCCCTCACATTTGGTTGATAGTAGATTCTCGTTCAAGCTTTGTAATTCCCTCTTAAACCATTTGAAAACCTAACAAATTTATAGATTATAATTAGAATTTATTCCCAATAATTTAGATCAACAGAAACTGAGGGGTCGCAGGTGTGGCAGCACCTGTTGTCTCAGTTTCTGCGACTACAGGGTGTGTGGTCGCGGGGTGTGGTTGCATATCCTTCGACCACACATGTGACCACACCCTCTCTGGAAACTTTTCCAGGCCCTGTGGTTGCAAGGTTGCCTATCCTGCAACCACACATGCGACCACACCCTTCTTGGTCTTCCTAAGGGTGTGTGGTCGAATATGTGTGTCTCGTGTGGTCGCATGCGACCACACGTGCGACCACACATGTGATGGTCGACCTTTCACTCTCAACTCCATTCTTTCATGTTTGGATCCCTTGGCCGATCATCATGATCCTTCCTATCATTGTTCTATGGCTCTGAACTATTATTTTATACACATTCCATTGTCCACATAATTTCCTCCATGGATTCTCTTGGAATTTGTCCAGATTGATGATTTGGGTTTCTCCTAAATCCTATCTTCTTTATAAACTATTCTAGGCATTCAATTTAACATGGGGAATGTTTTCATACCTTATGTTTGCTGAAGATTCAGAGTTTTCTCTGAATTTTCCTCCTTCTTTGTCTTCCTCTTCAATTTTCCTTCTGTTCCTTATCTTCTCTTTCTCTCACTTTCTTTGAGTTCTAAAAGAGTGAAAGAGGCTAAGGGACATCCTATTTATAGAGGAAAACCCTCCATAATATGCCCTAATGAGTTTAGGAAAGAACCCCCTTCGGATTAGGAAGGTTTCCTAATTTTGATTTCTGACTGAGTTCGTGTGGTCGGAGGTGGGTCGCAGAATCCGTCAACCACACCTTCTGAAATGTGCGACCATACGACCAAAATTCATGTGGTTTTACTATTTTGAGTTGTGGTTGGTCACACCTATTTAGGTATGCGACCACACGCTCATAATTGACTATTTTTGGGTTGGTTTCATACCTGGTCTTGTGGTTTCATCACGTACTTGGTCCACTTGGCTCGACCATGATAGAAAGACCTGATACAAGGTGGTAAGATCGGTTAGTTCGATACGGGTCTTACATGTAGTTGCAGAATCAAACAATACGCGTGCAAGTATGACAGATATGAAATTAGTACCTATACATATACATATGAATTACTACATGTCATGCAAGATGAAGCTTCTCTTTAAATTTAAAAATACCTATGACGACTCCAGGTGAGCCCTCGACATCATCAGCAGATAAGCTAAAGACCTTGCCTTGTCTCAACGGTGGTGTTTTCTTCAGCTCTGGGCAAACCCTTGCAAAGTGGCTAGACTTCCCATAGTTAAAGGCAGTGTCATATGGTAAAGAAGAGGCACTCAAAGCTGTAGGCCTTGGCTATGAAGTCCTAGGTACAAATACATGCTTGCTTTGGCTAGGAGCCAGATTTCTATAAGCAGGCTTCATCATGGATGGATCAGAAGAAACTGACACAGAGGAACTAGGATAGTGAGCTCAAAACTGCTTGTTGGGGTAGTTGTCAGCGAAGCTCATAGGCCTCTTTTGGCGTTGATGATTCTGACAGTATCCATCTTCTACACTTTTCACCGCTTGCACAACGTCATTGTATTTTGTCAGTCTCATGGACTTAACTATAACCTTGATGTCACCCTTCAATCCTTGTATGAAGCACCTCAGTTTAGGCTCCTCATCCTTCATAGACATAGGAGAGAAGTAAAAGAGTTCCTCGAACTTTTGTTGATATGACTAAACAGTATTACTCCCCTACGTGTGGTTGAGGTACTCAACCTCTTTATGATCCCCAAAGTTCTGGGAAAAGAAGTTCTTATATAACGCTTCCTTAAATAACAACCATGTGATCTCTCCATGGCACCGCATCAAAGTAAGTTGGATGCCCTTCCACCAATCGTAGGATACCCCTTCTAACTAAAAGGTTACGCATAACAACTTTTGTGCCTCAATACACATAAGGGTCTCCAAAGTCTTCTCCATAGCTTGTATCCAAATGGTTGGCTGCATCGAATTGGTTTCAACCCCAATGAACTTCAATGGGTGCATCCGCTAAAAGTTATTCATCACTTTTGCCCCATTTAACTGAGGCTATAACTGGATGCCTTCCATTGCAGCGTGGGTAGGAGCTACTGGCACTGGCACCTAATTATGATGAACAGGAGGGACCAAGGGCACACGCTCATGCACATGCGGTGCAGTAGGGATTGGAGGTGCACCTCCACTTTGTGCTTGTCCTGGGACGGGTGGAGCTAAAGGAACTCCTCGTAAAGCTTCCAATAGTTCGGAAAAAACTGTTGTCGTATTCCTTTGTTCATCTTTCAGGTTCTGTACTAATCCACCCATAACCATCACCTTATCTACCGTTGTTTGCACTGGAGGTGCCAGTAGAAAATCCAATGGTAGTAGAGGAGGTGGTAGTCGCAGTGGTGCACATGGTGGTGAATTTGAACCACCCTGGCCCGCAATACCTTCATCCTCAGCTGGATGATTTGCATTGGCATTTCTCACTCTAGGCCTTCTCTTTGGAGTAATTGCTTACCAAATCTTGTAGGTTGATAAGGAAAATCTGTAAATACCCAATGTTAGTATCAACCATAATATAATTAAACCATAACGATATCTTAAACACTTCATATTATGACAATTACCAATAGTGCATCAAAAATCTTTCATGTTTAAAGTCCATCTTATGTCATTTTCCTGAACCGATAGCAGTAACTGATAGTACGCTCCACCACCCATTGGGTGGGATCAGTTAGTAATCCCCCGTATTTATTGGTGAAGTGGATGATCAGCACTGGGTGAACTAACTTTCGATAAGTTATCCGGTTTATATCACCTGTAAACAATCTGATTCTAGTAGGTAAAGCGGATGAAGTGGCAGATTACCATTCATCCGGTTATTCTGCCGGTTGAACACTTAGAAATTTTCTAAGTTGATGATTATACTGGAGGCATGAGGCATTTTTATGTGACTCCGGTAAATTTTAAACGGATCAGGTAATTCCTTGGTGCTCAAAAGTTCAAATGACTAAATTCTTGGTCAACTGGTAGAATGAAGTGGTAGCAGGGCTTAAGTGATTGGCAGCCGATACCACGAGAGTCAGAAGCCTATAAAAGGGCTCGTAGGTTCTCATTTAGAGCCACACCAAGAAAGATCAGGGATAGAGGGAGAGGTAGGGTTTATTTCTGTTCTTCAAGGCTTTTTCCTCCTAGTTCTTGGTGACTTCAACTACATTGGGTGACAAAACTCTGTCTATTTTGATTTCAGGCATGTTCCTTCTCTTGTTCTTATTGTTCTAGTTACTTAGGGGCATACCTAGGTTTTATTCCATGGAACAGTGACCTAATAAGGTTAGGACATGGTTTTCCCACTTCATCTTCCTGAGAAATCATGTCTCTCTTGCCCAACCCATTATTCTAACTGTGATTTTTCCATTTGCCTAACTTTTAGGCACCATGACACGTCGCAAGGAGGGTAGGATCATCCCAGCCAAGAGGTTTGACAGGACTCGCTTCCTATCTTATAACTTCAGCTAAAAATGGGCAAAGTTCGGCATAGTTAGGATTTAACTAGGATGGTACATCATCCTGGCAGAGTTGACCAGGTTCGCTACTGGGGTGCACTTTGTTGCATTAGGTTGGACCCCAGCAATACGCATACGGGATGATGTATATCCCAACTTAGTGAGGTATTTCTTTTACAATTTGGGCTACACTGTGGATGAGGTAACTGTGCTTCGCCTTACTAGTATGGTGAAAGGCATACGCTTCACTATGAGTATCACCAGTCTAGGCAAAATACTCAAACGTTTCCATTATTGGAAGAATATATTTTGGGCCTCGTCAGGTTGTAGACTGCCTAGAGGATCAGTGGGTCACCTTACGCCAAGAGCTCATCCTTCCCCACCTACTGAATCTGGAGAATGGGAACATTAAGCCCGACTACCGACCCATCCTAGGATTATCAGTAGCATTATTCAGCACAACATACTCCCTAGAGCTGGACATAGAGATGAGCTAAACACATTTGGTATGTACATAACACATTACGTACTTCAAGGAGAGAAACTAAGTCTCCCGTACATTATATTGGGACATATGCTACTCATGGCAAACCACCTGGGTCCAAATGGAATACTGGCATATGGTCGTCTATTGTATTATATATTTGCTCACTTTGGGGTAAGCTTTGCTGGAGAAAAATAGAGAATGAGAAGGAGTCTTCCCCATTCGGATGGACAAGCGTGGTTCGGATGAAAACTACATGAAGTGGTAATGTCTGACCCAGAGCTCGAGGCAATTGAAAGGCTAGACAGGAGAGCACGTCGGAGACATCTAGTAGCACGTAAAGTGTTGTTAGGGAGGATAGTAACAGTGAGAGGGAAATCCCAACAGGAGACAGGGCTTCCACCTCTACGGCAGCAGCTAGATCTCAAGGATGCATGGTTTGAGTTAAGGAAATGTTTACTGCTATCCAAAAGGGTCAGTGAAAAATCATATAGGAGCTAGCTGGCATGCAGTTGTGAGGACAAATGTATATCCACCCATCTCTGATGGACAATAAAATGATTTGGAGTCGCCACTAAGATTAAGGTTTAGGACCTAAAAATGTAATCTCATCATAAGAAAAAACTTTTATTGACTCATTGGACCCAATATATTGGCCTTGATCTATCAAAGAACGGGTAAACGTTCAAGTACAGTTTGGGAAGGTGTTAGGCACCCAAAACTGTCTGATCTAAAAATCAGCCTCCTATGTGATTCTACTTTCCTTAGACTCTATTGTTCTAACTATTCACCATGAATGAATGATGACTAAGGCTCATGGGGGATCCTATGCCAAGTTTCTAAGTTCTTTTAACCTAGGGTTTAGCCAAACATGTTCTCAAAATAAATAAACAAGCAAAATAATATACAGTGAGCCGAACCCAAGATGGTTCGGTGATGGACTGAATCTGAGATATCCAAGACATCTCAAATTGCCTATGTATTCCAATGCTAAAAATCAAGTCCATAAGATAATTTAAATGGAATGTGATTACGGTTTATGGATGTGGTTTATACTTAAGCTTCATTAGATTCAATTGTTTAAGTTGAAGTTTATACTTGATGATGATTGAGATTGAATCTAGAAATAGCCTATGTGGACTGAAGTAAATATGGATATGAAATGGGTATAGATATGGATAGGGATGAATTTAAGAATTCTAAGATGTGGTACCATATTTGGAGAGGTCCTCCAAGTTGCCTACGTATTTCAAAGATCCTAAAAATCAGGCACAATGTAGTTCGTTGTTTGATGGGTTGATACTCTCAAGGAGCAAAGAGGGACAAATACTCTCAATGAGCAAAGGGTTGATAGATAGATACTCTCAAGGAGCAAAGGGGGTTGATACTCTCAAGGAGAAAAGGGGGTTGATACTCTCAAGGAGCAAAGGGGGTTGATACTCTCAAGGAGCAAGGGGTTTGATACTCTCAAGGAGCAAGGGGTTTGATACTCTCAAGGAGCAAGGGGTTTGATACTCTCAAGTAGCAAGGGGTTTTGATACTCTCAAGGAACAAAGGGTTTAATACTCTCAAGGAGCAAGGGCTTGATAGATAGATACTCTCAAGGAGAAAAGGAGTAAATACTCTCAAGGAGCAAAGGGCTTAATATTCTCAATGAGCAAAGGGTTTAATACTCTCAAGGAGCAAGGGGTTTGATACTCTCAAGGAGCAAGGATTTGATACTCTCATGGAGCATACTCTCAAGGAGCAAGGGTTTTAATACTCTCAAAGAGCAAAGGGTTTGATACTCTCAAGGAGTAAGGGGTTTGATACTCTCAAGGAGCAAAGGGTTTAATACTCTAAAGGAGCAAAGGGTTTTGATACACTCAAGGAGCAATGGTTTGAGTCCGTGTTTGAGAATCTCTCCAAACTGCCTACATATCTTAAGGTACTACCCTAAGAATCCGGATCTGTGTAGTTTTGAATACGGATTCAATTCATTCATGTGTATATTCTTTCAATATAAGAGTGTGGATTTTAAAAGCTCTATGACTGGATTCACATCACACCTATCTAGTTCTCTGTACCCTAAGGGAGTAAGCTGAGGGGTAGGGATCGTCCTAAAGCTACCCTTGACCTAAGATCCTAATTTGGCATTTGTTGGGTTAGGCTTCATATCTCTTGATTAAAATTTATCATTTTCATTCTTACCTTTTTCGTAAATATCGGTGCCTACATGCACATCCCCACACCTAATATGTCTTCTAGGTGTACAGATATGGTAGTTCGACTAGGGTGTTGCAGAAATTAACTTATTGCCAATAATAAATATTATCCAAATATGGCAAGTAACAACATATATCATCTCAAGTATAGTAATAAAGCATGTGAATAATATGGCAAGAAAGCATGTGAGTATCAAAAGGATAGACATGGCATCTCATGTATCATTCTCACCAAGGTATGTCTCAAATGGAATTCTCTAGATCTATGGTTGGGATCTAACATGAATCTCTCAATATCTCAAGATCAGATCCTCGATCAATGGTTTAGATTCTTTAAATTATTATCATTAAAATCAATAATTCATATTTCAATCAAAGCAGCCAAGATCAACGGCTTAGATCTCACATCGAGTTTAGTTATGATCATAATCAGACTAAGATCCAATGGTTCAAATTCTTTTAAATCACTTCATCATGATCAGATTAGGAGACCAATGGGTCAGATCACTCCTAATGTTAATCCAATATTTTAAATCTCTCAAAATCATAATCTAACCGTTCAGATTCATTTACATCAATCATCAAGACAATCTGATGGTCCAGATTCATTTATATCACTTATGATGTCAATCCAATGGCTTATATTTCTCATAATAATAATCTAACTGTTCGGATTCCTCTAAATGATTCATATTCAGGATCCAATGGTCTATATTCAACTAAGATGCTCATGATCAAGATCTAATGGTCTATATTTCACATCACTCATGATCAATGGCTAGATTCATTTCATTAAGAGATTCAAATCAAAATTAAACATCGAATGACTCACAATTAATATGTTCTCATGATCCAAATAAAAATCAGTCATCCAATGGCTCACAATTAATCATATCAGAAACTCAAGATCAATGGCTAGATTTTAACCACATCAAATTCCAAGATCAATGGCCAAAATTTAATCATGTAAAAATTCAACATCACATGGCCATATTTTTAATCACATTGAATTCAATCATCAATTGTCTATATTTCATTCACATTAAGAATCCTAAATCAAATGCCATGTTTTATTCTCATTAAAAATCCAAGATCAATAGCCATAATCTAGTCTCATCAAAATTCCAAGCATATGATCGGATCAATTTTAATTCCATCAAAATTCCAAATGATCGAATCAATTTTAATTTCATCAAAATTCCATAATCGGATAGATCAATTTCATCACAAAATTCCAAACATATGGGATCAGTTTCAATCTCATCATAATTCCATATAATTGGATCAATTTCATAAAATTCCATGCATTTCCACATATGATCGGATCAATTTCATAACAATTCCATGCATCTGATGGGATTAATTTCATATTAAAACTCAAATCATATGCATAGATTAAACATACTAAATTTTTAACATCAAGTGTGATCAATCAAATTTAATTTTTTTAACATCACGTAGCCACATGAATTGGGATCAAATTAGGTTGATGAAAGAGCACAGTAGATCAATTGGATGGTGTTCGGTTAGTAGCTGTGAGATGGGTATTCGATGGAAGCATCAGGAGGTAAGGCTTGTCGGGTTTGATGAAAGATTAGGTTTATGGTGGACTGGTTGAAGTTAAGAGGAGGTTGTTGATTATGGCTGGGTAGGATCATGTACGTGGGGAGAAGATGGGGTCTAACGGTGCTAGATGGTTGGGTTAATGAGATGTTATAGTAGGTCGACACATGGCTGAGCTGGTGGCTGGGTACTTGCTGTAGAGTGAATCGGTTTAGGTGGGGATTGGATTCAGTGGACCAGGAGTTCGATGAAAGAGTAATGGTTTGCAGCAATCAGTAGGGAGGGAGGTAGAAGAAGAAGATCAATGGGGGTTTGATTGATTGATCGGTGCTTCTGGGGGTTGATGTAGGTTACAGTAGGTGAAGATAAATAGGTTAGTAATGTAATCCCTTACCTCTCTTGGCCTCTGCTTCTTCTTTTATTTTCTTTTTCTCGCCTTAGCTCTGTAGATCTCTTATTTTCTCCTCTTTCATTTAAGCTTTCTCTCTATCCTTTCTCCTCTTGCTCGATCTGCTTCTCTTGGGTTTTTCTCCCCTTCTCAACTCTTTGATTTTTCATTAATCTCTCCCCTGCTTCTTCTTCTTTTTCTTTTTCTTCATCTTCAATTCTTTTGCTTTTAGATCTGGTGTGTCCCTTTCTCTCTCCCTCTCTCTCAATCACCCTCTCTGGTTCTGCAGTTTCTCTTTGAGTTCTCTCCTTCTCTCTTAATCGCCCTCTCTGGTTCTGTAGTTTCTCTTTGATTTTTTATATTCTCTATCGGATCTCTCACTCTCTAATTCTTTCCATATTCATGTTCATTTCTTTATTTATTTTTTCCTTCATTCCATGAGAATCTCCCACCCCGGGTTTCCTTTCTTCTCATCTTTCTATATTTTGTCCAGCTTTCTTCTCTCTCCTTGTAATTTCTAGATCAGATTGAATCCTCTATGTCCTATTTCACTCGGATTCTCTTTCCCTTTAAGACTCCTTTCCATTTCTTTCCATAGAATCGGCCAGCTTTCCTTTTCTTTCTTCCCTTGGTTCATTTCAAGTTTGTCGATTCTCTATTGGTCTCCCTCCATTTATATGTAGCCCCCACATATCATATATGTATATATAATAATAATAATGTTATAATAATATAACATATATGTTAATATATATATATATATATTATGCATACCAATCATATATATGCTTAAAACAACATGCACATGGGTGAATCGATTCGGTCTGGATTAACAACGATTGACTGGGTTGGGCCAAGACTAGCTTTTCTCTCTCCATCATTTCATGGGCCTTTTCTGCTTGTAATTTTGCATGGAATCTTTTGATAGCCTCTTCCTTAAATCTTCCACATTCACTTTGTAGAATACTAAAAATGAGGAATACTGGAGCTTGAATCATCTCATTTGGATGTAAAATGGCCAACTTATGAATTTCAAAAGTTTAAACAGGCCAATTTATGATAATCCAGCTAGCGGCTCTGCATGGGATGCCTCAGAGACCTCTACTTCAAATTCTCCATGGCCAATTTGTAAAGCACTACAAATGAGGAATAATGGCACTGGAATCACCTCATTTAGACATTAAAAGAGCAAGATATGAGACTATGAAGTTTAAATAATTAAATTTACAATAATTTGCATGCAAGCCCTTAGATGATTATTATTAATTTCTAGAAAATACCCTTATTCTTATTCCCAGACTAAAATCGCCATATCTTCTCCATTTGACATAGGAATTGATCGATTTTAGTCTCATTTTGAAGGGATTTTCAAGACCTACGCATCCATGCAAATTGTAGCCCATGACCTTACTGTGGAGCCCATCGAAAATTGTCTCCAAATCGTAGCCAAAAATCCAAACATTGCATTGGGATCCACTAACTTTCCATATGGTTTCACTTAGGCTTCTGCATACTGGGGATCATATCAGTTATTCTCAAAACACTATAAAGAGCATGCCGGGGCTAATTGACTATCATTTCTTAGAGAGTTTTACTCGCCTCCCCTGTACTTTCTAAACTTTATCTCATCTCTCTCACTTTGTTGTCCACACTCCAATAAGACTTTGTTCAATTAGGGATGGCAAAAATGGGGTGCTTACAGCAGTGTCTTCTGCAGACCATAATTAGGCATCAAGATGCCTTCGATGAGGACCTCTGATAAGTTTGAGCTTCCATGATGCCTGCTTTACCATCTGCTAGTGATCCTCAGTGATTACATAATCTTTCTTACTTGTGTTTGACACCAGCACATACTTTTTGGCACTTATTATTTGTATAGGATAACGGTCCAGGTTGTGGATTGTACCCCATTTTATACTCATCAGACATATATATATATATATATATATATATATATATATATATGAGTTTTGAAAGGAGATTGGTTATAGAAGTGCCAATCTTTCCAGAAATGCTTTTGAGCAATTTGGAGAGGATTATCACATCCTCAGACATGGGGTTCATCTAAAGGAAATAATTCCTCATAGGGATCTTTTCTAAAATATTGTAGTCGATTTGCTGATGATCTTGGAGATTGATTTTGAAGGGGTTTGTTGACCGATCTAGTAATAGAATGAGTTTTCGAAACGTCTTTTCAAAGAATTGGGTAGGAACCAATCCTTCTTTGAGAAATTTTAATTGGGCACTTGAATCAATCAAGGCACATGTTTTGATTTTGAAAACACCAGAGATGACTAACTGGATGTTAGTATAACAAGGTTGCCAAATGGGTTTATGGATGGTTTGGACTTGTAAGACGTCCTTTTGATCAGATCCAGATGTTGAATCTTTAAATTTATAAATCTCACTTTGGATTTGTTTAATTTCTTTTTGGAGATTTTGCATAGTATTTTCAGAAGATAAATTCTGAGACTTGGGTTAGTTGGCCTATTTGATTGCTATTTGGATGGCTTGATATAATCATGCCAATGTTCTGATGCAAATCTGGCTACTATTTAGAAGTTAGAGAGAGCATTCACCTCTGAAGGCGGGAGACTTCATCAACGAGTGTTCTTTAGTTTCTTCCCATCCCTTCTGTAACTAAACCTCCATAGCTTTAGGTTCATCCTTCTTCGAAGCTTGTAACCTACTTGCTATCACATTATAGTAGTGTCCTGTAAGTTCTTTTCAGCTCTTTCAGTACTCTATATTTCATTTCAAACTTGAATTTTATATTTCATTTCTGATTGTAACTTGTATTTCATTTTACTTTCAGTTTATGTTATATAAATTATATTTGCATCTTCCATATACCATTATCTTCTCAAAATTAACATTAAGGATCCTGACAATCAATTGTTAGAATCTATGGTTATTTCCATATCCAAAAATCAAAAGAGAAAGCTTCCCAAACAAATTAACATTTCCATAAAATCCTTAGAAATTAAGGAACAAAAAATTGTTAATCAAACATTGGAACAAAATCCCCAAACGGACCCTAGGAAACATTGTCCTATGGCTCGATTTTTGCTCCATCAAAGATCACCAGACGACCACCCTCAAAACCAACAAGTTAAATGACTTGGTCAAAATAAAAATTCTTCAAAACTGAAAACAAATCCAAAATTTGTAAATAGTGGAAATATCATCGATATAGAACTGTTTTACACAAATACCAAAAACAAATTCAATTTTGAATCTCGATAAAAAAATCAACCAAAACAGTAGCCTTGGTTTGCATCAACACATTGGCATGATTATATCAAGCCATCCAATTACCAACCAAATAAGCCAACTAATCCAATCTCAGAATTTATCTTCTGAGAACACTATGCAAAATCTTCAAAAAGAAATTAAACAAATCAAAAGAGAGATTTCCAAATTGAAAGATTCAACATCTAGATCTAATCAAAAGGACGCCTTACAAGTCCAAACCATCCATAAACCCATTTGGCAACCGTGGTATACTACCATCAGTTAGTCATCTCTGGTGTTTTCAAAATCAAAACATGTGCCTTGATTGATTCAGGTGCCCAATTAAACTGTCTCAAAGAAGGATTGGTTCCTACCCAATTCTTTGAAAAGACGTTTAAAAAACTCACTGGAGAAAATGATACATTCCTCCAGGTTGATTACAAACTATCAAATGTCCATATTTGCAACAAAGTTTTTTGTCTTCAACAACAATTTTTCCTAGTTAAAGACTTAAACACAAATATAATTCTTGGACAACCCTTCCTAGACCAAATCAAACCTTTTTCTGTTACTGATAAAGGAATCAAAACAAAGGCTTTTGGCCAACAAATCACGTTTAAGTTTATTCGACCAAACAAACTAATTCGGTCGATAAACCAAACATCAAAACCTTTAGATCACCCAACTCGATCTATCAAAAACAAAGAAACCCATCTTGAGTTTCTCAAAGAAGAACTCTCAAACAAACGTATTGAGGAACGTTTAAAACAATCCTCAGTTCAAAATCAAATCAAAACTTTGTGACAACAATTCGAACAAAATTATGTTCTGAATTCCCAGATGCATTCTGGTCATGTCAAAAACACATTGTTCGATTACCCTATGAGCAAGGGTTTTCTGAATCATAAATTCCAACCAAAGCTCGACCAATTCAAATGAACCAAGAATTGCAAGAAACTTGCAAAAAAGAGATCCATGATCTCCTAACCAAAAAATTAATTCATCCTAGCAAATCCCCTTGGAGTTGCACAGCTTTTTATGTCAATAAAAATGCTGAACTCGAGCGAGGCACACCTAGGCTCGTAATTAATTACAAACCCCTAAACAAAGTCCTTCAATGGATTCGATATCCAATTCCAAACAAAAAAGACCAATTACAGCGTCTTCAAAAAAGAAAAATCTTTTCAAAATTTGATATCAAGTCTGGATTCTGGTAGATTCAGATTCATCCCAAAGATCGGTATAAAACCGGTTTTACAACCCCTTTTGGCCATTACGAATGGAACATAATTCCATTTGGACTCAAAAATGCCCCAAGTGAATTTTAAAATATCATGATTGATATCCTCAACCCTTATGACTTTACCATTGTCTATATAGATGATGTTTTAGTCCTTTCAAAATCAATTGAACAACACTTCAAACATCTCAAAACCTTTTTCAAGGTCATTAAAACAAGTGGTTTAGTTCTTTCCCAAAAGAAGATGGAATTATTCCTTACCAAAGTCCAATTTTTAGGACATTATATTCATCAGGGACAAATTATCCCGATTGAACGATCAATCAGCTTTGCTGACAAATTCCCTGATCAAATTTATGACAAAACCCAATTACAAAGATTTTTAGGAAGCTTGAATTATGATCGAGATTTCCTCCCCCAAAATGCAAAAATATGTGCTCCTTTGTATCAATGTCTTAAGAAACAACCTAAGCCTTGGACGGAAGAACACACTCAAGCCATCCAAAAAATCAAACAATTTGTCAAAGAAATTCCTTGCCTCCATTTGGCTTATCCAAAATAGTTGAAATCGATGCCTCTGATTTAGGGTATGGGGGAATACTCAAACAAGTTTCAGAAAACAAAGAACAATTGGTTCAATTCACCTCTGGTATTGGAACCCAGCACAGCAAAATTATAGCACAATCAAAAAAGAGATTTTATCTATCGTAGTTTGCATTCAAAATTTTCAAAGTGATTTACTCAACAAAAAATTTCTTATTCGAGTCGATCGCAGTGCTGCCAAACATGTTTTACAAAATGATGTTCAAAACATTGCATCAAAACAAATTTTTACACGATGGCAAGCATTGCTATCAAATTTTGATTTTAACATTACATACATCAAAGGAGAATCAAATTCAATCCCTGATTTCTTAACCCGAGAATTCCTTCAGGATTCCAGTCCAAAAGAAATCTCGATCAACATCGCTCCTCCAAAAGAGCCTCCAAAATCCATCTCCAAATTAAAATCAAGCTATGCCAAATCTTCTCAAGCCTCAACCTCAATCATCCAACCAGGTACTCAATTCAATCAAGTTGTGGTTAGGAGTTCTAGTCAAATTACTCCTGATACTGGTATGACCCATTCTATTACAAGATCGGTCAACAAACCCCTTCAAAATCAATCTCCAAGATCGTCAGCAAATCGACCACAATATTTTACAAAAGATCCCTATGAGGAATTATTTCCTTTAGATGAACCCCAAGTCCGAGGATGTGATAATCCTCACCAAATTACTCAAAAACATTTCTGGAAAGATTGGCACTTCTATAACAAATCTCCTTTCAAAACTCAAGAGTTTTATGAGTTTATACTCATATACAATGATTCAATAACAATCAAGCAACATTTTGACAAAATCAAACCCGGATTAGTAACTCATTCAACTGTTATTATCCGTAAAATCATCACCATTGAATAATGGCCCCAACATCCGTTGACTCCCAAATCTTTCTCTCAAAATTACCAACCCCCAAATTTTCATTATTTTGATTATATTGATGCTTGGCACAGAGCATTTTTATTTCAAAATTCCACAAATCAACATTCATGGTTCTCCTCTTTTAACCATCGATTCCATAGCAAATTACCGGCATGGTTTTCCTTATGGTGGAACATCTTTGGCCCCATTATTGAAATACTGCATGAGAAAATTCAAAGTCTTTATCAATATTTTGGTGCCAAAGCTACTCCAATTGTATCTCAACCACCATTACTCCGGTTCTTTATCACATGCCATTTGGCATGGATCATGTATTAGAGTTAGGATTAAATTATCAAACATTTTGAGGATTTTCAAGTACCTTTCCTCATCAGAACCTTCTATTTCAAATGGTGGGCAAATTGTGACACAAAATTTTGTACAAAGGAATACATCATCAAAGCCATAACAGGCATTGAAGTAGTAAATGCGGTCCTCAAAGAACAGCAAGTTCCATCAACACCATATCAAGTCCTGCAAGCCAAACAAGCAGAAATTGAAGCTCAATTGGCTCTCTTGCAAAATGAACCTCAAAATACAGATGATGAATCCACCGGTTTAGCCCATGGATCCGTTCACCTGTCCTCCCAAGAACAGTTCGCTCAAGATCCTTATGCTCCAGACTTTGACCCTGATGCATATGCAGGCCTTGAAGAACTGGCCCAATAATTTATTACACAAAGACGGCGGTTAAATTACAACAAAAAAGGCTCCCAAACAGGATCCCGCAAATAAGTCCCATTTTGGGCATAACTGACCAAGACCCGGTTAAAGTCTTGGCTAGCCCACAGCAAACGGCTCGTGGTAAAGGCACCTCAAATCCATTCAAAGGCTGAGTCTTTGCCAAAAAGACTACAACACGTCAGTCATGACGTCAACGAAAGAATGGCACAGGTCTAATAAAGCCTGTATCAAATTGTATTCAGGTATAATACCACCTGTATCAAAACATATTCAGGTCTATTGCAGTCCGTATCAAACTGCATTCGGTATAATACGAAACCATATCCATTCGTATTCTGTTACTATCTTAGTATAGATAGTCAGGTATAATACATAACTGAACAAACGTATTCTGTAACTATCTCAGTCTAGATAGTCAAGCTACTACCAGACCCACACTAATACGGTACAAACTCTGATCTAAACCAAGGGGGAAAACAGTATCTTTGGACATGTGGAATGCCTCGGTGTGGGTCTACAAGATTCAACTCTCGTGATTCACAGACAGCAAAAGACAAAAGCAAAAGTAAAGTGATTGAGAATAATTCTCAAAGCAAGTCAAAAGAAGAATTATTGCTCCTTTGCTTTTCAAAAGAAAATTCAAAATTCAAAAGCAAAAGGAAAAGGAGAGACAAATTCCAATCACCTTTCCATTATCAAAAGCATGGCCCCGCACATGCATCAACATGGAATCCAATGCACCAAAGCATCCAAAGCACCATCATGACTTCTTCTATAAATGGAGAAAAACTCCTCTTCATTCGGGGAGGCAAAATAGAAGTAGAAGTTAGAAGTTAGAGAGAGCATTCACCTCTGAAGGCGGGAGACTCCATCAACGAGTGTTCTTTTAGTTTCTTCCCATCCTATCTGTAACTAAACCTCCATAGCTTTAGGTTCATCCTTCTTCGAAGCTTGTAACCTACTTGCTATCAAACTATAGCAGTGTCCTGTAAGTTCTTTTCAGTTCTTTTAGTACTCTGTATTTCATTTCAAACTTGCATTTTATATTTCATTTCTGATTGTAACTTGTATTTCATTTTACTTTCAGTTTATGTTATATAAATTATATTTGCATCCTGCATATACCACCTTTATGGTCGGTTTTATTTCAAATTCAATTTCTGCATAAAATTTATTACTCTGGTCTAGTGTTTAGATCCTGAGTCACTTATGGTATCAAAGCCATTTGCCTAAAAAAATAGGTGGGTATTGGGTGTATGTTTATATTTTGTTTGTTGTTTACTTGATCCCTGCGTGTGGACGTATGTTTTATATTTTGTCTTTGTTAAGCTTAGATCTAGCATCAATATTAGGTGTATGTTAGTATTTTGCCGGTTGTTTACTTAAATCCCACCTCGGAGAGAGGGACTAGACAGAGGAATATGGCAATAGGACAAGTTCGTGAAGGGCAGATGAGACTGTAAGTCCCGACGAGCACGACAGGGTCTGAGCCTGAACAAGGTCTAACCAATCCCTTGCCGTTGTCTGGTACGGAGGGTAAGAGCATAACTCCTTCAAAATACTATACACTATTCCTAGTATATTGCAGACAATAGCTTAATTATTTCAAAATATCTTACACTATTTCCATTTAGTGGGTAAGAGTAAAACTCAACCAAAATATCTTACACTATTCCTAGTATGAACCGATTGACAAGGTCAATATCTTTGAGGTCATTTGCTAATGATGAACCTACCATTTCTGGTAGTAATATTATTTATGAGGATGAACAAAGAGGGGAATATAATCTCTCAAATTGGGCCCTTCTAAGTATCCCAACAAAAGAAATTTATAAACAAAAATGGTTAATCCGGGAAACCACAAAAACCATAGAACAAACTATCAATTTTTTTTCTGATGCTCAGGAGATCCAATTTTTAGATCCCAAATCTTTGTTCAAACTCCAGTCCGAATTTGCCTATATTCATATAGGTCTTATTCAAGTGGCCATCAAACCTCTCCATAGGGAAGAATTGAATACATCAATGCTCCTTGCCTTAAGAGATCAAAGATTTCTCGATTTTGATGATTCATTATTATTGGAAATCGTAAAAACAAGTCTCTGCAGTGGGCTAGTTTACTTTAATTGTTATCCGGATATAACATTACCACTGTATGATCCAAACCTCAAAGATGCGCTCAAAATCAATATAAAAACGTATGGATATAGAATGAAACAGGGTTCAATTCCCATAGTTATTATCCATAGAATACAATACAAAGCCATTTCAAAATCAATGGAACCCCCTCAAAGTTTGAAAAAAATGCCAAAAGGATATACAACCTTCTTTGAGACCAATGGTTATCAATCCAGGACTATCCTACCCAAAACTATCAAATGGAAAGATGTTGTTTTTCCTGAAGAATTGAAACTACAATGTCAACTTCCACCACCTCAAATTAAGCCAAACAAAATTATCAAATCCATTTCTCAAAAAGATGATGGAATGGTGTCTATCAAATTTGATAGGACTACCTCAAATTCCAATTCAAATTCTCAAACTTTATATCAATACCTTGATAGGAAAAAATCTACAAAATCATTCCAACCGAGTAGGTCTTCTTGCTCAGATCTTCCAAGTCTTCACTTGGAAAACCAAAACAAAATTACTGATCTTTATCAGGAAAATCAAAGGGTTTCAAAAATGATAGAACAAATCCGATTATCTGGAATCCAAACTCAAAACAACATCATCAAATGAGTCTATGGCCAGAATCCAGATTCTCCACCAAGATCCCCAACGGTATCAGAAATGTTACCAAGGAATGATGATGATATGTATCATCCTATCAACATGATTCAAATCCAAAAGGGTTTTCAAATTGATAAACCCAAACTTAGGGTTGATTTCGATCTCCCTGAAAATCAAACCAAAAGAGAATGGTTTTTCTCCCATTTTTCCCCAGAACAACAACAAAAAGTCAAAAACAAATGGTATGACCATATGAATACCTATAAAATGAATATCTCATTTTATATTTATTTAGAATGTTATACTTCTTAAAATAACATCTGTTATCCTTTCAAAACTATCAATATGACATCTCAAAACACTACCACTTGGAAACTAAGTGATAGCAAAACAGTTGAATCAATCCATCCTCCATTAGCAACTATTCTGTTGCGAATGAAGAACATGGAAATCAAAGCTGCTCCTTTCAAAAACACTGAAGATCTGTCTGAAGGATCCAAAAAATTGATTGAATAATCAAATTATATAAATCAGTATCTCCAAAATATTGGTTCCCAATTAAATCGATTGGAGAATACTATTCAAAACAAAATCATTGATGTCCTTAGCACATCTTCCAAACCAACAGGAGTTGAAATCAAATCCAAACCTTTATTCACTCCTTATTTTTTATCAAATAAATCCCTTCGGGAATTTAGTCAAGTAGAGTTTCTTAATCATATTGATAAAGCCACACTCCTTAAACAAATTGACCAAAAATTAAAAAATCTGGTTGTGCCTGACACACCCCAAAAACATATCCAAATTCAAGATGAAGAAAGTCATAATTTAAATATTATCGACACCGAATCTTTATCAAATTTTTCACAAAATTCTGATGAGTCAGAGAAACCAAATGAACCCAATGTAGTTTCTCAACTACAGACAAATTTTCAAAATATCCAAAATTATTATCCTCGTCCGACATTTCTGGATCTTCAAATTGAAGAAAGAGGTCATAATTCTCAAGCGACATATACCAGTGGTACCATTTACGAATGGAACATTGATGGAATGTCCGATTACAACTTAACCAATAAACTCCAAGAGATGACCATGGTTAGCATTGCCTATCGTCTCAAGGAATTCACGGATCGAGCCATTGCTGAGATCATTGTCTCATGGTTCTCCGATCAACTCAAAGGATGGTGGGACTATACTCTCACATCCAATCAAAAGGATGAAATCCTTTCAGCTGTCCATCTTGACCAAAATGGTGAACCCATTCTTGATGAGATTGGAGAACCGGTCAGTGACGCTGTCAATACATTAATCTTCAACATAACCAAATTCTTTTTAGGAGATCCAACAAGGTTGAAAGACCGTTCTTCCGAACAATTATCAAATCTCAAGTGCAAGAAAATGCACGATTTCAAATGGTATAAAGATACCTTTATGACAAAAGTCCTAACAAGGGAAGATGCCAATCTCCCTTGTTGGAAAGAAAAATTTCTCACTAGATTACCAACATTATTCTCTGAGAAAATCAAAACTAAATTAAGAGATGAATATAATGGGAATATTCTCTATGAGATTCTCACTTATGGAGACCTAATCTGTAAGACCCGTATCAAACTAACCTGGACTTACCACCTTGAACCAGGTCTACCCATCATGGATGAGCCAAATGGACCAAGTGCGTGAAGGAGATCACGATCCCAGGTATTAAACTGACCCAAAAACACTTAAATTAAGGGGAGGGTCGCATACCAAGCAAGGGAGGGTCGGACCCCCCAAGACAGAAGTCAGACCCCCAGTTTTACATGGGGGGTTGGACACTTTAGGAACCAGGGGTCGACGGGATCTCCGACCCCCCCTATCGACCCCCGATACTCAGTAAATCTGAAAACTAGGAAAGTTTTCTAATTTCGATGGGATTCCTTCCAAATATCAATGGGACTTATTTTAAGAGTTTCTACTCTATAAATAGGACGTCCCTAAGCCTCTTTTACTCCTTTTACAACCCTAATTGAATTGAGTGAGAGAGAAGAAAGTGAAGGGAAGGAAAAGAGAAGTAAAGAAGATAAGAAAGCTAAAGGAGAAGAGTTGCAGAGAAGGAGTATTCTTCTCAGGTATGGATACTAATTCCATAAATTGCTAAAGACCTTAGGATAGATAATGTAGAGAGTATGATCTCGGAGAAACCCAAACCATCAACCTATGGTTATGTTTTCATGGAAAACCATGGGGGAAAATCATGGAAGCCATATAGATGGTAGAATCATGGTTCTAGACCAGAGAACATGTGTATAATGGATTATAGAAACAAGCCATAGGAGCCCAAACACGAAGAATGGATTTAAGGAAGAAAATCGATCAAAACCCATAGGGGGTCGCATGGGGGTCGATGGCCAATCGACCCTACCAGATCCTGAACAACGACCCCCAGTGTTTGGGAAGTCTAGAATAGGGGTGGTTGCACCCAGAGTCGATCATTACTCCGACCCTACCTCCAACCCATAGTTGACAGAATGGTTTTTAAATTCTGAATTAATTCTAATTAAATTCTATCGACTTTGTTAGGTCTTCTAGCAATATAATAACAATATAAAGTTGATCTTAAATCTTGTAAGAGGATCTATTAGCAATCAAAGGTGAGGAAACAGAACTCTAAACTAATTGGTTAATAACAAATTATTTTCTCTTTTCTTGAGTCCAATGCTATGCTTGATCCTATGCGAATATGTTTGTAATGTGCATACAACATGTCATCCAATATTTCTATTATTTGTTCATGCATATTTACTTTATTGTTTATAACATGATGATAGGAATAGGCATGTGAATGTATGTGTGTGGTTGGTGTACTTGATGCGAGCGAATATCAGGGGAGGAGTGATGGGAACGTCAATAAACGTTAACCTTTGGCGGGTCTCAGTACTTTACCTCTATCAATAACTCAAGTCTTGTGCATTAGCATCGTCGTATCGCCATTACTTTAGCAGAACTATTACATCATAGAGTATCAGGGGAGGTGGTCTCGGTTTTTGTAGTCTCTGACTCTATCGAGGGGCCTTAGCTCTATCTCTATGAACGTTCTGAGGGATGCTGGGGTGAGGCCTTGGATACACTGTTTGGCATTAGGATTGGTTAGTTGCGAGCCCAGTTTGCAAGCCCTCGCCAGCAGGGGCTTACGTGTTGGTATGGCACTATACAGCAATAAATGTTAGCCTTTGTTGTACAATGTTATGGTAACGTAGATGTGGACGACAATAAACGTTAACCTTTGTTGTACAATGTTATGGTAACGTAGATGGGGACGACAATAAACGTTAACCTTTGGGCGGACTTCCACACCCTGTGTATAGAGGTGGGGTCAATAAACATTAACCTTTGACCACCCAACCTTTCTATTGTGCATTGCAAACTTTAAACCAGAAGAAAGATATGAATTGACTGCATGCATATGTATTGTTGCATTGTTTTGATTGCTCACTGAGCCATGATGTGTGCTCACCCCCTCGAAGTCGAATATTTTTAGTTGATGATGCAGGTACTACTGTTGAAGATTATGTCAATGCTCCAGTGTATGGTCATGTGGCGGTGATGGAAGTGGAAGATGAAGTGGATACACATGACTCCTCTTGCGAGTGCAACTCATGTGTATTCGATTAGATATTTATTTTTTTATTTGGATTTATTAAGGACATGTATTTGATACTTAATTATGTCTTAGTTGATACAGAATAATTTGCTATTTTAATGTTAATATCACCGTAGATTCTCAGTTCATTTTACTATAAGACTTCCGCTATTGTGTATTTACTCTGATTATGAATATGGATGTATGAGGTTTAGATCAGGAGGATACCACCTGTACGAGATCCTGGTTGAACCGTTGGTTTGCTAGCAGTTCATCACACCATTCTGAAGTGTGCAGAATTGGGGTGTGACAACTTTGTATCCTCTTCGTTTCCGTTCCAACGAAGCCGTGGCACAATATGCCCACTACCCTCGTAAGAAAGTAGAGGGAGGTCGTAAGGTGAACTTGGCTGAGTTAGCCCTGTTCAATGTGGAGAGAGCATTTGGTGATATGGGATGGCTCCCTGTCATTCTTATGATGAGTGCTCCTGCCTCGACTTGGTACGCCAGTTCTATTGTAACCTCTAGGTGGTGGGGGCTTACAATGATGTTGAGAGGGGTCACGAGTTGCGCATCACGAGTTATGTCGAAGGGGTGAACATCTCATTTGACTATCGGCAGCTAGCCGACCTACTGGGCATCTCCTATGACGGCCCCATGGTTTTTGGTGCTCCTGGAGAGTCCCAGTTCTTCTCTCTACAGATGAGGGCCGAGATCGATAACCAGCTCCTTCGTCCTGATCGCTGGCAGATGAGGGCATGTTATATGCGTCCAGTTCCTCGGGTATATTGCAAGATCATTCAGCATAACCTGATTCCACAGAGTGGTCATTACAAGAGGGTTTCCCAGCTCACCCAGTATCTTTTATACAGTATTTGCACTAGGCAACCCGTCTGCCTTCCGTACATTATCATGCGTACCATGATCATTGCTACGTTGCCCAGTCACATTGGTAACCTTCCTTACGAACGTATGATCACTATTCTGCTTACCCACCTGGGGGTTGATTTATTGATGATATATTGGTATATTCCAAGGACAAGGAAACTCATATTAAGAATCTAAACGCCACTCTACAGCGTTTAAGGAAAGAGAAGCTATATGCCAAATTTACCAAATGTGAGTTTTGGCTAAGTGAAGTCGCCTTTCTAGGCCATGTAGTATCCGCTGAAGGAATCAAAGTGGACCCCAGCAAATTCGAAGCAATTCTAATGTGGGAAGCACCAAAGAGCGTTGCAGAAATTAAAAGTTTTCTGGGTTTCGCTAGTTATTATCGGAGATTTGTGGAAGACTATTCCCGGATTTCCGTATCTCTCACCAGTCTGACTAGGAAACGTGAAAAGTTTGTGTGGATGGATAAATGCGAGAAGAGCTTCCAACCCTTGAAGACAAGATTGATATCCGCTCCGATTCTGACTATTCTTGTTCCCAGACAGCCATTTACCTTGTACACTGATGCGTCAGGATTGGGATTAGGATGTGTGCATGTGCAAGGAGAACAAGTAGTTGCTTATGCCTCAAGACTATTAAAGACACATGAGAAAAATTATCCCACTCATGATTTGGAGTTGGCAGCAGTAGTACATGCTGTCAAGATATGGAGACATTACCTATACGGAGAGAAGTTCCACATTAAATCAGACCATAAAAGTCTTACATATTTATTTAATCAAAAGAAGTTGAATATGAGACAAAAAAGATGGCTGAAACTACTGAAAAACTATGATTTTGATATCCAATATCATCCGGGGAAAGCTAATGTAGTAGCGGATGCGTTGAGCGGAAAGGCAGTGATAAAATCCCAGGGAGAGATTAGCACAACCATAGCAATGTGTACTATCGGAATGGTATTCAATCACGACAATGAGCAGTATGTGATAGATACAACGGATGGATCAGCCAACCAAGGGTTCATTCATCGGTTTTCCAATATGTTCGCTCCATTGAAGATTATACCGGATATAATTGATGAAGTGAAGACAGCTATTAAGGAAGACCCTTACCTGAGAACGGTACAAAAAGACATCAAAAAAGGTAGAACTAACCCTGAGTTCACCTTGGACGAAGAAAAGGTATTCAAGTACAAGGGAAGAATATGTGTACCTGAAACAGAAAGTGTGGACATTAGACACCGACTGGAGAAAGAAGCCCATACCACCATCTATTCGATACATCCAGGAAGTACAAAAATGTATCATGACCTAAAGAAACTATATTGGTGGAGAGGAATGAAAGCAGATGTAGTTAAGTTTGTGTCTCAATGCCTAAATTATCAGAAAGTAAAGGCTAAGCAACAAAGACCCACAGGACTGTTACATCCGTTACCGAAACCAGCATGGAAATGGGACTGCATCACCATGGACTTCGTCACAGGGTTACCATTGACTCCTCGAGTAGTTGACGCAGTTTGGGTGATTGTAGAGCGTCTAACCAAAACAGCTCACTTTATACCGATACGACCTTAGTATACACTAGAAAGGTTAGCAAAGTTGTATGTGGATAATATTGTTCGATTACACGGTGTACCAGAGAGCATTGTGTCCGATAGAGATCCACAATTTACTTCCAAGTTTTGGGAAGGATTGCAAAAGGCTATGGGTACAACATTAAAATTTAGTACTACATTCCATCCACAGACAGATGGACAGTCAGAGCGTACAATTCAGATTCTAGAAGATATGCTATGAGCATGTGTGATTGACTTTAAAGGATCATGGGATGAAAAGCTACCAATGATCGAGTTCGCTTATAACAATAGCTATCAGGCTACTATACAGATGTCACCCTATGAAGTACTGTGTGGCAGAAAGTGTCGAACTCCTTTATTTTGGAATGAAGTTGGGGAACGTAGTCTCATAGGACCAGAATTTATTGAAGAGACTTGTCGAGTGGTCGACATTATCAAGGAACGAGTGAGAACAGCCCAGAATCGTCACAAGCAATATGCAGATACTCAACGTAGAGATCTTAAGTTCGTCGTGGGTGATAAAGTATTGTTGAACGTATCGCCTATGCGAGGTCTAAAATGGTTCGGACAGAAAGGAAACTAAGTCCAAGATATGTCGGGCCATATGAGATTCTAGATAAGCGTGGAAAAGTGGCTTACCAGTTAGCACTACCACCATCTTTGTCAAGTGTGCATGACGTATTTCATATTTTCTTATTGAAGAAGTATGTCAAACATCCAATGCACGTTCTGACACTAGATCTACCTGATTTAACTGAAGATTTGACTTTTGAAGTAACACCAACGGAAATCACCAGCCGAAAGGTTCAACGACTACGCAACCGAGATATCTATTATGTCAAGGTCACTTAGAGAAGTAGAGACATGTAAGAAATTACATGGGAAGAAGAGAATGCTATGCGAAAGCAATACCCTCACTTATTCGACTGAGAAGGTATGAACAATTTTGGGGATGAAATTTTTATAAGTAGGGGGGAGTTGTAAGACCCGTATCAAACTAACCTGGTCTTACCACCTTGAACCAGGTCTACCCATCATGGGTGAGCCAAATGGACCAAGTGCATGAAGGAGATCACGATCCCAGGTATTAAACTGACCCAAAAACACTTAAATTAAGAGGAGGGTCGCATACCCAGCAAGGGAGGGTCGGACCCCCCCCCCCCAAGACAGTAGTCAGACCCCCAGTTTTACATGGGGGGTCGGACACTTCAGGAACCAGGGGTCGACAGAATATTCGACCCCCCTATCGACCCCCAGTACTTGGTAAATCTGAAAACTATGAAAGTTACCTAATTTTGATGGGATTCCTTCCAAATCTCAATGGGACTTATTTTAAGAGTTTCTACTCTATAAATAAGACGTCCCTAAGCCTCTTTTACTCTTTTACAACCCTAATTGAATTGAGAGAAAGAGAAGAGAAGGAAGAGATGGAAGAAGAGAAGTAAAGAAGAGAAGAAAGCAAAAGAAGAAGAGTTATAGAGAAGGAGTATTTTTTTTAGGTATGGATACTAATTCCATGAATTGCTAAAGACCTTAGGATAGATAATGCAGAGAGTATGATCTCGGAGAAACCCAAACCATCAACATATGGTTAGGTTTTCATGGAAAACCATGGGGGAAAATCATGAAAGGTGGTAGAATCATGGTTCTAGACCATAGAACATGTGCATAATGGATTATAGGAACAAGCCATAGGACCCCAAACACGAAGAATGGATTTAAGGAAGAAAATCAACCAAAACCCACACGGGGTTGCATGGGGGTCGATGGCCAATCGACCCTACCAGACCCTGAACATCGACCCCCAGTGTTCGGAAAGTCCAGAATAGGGGTGGTCGCACCCAAGGTCGATCATTACTCCGACCCTACCTCCGACCCCCAGTTGATAGAATGGTTTTTAAATTCAGAATTAATTCTAATTAAATTCTATCGACTTTGTTAGGTCTTCTAGCAATATAATAACAATATAAAGGTGATCTTAAAGCTTGTAAGAGGATCTATTAGCAAGCTAAGGTGAGGAAACAGAACTCTAAACTAATTGGTTAATAACAAACTGTTTTCTCTTTTCTTGAGTCCAATGCTATGCTTGATCCTATGTGATTATGTTTGTAATGCGCATACAACATGTTATCCAATATTTATATTATTTGTTCATGCATATTTACTTTATTGTTTATAACATGATGATGATGATGATGACAGGAATAGGCATGTGAATGTATGTGTGTAGTTGGTGTACTTGATGCGAGCGAGTATAGGGGAGGTGTGATGGGAACGTCAATAAACGTTAACCTTTGGCGGGTCTCAACACTTTAGCTCTATCTCTAACTCAAGTCTTGTGCATTAGCATCGTCGTATCTCCATTACTTTAGCAGAACTATTACATCGTAGAGTATCGTTGGAGGTGGTCTCGGTCCTTGTAGTCTCTGACTCTACTGGGGGGCCTTAGCTCTATCTCTATGGACGTTCTGAGGGATGCTGGGGTGAGGCCTTAGATACACTGTTTGGCATTAGGATTGGTTAGTTGCGAGCCCAGTTTGCAAGCCCTCGCCAGCAGGGGCTTATGTGTTGGTATGGCACTGTACAGCAATAAACGTTAACCTTTGTTGTACAATGTTATGGTAGGGTGGATGGGGACGACAATAAATGTTAACCGTTGGGCGGACTTCCACACCCGGTGTATAGAGGCGGGGTCAATAAACGTTAACCTTTGACCACCCAACCTTTCTATTGTGCATTGCAAACTTTAAACCAGACCAAAGATATGAATTGACTGCATGCATATGTATTGTTGCATTGTTTTGTTTGCTCACTGAGCCATGATGTGTGCTCACCCCCTCGAAGTCGAATATTTTTAGTTGATGATGCAGGTACTACTGTTGAAGATTATGTCAATGCTCCAGTGTATGGTCATGTGGCGGCGATGGAAGTGGAAGATGAAGTGGATACACATGACTCCTCTTGCGAGTGCAACTCATGTGTATTCGATTAGATTTTTATTTATTTTTATTTGGATTTGTTAAGGACATGTATTTGATACTTATTTATGTCTTAGTTGATATAGAATAATTTGCTATTTTATTATTAATATCACAGTAGATTCTCAGTTCATTTTACCATAAGACTTCCGCTATTGTGTATTTACTCTGATTATGAATATGGATGTATGAGGTTTAGATCAGTCGGATACCACCTGTACGAGATCCTGGTTGAACCGTTGATTTGCTAGCGGTTCATCACACCATTCTGAAGTGTGCGGAATTGGGGTGTAACATAATCAACATCATCCACAAAGAAGGCTTAGCCTTTTGGATGGATATTAGGCTTCGTAAGTAGATTAGACACGAAAACAAATCCTACAAAAAGGAACTCAGTGGTTTTTGTTCCCAATTTGGGTTCGAACCTCTGCGATCCCCAAAACTCCACAAATCCCATAAAAAACATGAGAAACACAACACCAAATATCCACAAAAAAAATAAGTCTGATGAAACCACCAAGACTATCAACTCAAAATACAAAAATTTCAAATGTTTTAATTGTGGAGAAAAGGGCCACTCATCTAAATGTTGCAAAGCACGCAAAAAGGTTAATTCATTAATTATGCCCGATGATACGAAAACCCAGCTTTTAGCAATAATAGCTAAAACTGAGTCAGATATCTTTGATTCAGATAGAAAACCAAAAATCATTTCATGCACTTGTGCAGAAGGATTATTTTGTCACGACTGCCAAGAGATTAACTGTGAAGATTCCACTTCAGAAGCCACTATTGTTATGATCCGACAAAATTCTTCAACTTGTCTCTCTAAAATTCTGGATCAGCTGGGCACCGTTGAAGAAAAACAAAATTATTTAGAGTCATTAAAAGGAACTCTAAACCAAAATCAAACATACCAAAGAAAATTTGTTCCAACCCTAAACTACGACTTGAGTCAAATCTACCAAAGATTTTCAAAGAAAAATCAGTTGCCAAACTCTCAAATCCAAAATCTTGAATTAAAAACTCAAGATCTTCAAAAGGATGTTAAAACTCTCTACCAAGAGATAGTCAACATCAAAAATCAGCTTCAAAATCAAAATCAAATTGATACCTCCAATATTGTGAATCAAAATCTTAATCATTATGTGGATACCATAAAAAATATTCCATGGTATATCCATACAAATTTGATTATTTCAAATGCATTTATTTTACAATCCACTGCACTCATTGATACTGGTGCCCAATCAAATTACATTAAAGAACATCTGGTTCCAAACCAGTATTTTGAACCAAATTCCCATAGACTCTCCGGAGCCAATGGATCAAGATTGCATGTACATTCAAAATTAACCAATGTCAAAATTTGCATCAACAATTTTCAAATTACCCAGACTTTCTTTCTGGTTCAAAATCTCAACACCGAAATCATCCTCGGCCAACCATTTTTAAATTCAATCAAACCATTTTTTGTTGATGATTCTGGAATTTCAACTAACATCTGTGGCTAGAAAGTTGTTTTCCTTTTTATTGCAGGAATGGACAAATCAACATACCACCAAATTTCACCAATCAATGCTGGTGATCAAACGGACCAAAACCCGGTTAATGTTTTGGCTAGCCCACAGCAAACGGCTCATGGTAAAGGCATATCAAATCCATTATGGCTGGTGTCTTTGCCAAAAAGACCACAACCCAAAACCAAACTTCTATTTTTTCGGACCAACCATCAACTGGACCCAAACCAACACCAAATGATGAACCAAATGTTACATCATTTTTAACATTCCAACAAAGCTGGTTTCATAGCCACCATGCATTAATTGGCCCAAAATATGGCCCAACCAAAAACAAACTTTGAGTATGAATCTAGCAATCTTCCCCATCATACTTTGACTAAGGAATCCTGGTTGGCGTTCCATCACAAACTTGCAAACCCAAATGTCCGTTGGACTTCAACCATCACCCCTGCACCTTCCAGTGCACTAGGGTTCTACCAATGCAACATCAAAGCAAATCATCCCAACTACAAATTTCATCCGCATCATTCCAAGATCAGATGATGTATGGCCTGTCGTCACATCTCTAGAAGCCAAAATGGATCTCAAGAAGATTCGCACAACAAGCATTTACAACTTCCAAAACAAATTATCTTGTTGCCAAGGACAAATCCTTGCAGAAGGCCAAAGGACGATCATCATAGGTCCACCCAAAATGTCGAACGATTCTCAACTGGCCTATGCCATCACCAGCAATCAAATCAATGCTAGCCAGGCTGTCACCAAATTGCTAGAACAAAACAATGAAGATTTCAAATGGAATTATTGGGACAGTGACAATGAGCTCAATTCCAAAAATTCTCCAAACTATGGGTCCCCAACGGGATCTTCTTATTCATTCGACACTATTGGCTATGCCAACATCGACAATATGATTGAAGGATAGACGGTTAAATTCCAGATCGTGATGTTGGAATCACGTCAGCCATGACGTTAACAAAAGAATGGCACAGGTCTAATACAACATGTATCAAATTGTATTCAAGTATAATACCACCTATATCAAAATGTATTCAGGTATAATGCAGCCCGTATCAAACTGCATTCGGTATAATACGAAACCATATCCATTTATATTTTGTTACTATCTCAGTATAGATAGTCGAGTATAATACGTAACCGTGTCCAAACGTATTCTGTAACTATCTCAGTCTAGATAGTCAAGCCATTACCAGGCCCACCCTAATACGGTACAAACTCTGATCCAAACCAAAGGGGAAAATAGTATCCTCGGACATGTGGAATGCCTCGATGCGGATCTCGAAGACTCAACTCCCGTGATTCACGGTCAAAAAAAGCAAAAGCAAAAGTGATTGAAAATAATTCAAAAGTTAAAAGATGAATTATTTTCTTTCCAAAAGAAATTCAAAATTCAAAAGCAAAATCAAAAGGATAGACAAATTTTAATCAACTTTCCTTTATCAAAAGCATGGCCCCGTACTTGCATCAAAAATGGAATCCAATGCCCCAAGGGATCTAAAGCACCATCAAGACTTCTCCTATAAATAGAGAAGAACTCCTCTTCATTCGGGGAGGAAAAATAAAAGCAGAAGTTAGGAGTTAGAGAGAGCATTCACCTCTGAAGGCAGGAGACTTCATCAACGAGTGTTCCTTTAGTTTCTTCCCATCCCTTCTGTAACTAAACCTCCATAGCTTTAGGTTCATCCTTCTTCAAAGCTTGTAACCTACTTGCTATCAAATTATAGTAGTGTCCTATAAGTTCTTTTCAGTTCTTTCAGTACTCTGTATTTCATTTCAAACTTGCATTTTATATTTCATTTCTGATTGTAACTTGTATTTCATTTTACTTTCAGTTTATGTTATATAAATTATATTTGCATCCTACATATACTGCCTTTATGGTTGGTTTTATTTCAAATTCAATTTCCGCATAAAATTTATTACTCTGGTCTTGTGTTTAGATCCTGAGTCACTTATGGTATCAGAGCCATTTGCTTGAAAAAATAGGCGGGTATTGGGTGTATGTTTATATTTTATTTGTTGTTTACTTAATCCCTGTGTGTGGACGTATGTTTTATATTTTGTCTTTGTTAAGCTTAGATCTAACATCAATATTAGGTGTATGTTAGTATTTTGCTGGTTGTTTGTTTAAATCCCACCTCGGAGAGAGGGACTAGACGGAGGTATATATGGCAATAGGACGAGTTCGTGAAGGGCATATGAGACTGTAAGTCCTGATGAGCATGATAGGGTCTGAGCCTGAACAAGGTCTAACCAATCCCTTGCCGTTGTCCTGTACGGAGGGTAAGAGCATAACATTCTTTCAAAATACTATACACTATTCCTAGTATATTGCAGACAATAGCTTAATTAGTTCAAAATATTTTACACTATTTCCATTTAGTGGGTAAGAGTAGAACTCAACCAAACTATTTTACACTATCCCCATTTTCTGTTTGTTATTTAGAAAAATGTTTTCTAATATCATTCATGAGGAAGGACCTAGTACATCAGGAAGAGAATGCGGTTTTCAAACAGGCATTCCAAATACTTTGCAAATTTTTTACATTCCTTTTATCCCAAAAATTAAATCATTATTACCTTTTCAAATTGACAAACCAACACTTAGGATAGATTTCGATCTTCCTAAACATAAATTCAATAGAGAATGGTTCTTAAACTATTTCTCCCACGATGAACAATAATACATGAAACAAAATTGCTATAAACATATGGAAAACATAGAATAGAACATGTCCTTTTATGTTTATTTAGATGTTTTTACCCAAATCCATAAAATCAGATATCCTTTTCCTCACACTCGTATTCATCCAAGTTTCATCTTATTTATAAATCGATTAGATGATCACTTGGAACGAGAAACAAAGAAGAAATCCCAAACCCAAAAGCAAGAAGTTCCAAAGCTTCACCAAATCCCAAAAAATGGACAAAAGTCCCTTCCTATCAATCAAGGTCGATCCCCAAAACTAGGAGATTCTCCAGATAATAAACTAAAATCAATTGATGACCCTGATCCAGCTATTCCATCGGATTTATCCCGGATAGTTGAAGGGTCGTCATCCAAATCCAAAATAGTAGACTATAGGTCCAACCTTCCATCTACTACAAACCAGGTCATGATTCCTGTACAAGGAACTGACGAATCAAATCCAAATGAGTCTGGCTCATAGCCTAACTCTACCCAAAATTCAAAACAAATTCCTAATAAGAAATCAAACATTTCTTCTCAAGAATGTCAAAACCAAAAAGATAATTTGAGGGATTATCTTCTCAAAATTAACATTAAGGATCCTAACAATCAATTGTTAGAATCTAAGGTTATTTCCATATCCAAAAAATAAATGGGAAAGCTTCCCAAATAAATTAATATTTCTATAAAATCCTTAGAAATTAAGGAACAAAAAATTATTAATCAAACATTGGAACAAAATCCCCAAACGGATCCTAGGAAACATGGTCCTATGGCTTGATTTATGCTCCATCAAAGGTCACCAGAAGACCACCCTCAAAACCAAGTCAAACGACTTGGTTAAAACAAAAATTCTTCAAAATTGAAAACAAATCCCAAAATTTGTAAATAGTGGAAATATCATCGATATAGAACTGTTTTACACAAATACCAAAAAACAAATTCAATTTTGAATCTCGACAAAAAAATCAACCAAAACAATAGCCTTGGTTTGCATCAACACATTGGCATGATTATATTAAGCCATCCAATTAGCAACCAAATAGGCCAACTAATCCAATCTTTGAATTTATCTTCTGAGAATACTATGCAAAATCTCCAAAAAGAAATTAAACAAATCAAAAGTGAGATTTCCAAATTGAAAGATTCAACATTTGGATCTGATCAGAAGGACGTCTTACAAGTCCAAACAATTCATAAACCCATTTGGCAACCATGGTACACCACCATTCGGTTAGTCATCTCTGGTGTCTTCATAATCAAAACATGTGCCTTGATTGATTTAGGTGCCCAATTAAACTGTCTCAAAGAAGGATTGGTTCCTACCCAATTCTTTGAAAAGACGTTTCAAAAACTCACTGGAGAAAATGGTACATTCCTCCAGGTTGATTACAAATTATCAAATGTCCATATTTGCAACAAATGTTTTTGCCTTCAATAGCAATTTTGTCTAGTTAAAGACTTAAACACAGTTCTATATCGATGATATTTCCACTATAATGTGTTATATATATAATGTTCTTACTTTACTTGTACATTATTCTCTTGTTTGATTCTCGTATTTGGTTAACTAAATTATTGTAGTTCCTATCACTATTGTTGGTTTGTATGTCTTTTAGTTTACCTATGCATTTGTCACTGACACATGGGAACGCTTGTGCAGGGAAAATTTATAAGTAATACAAAGTGATATGCTCCGATACCCGTGTTGTCACAGACCATTCTGGAGAATTGAGCGTGATATCCAGGTCAACCCTTGTGGCACCCTAATACATCCAAGATCGCTGCCACAATGATTACATAATAAATCTCACAGTCTACACATGCAATAACTATAATAATCCAGAAGCAATAAAAATACTATAAACAGAAGCAATTAATATAAATTAGATGCATCTAAATGATATTATATCCCATATTATGTATCATGTTATCTGTTACAAACCATTTGTTCTCCATCAAAATACTTACTACAATATCATTATACACATCTAAATCCAAAAGAGTAAATCGGTTACATTGTTCTTGATAGACCTTTTACTCTACCAACAAAAAGGATCAAAATTGAGTATATCAGGGAGGGAGAAAGTGAGGGGAGGGCTACGTCATGCATAGATGCAATCGCTACAGGTGCAGCCCTAGCCGTGCTCTCCACCAACATCATGAGCCAGCAATCATACTAACCAAAGGGGACTCCATACAATCAGCAATGGATAAGTTACCAACAAAATGATCTAAAAAATAGTGTCGACACGGTGTAAGCTCACATCCCAGCTCAGTGAGAAATCTAGTATCATATGCAATGCACATACAACAACCAATGAGATAAATGCAATTTATTTTATATTAGGTCATAGGTTTGTGTTTCTACATCATTGGCAAAGGTAGAAGTTGAATATGTCACACCCCAATTCTGGACTAACCAGAATAGTGTGATGAACTGTAAATAAACCAACGGTTCAATCAGGATCTCCGTCAAGTAGTACCCATCATATTAACCACACACACCTTCCACAGAAAGAATCAAAGAGTTAAATAACAAATAAACGAAAGTCTTATAGATAATGAACTGAGTGTCTAACAATGATATAATAATTATCTCATCCAATTATTTCCCAAAAACTCAAGATATAAAGGTAATTAATCCGTTACATGTCCCAATAACCAAATATAGTTAAACTAATAAAAAATGAACTGATTGCACTCGCACGAAGGATCATGCGCATCTTCAAGAGTTTTTACATCCATGGACACAACGTGTCCATACATTGGCGCATTCACATAATCTTCAACAGTCAGACCGGCATCATCAACTAAAATATTAGATGTCGAAAGGGTGAGCACACATCATGGCTCAGTGAACAAACAAAACAATGCATCAAACATATGCATGCATTCAATTCATATCTTTGGAGTGGTTTTTAAGTTTATAATATGCTATAGAAAGGTTTGGTGGCCCCCGCACCTCTATACACAAGTGTGTGAATCCACCCAATAGATCAAACACCATTACAGTCTCACATGCACCCACCATAGAATAGAGATAGAGTTAAAGTGTCCGGATCAAACACCATCAATACTTCCCCTGATGCCCTACCCATACCAATACAAAAGCCCCTATTGGCGAGGGCTTGCAAACTGGGCTCGCAACTAACCAATCCTAAATGTCATCCAGTGTATCCAAGGCCTCACCCCAGCATCCCTCAATACGTCCATAGAGATAAAGCTAAGGCCCCCCGACAGAATTGACAGAGCGGCGATACGACAATGTCAGTGAACAAGACTTGAATAGAGATAGAGCTAGAGTTTGGTGACCAGGTCAAGACCACAATGCCATGTCCTCACCCCGATGATCCACTCCATCAAGCAGACTAACCACACACACTTAATCACATGCCTATTCATAGCATCATCATCATCATTATATTATAAGTAGACAAAAATAAATATGCATGAGCAGTAATAACAGGAATATTGGGTGACATGTGAGATGCACATTAGAAACATACAAGCATAGAATCAATCATGGCATTGGACTCAAATAAATAAATAGTTTGTTATTATCCAATTAGTTTAGGTCTTGTTCCCTCACCTATTAGCAAAAATTTATCTCTTTCCAAGCCTTGCAATTCTCTTTGAATTGATTTAGTAACCTAAAAGTTATATGAATTTAAGTTAGGGTTCATATGTAACATGTTACAGTAGTCAAAAATAGAAATAGAGCACTGATATGTGTCTGATTGGTCCTATGGTCTCATACTATGTCGACCTTACTACCTACGATTGATACCCTACGGTCGCATATGGTGCGATCGTAGCTGCGAACATATGGTTTCTGAAATCTTCCCAAATGCCTATAGTCGATCCTCTGGTCATGCTGGTCATACTATGGTCGACCGTAGCTGTGACCTTAATACTTCTGGTCACCAACTACATTCAATTAGAGTTCTTCTTGGGTCAACTCATCGGCTTTTCTCTTGGGTTCATACTAAGGTAATCCTACGGTCATCGTTAGTAGTTTCTCATTAACCACAATCATCAAACTCACCCTTCATGACTAGCCTTGGGATTTACTCAAGGAATCATATGGATCATACTAGTTTGACATCTCCAATCCCCCATAAAAGCCTTATTCTATAGAATTTACAACTTCAGGGATTAGGTTCATACCTTTGCCTATGGTAGGGAGCTAAAATCTTCTCAGCAAAACCTTCTCCTTAGTCTTCTCATCTTCTTCTTCCTTTCCTTCTCTTCCTCTAAGGTTTACTAATGTTCTAAAAGAGTGAAAAAGATTGAGGGACGTCGGAAAGAAATCCCCCTTAAATTAGAAAAGTATTCAACATGGAATCTGGTCTGGGTTCTCACGATCGATGGCATACGATTGTAGAATCCATCAACCGTAGGTTCAAAAACATCGACCGTAGGGTCATTGATCAGTGACCTTTGTTTCTTTTCATATGGTCGAGCGTACCTACCCAGGTATGCGACCCTATGTATACTTTGAGCATTTTAACTCGATTTATACCTAGTTTTGTGATCCATCTTCACACGATTGGCCCACTTGGTCCAACAATGATGGAAAGACCTGGCACGAAATGGTTAGACCAAGTTAGTGGAGTGCAAGTCTTACAACTCCCCCCCTTATATAAATTTCATCCTTGAAATTTTTACATACCTTTCGAGTCGAACAGGTGAGGATATTGCTTTCGCATAGAGTTTTCTTCTTCCCGTGTAATTTCTTCCACATTTTGGTTTCTCCAAGTAACTTTAAGATAGTTAATTTTGTGGTTGCAAAGACGTTGAACCTTTCGACTAATGATTTCAAAAGGTACTACTTCAAACGTCAAGTCTTCAGTTAAATCTAGTGGATCCGTTGTTAACACGTGTGTTGGATCTCTGATATACTTCTTCAGTTGTGAAACACGAAATACATCATTTATACTAGATATTGATGGTGGTAGTGCTAACTGATATGCTAACTTTCCATTCCTTGCCAAAATCTCATAAGGTCCAACATATCTAGGACATAGCTTTTCCTTCTGTCTAAACCTCTTTAAACCGTGCATAGGAGATATTTTCAGAAATACTTTATCACCTATGGTAAATTCAAGATCTCTTCATCGATTGTCCACATATTACTTCTGATAGTCCTGAGCTGTTTGAACTCTTTCTTTGATGATGTCGACCACTTGACATGTCTCTTCAACAAACTTTGGTCCAACAACACTACGCTCCCCAACTTCATTCCAAAACAAAGGAGTTCAACACTTTCTAACATATAGTGCTTCATAGGGTGACATCTGTATTGTAGGTTGATAGTTGTTGTTATAAGCGAACTCAAACAATGGTAACTTCTCATCCCATGATCCCTTAAAATCAATTACATAAGTTTGGAGCATGTCTTCTAAAATTTGAATGGTGCGCTCCGACTGTTTGTCTGTCTGAGGATGGAATACGATACTGAACTTTAATGTTGAACCCATAGCCTTCTGTAATCCTTTCCAAAACTTTGAGGTAAAGAGTAGGTCTCTGTCGAACACAATGCTTTCAGGTACACCATGTAATCAGATAATATTATCCATGTATAGCTTAACTAACCTCTCAAGTGTATACTGAGGTCATATAGCTATGAAACGAACTGTCTTAGTTAAAGGATCGACGATCACCCAGACTACATCAACTACTCTGAAAGTCAAACATAATCCGGTGATAAAGTCCATAGTGATACAGTCTCATTTCCATGCTGGTTCTGGTAATGGTTGCAACAAGCCTGCAGTTCTTTGCCTTTCAGCCTTTACCTGCTGACAATTCAGGCATTGTGACACAAAATTAGCTACATCTACTTTCATTCCCCTCTACTAGTATAGTTTCTTCAGATCATGATACATCTTTGTACTCCCAAGAGGTACCGAATAAGCGATGGTGTAGGCTTCCTTCTTTAGTCTGTGTCTAATATCTGAGTCTTCACTTTCAGGGACACATAGTTTCCCTTTATATCGTAGTACCCTTTCAAGGTCCAAGGTGAAGTTAGGAGTAGTCCTACCTTTTTTAAGGTCTTCTTTCACTGTTCTCAGATAGGGGTTTGATTGAATAGATGTGTTTACTTCGTCTATCAGATCAGGTACAATCTTCAACGTAGAAAACATGTTTAAGAATCGATGAATAAACCCTAGGTCAGTTGAATCACCTAATTTATCGATCATGAACTTCTCATTGTCATAATTAAATACTCTTCCTGCATCACCCATTGCAGCATTGGTATTAGCTTCTTCCTAAGGTCTTGTCATTGCTTTTCTACTTAGTGCATCTGCAACTACATTAGCCTTCCTGGGATGAGACTGGATATCATAATCATAATCCTTCAGCAATTCCATCCATCTCCTCTATCTCATGTTCAACTCCTTCTGATTGAAAAGATGAGTAAGACTCTTATGATCTGATTTAATATGAAATTTCTCTCCATACAAATAATGTCTCCATATCTTAACAGCATGTACTACTACTACTAGTTCCAAGTCATGAGTTGGGTAGTTTTTCTCATATGTCTTTAATTGCTGAAAGCATACGTAATTACTTGCTCTCCTACATGAGCACACATCCAAACCTAATCCAGATGCATCGGTGTACAAGATAAATGGTTCTCCTAGAATTAGAATAGTCAAGATGGGAGCTAATATTAATCTTGTCTTCAATGTTTGGAAACACTCTTCAAATTTTTCGGTCAACAGACTTTTCTCCTTTCTTAGTTAGACTGGTGAGTGGTATTACAATTCTAGAGTAATCTTCCACGAATCGTCGATAATAACCAGCGAAACCTAAGAAACTTCTGATTTCAGTAACATTCTTAGGTGCTTTTCAATTTACAATGGCTTCAATCTTGCTGGGATCCACTTTGATTCCTTCAGCGGATACAACCTAGACTAAGAAAGCGACTTCATTTAGCCAAAATTTATTTAACGTAAAGCTTCTCTTTTCTTAGTCGCTGCAGAATGGCTCTTAGATTTGTGATATGAGTTTTTTTATCCTTGAAGTAGACTAGTATGTCGTCAATGAATACGATGACTGACATATCCAACATATCATGGAATACCCGATTCATAAGTTCCATAAAAATTACAGGTGTGTTTATCAATCCAAAAGACATAACTAAAAATTCATGATGTCCATATCTGGTTCTGAAGGCTGTCTTTGGAATATCGCCTTCCTTAATCTTCAATTAATGATATCCCAACCGAAGATCAATTTTGGAGAACATTTTGGCACCTTGTAACTGGTCGAATAAGTCATCGGGAAACCACAAGAATCAAATGTCTGACCAACACTTTGACTGCTGGAGACACCACTGCAGTTCACGGTGCTGAGGGTAGCACCGAGGAACGGTCAACATCCGAGGCAACAGATACCTGTTCTTGATCGTAAGCTTGTTCAATTCTTGATAATCTATACAAAGTTGAACGCTATCGTCTTTATTTTTTACACGAAAAATACTGATGCTCCCCATGGTGATATACTGGGTCTAATATAACCCATGTCCAGTAATTCTTATAATTATACCTTCAGTTCCTTCAGTTCAGTAGGAGCCATACGATAGGGTGCCTTAGATACTGGAGCGGCTCCAGATATAAGGTCTATAACGAACTCTGTCGCTCAATCAGGTGGTAATCCTAGTAATTCCTCAGGAAATACATCCAGAAATTCATACACAACTTCAATATCCTTCATTCATGAGGCTTCCTTGGTGAGGTAGACCACGGACACTAGGAACCCAACTCTTCCTTTCTCGAGGCATCTTTTAGTTTTTAATGTCGAAAAAATGTGTTTTTGTTTACGGGGAAGTTTAGTTCCCGTAAAACTAAACTCTACGCCTTTTGTGTCTTTAAATGATATCTTCTTCTCAGCACAAATCAAACTCGTAAAATCCTGGGATAACCAGTCCATCCCTAGGATGACGTCAAAATCTGCCATCTCATGTTGGATTAAGGTTGCATCCATAGTTTCTCATCGATAATAACTGGACATGGTCCATAACCTTGGTCTAGCTCTACTTCTAATCCCATAGGTAATCGTACGAGCAGTTTGAAATCTAAAGACCTGAGGGGTAGACTCAACTTCTTTCCAAACATCACAAATATAAAAGAATGAGTAGCCCCCAGAGTCAAAGAGTACTCTGGCCTGTTTGCCATTAATAGGTATGATACTTCTGACCACAAGAAGTAATTGCATCAACTTTTCTTTGTTGTAGCTGCTTCATTGGCTTAGGACAATCTCTTGAATAATGTCCTACTTGATCGCAATTAAAGCATTTAACTCCAGCATTACTTTTCTTCTCCTAAGGTTGAGTTGTTGGAGTAGTCTTAGATGCAGCATTGAAGCTTTGAGTACGGAAGGGTTTGAATGTTCTTGAGTTCCCTCTATTGAACGTATTCCCATTCGGCCTCTTTATAGCCCTATTTTGAGCAAAATAACTCTCCCTTTGGCTTGACTCTAAAACTCGATCAATTTGTACCACTTCATTATAAATCTTCTTTTCTAGTCCCACTACATGCTCACGAATGCATTCCCTAAGTCCCATGACAAACCTTTGGGTTTTGGTATTTTCTTCCTGCATGCTAGAGGGAGCAAAGAAAAATAGCTCTTCATAACACTGCTGATAAGCGTCTACAAACATTTCTCCTTGATATAGGCTCAGAAATTCTTCTTCCATCTGGTCTCTGAAACTCCTGGGAAATTACTTCTCGAATAAAGCTTCTTTGTAAATAGCCCAGGTCAGTTGGGTGTGCTTTGTCAATAGATAACTTCGAGTAGATTTTCACTAATGGTGTGCATCACCTTTCAGCATAAAAGTGGCACATAACACCTTTTCCTCTTCATTTACGGTCATCATCATAAAATTTATTTCCATCTCGTCGATCTAGTGAGCTGGCCACAGAGGATCCAATGGCTTGCCATAAAATTCCTTAGGCTTCATCTTCAGAAAATGTTCGATCAATCTGGAGTGATCAAGTTGATACTGAGCATATGCTCCATACATAGGCAGTTGGTACTGATAGTTACCCTGGTTATGTCTGCCTTGCGGTGCCTCAGTATTCTGCTTGAGCTTGTAACACTGACGTTTGAGGTGCTTGGGGTACCATGTTGCTACCACTAGGTACAGTACTAGCTTGCCCTGTAGGTAGAGGTGTTGTGTTTGCAACTGGAGAAGCAATTCCAATAGCAGCTTGCATGTTGGCTTGCATTTGTTGTATCTGTTGCACTTGCGGTGCCAAATCCATCACCACAGTAGCCAAATCCGTAGGTGGTGCGGGTAAGTTGGTTGGGTTGGCTTGTGAGTAAACATCCTGAGGTACAGTTTCTTGATTCCCAACATTTAATTCTTGTCCTTGCTGACCTTCGTTGTCATTGGTCTCCATAGGTGGTGGAGGTGGGTTTGCATTCTGTCTTCTTTGGCTAACTCTTCACCCAGCCATTTAAATTCCTAGATAAATGGTATTTGGAAAGGCTATACATGTGAGACAAAATAGAATGATAGTATTAAGTTAGTCTCACAATGGAAAGTGAGAAAAGAAACAAAAGCAACAAGCAAAAGTTCGAACAGAATCAAAAGGCAGATAGCAGTCAGTCATATGGTCGATGGCCTACGATCACATGTTGTGCGACCATAGGTTCGACCACCAAATCCGTGGCAACTTCCCGAGACCTTATGTTCGATCATATGGTAGATGACAAGGTCTATCATTTTGGATGAATTGTGCAATCGTAAGGTTCAAAATCAGTTTTAAAACCTATTTTTTGAGATTTTCCCTCTCATTTCCCTTTCTTCTTCCTATGGTCTCAACTCAACTCGCAACCACTGAGTTGCTACAGTATCAACAGTACAAACTTGGTGATTTTTTCATTGATTGAAAATCTTCCTTCCATTCCTCAAGGTATGTTCTCTACTCTTTTCCCTTTTTAAGCTTTTATACTTAGGTTTTCACTCTTTATAGGGTTTTCATCAAAGTAATATCTTTTTTACCATTAAAATTTTATTTTTATTGGGATTTTGCTATTGGATATCCAATGGATGAAAGCCCTCAAGAAAATTTGAGTTTCATCTGTTGGTTTGGTAGAAATTTTAAAATTCCTAGTTGTGACCTAAATTTTGGGGTTTTTCCCTAATGTCAAAATTTCTTTAAATCAAATCTTCCTAGTTAAATTTTTTTGTTGTATGAGCCTTGTAAGATGATTTGGAACCTATGTAAGTCCTCATGCCCAAATGTTTGAGTGAAAAGTGAAGCTTTTTCCCATTTTACGTCGTTGTGCTGCCCAAATTTTAAATTTTCTAAGTTGTTTTCCTTATTTTCTTCTCTTGCAGTTATCATGGTTCGCACCAAGGTTCCTCGAGCCCATGACCCTAATCGCTTCAGGTCCTTTGAAGAAGAGGTTCAATATCCTCGGTTTGATCAAAAGAAAGTGGAAGGGGGTCGATGTGTGAGCTTATCCCACTTAGTCCTGTTTGATGTGGAGAGGGCATTCGGTGATATGGGTTGGCTTCCAATGATCCTGTACGAGGCTTGTACTCGCCCAGATTTAGTGAATCAGTTCTAATGTCACTTTCAAGTGGAGGGTGATCTAGAGGATGTGGATAGGAGTAGAGAGCTTTGGATTACTAGTTGGGTGAAAGGGATTCCTATCTCTTTTAACTGTCAAGAGTTGGCTGATCTCTTGGGCATTTTCAACGATGGATAGTTGGTCTACTGTGCACCAAGGGAGCCACAGTTCCTATCTACATAGGTGTGTGCAGAGATAGATAATCAGATTCTTCCGGACGACCACTAGGGAATGAAGGCGGTTAACCTACATCCAAAAACATGTGTCTACTGTAAGATTATTCAGCATAATCTGATCCCTCAGGGTGGACATTACGAAATGGTCTCTTAGCTGACTCAGTACATGTTGTACTGTATCTGTACTAGGCAGCCTGTCTATCTCCCGTACATCATCCTTCGAACCATGCACAGAGCTACGTTACCTGACTCAAGAGATAACTTGCCCTATGGACGGCTGATCTCCATTTTACTGGCTTGTCTATAACTGAACCTAGAGGATGAGAGCAATTTCAAAGGCACCTTCTCAGCTGACCTTGATTGGGAGGCCATCAATAGGATGGGCTTGAGAGAGATGTAGGTTAGTGATGTCACACCCCAATTTTGCATTATTTAGAATGGTGTGATGAACCGCTAATAAACCAACGGTTCAAACAGGATCTCAAATAGGCTGTGTCCGTTTGTTTAAACCATACACATCCACAACCATAATCAGAATAAATACACAATAGCGAAAGTCTTAATATTGAATGAACGGAGAATCTAAATGTAATAATCATAAATAAAATATCTAATTATGTTGTATCAGTGAGACATAAATAAATAAAATATCAAATTACAATTCCTTAATGGTTCAAATAAAATCTAATCGAAAATGTATGAGTTGCACTCGCATGATGAGTCATGCGTCTCCACTATATCTTCAGCAACCATTGCAACAACGTGCCCGTATGCGGGAGCATTCATATGATCTTCCACAGTCGTACCTGAATCATCAACTAAAAATATTCGAATTTGAAAGGTGAGCATACATCACGGCTTAGTGAGCAAACAAAACAATGCAACAACCATATGCATGCATTAAATTCATAACTGTGGTCTGGTATATAAGTTTGCAATGTACTATAGAAAGGTTCGGAGGCCACCTCACCTCTATACACGAGTGTGTGGAGCCGCCCAATGAATATCAGCATTCCCGTCCTACTTGCACCCATCTTGGACAAGTATACACCCAATGAAAATGGCATTACTGTATCGGCTTCCCATACCAACACGTAAGCCCCTATTGGCGAGGGCTTGCAAACTGGGTTCGCAACTAACCAATCCTAATGTCAAAAAATGTATCCAAGTCCTCACCCCAGCATCCCTCAATATGTCCATAGAGATAGAGCTAAGGCCCTCGGCAGAGTCAGAGACTATACGGTCTGAACCAACCTCCCCTGATACCCTACGACGTAATAGCTCTACTAAGGCAATGGCGATACGACGATGTTAATGGACAAGATTTGAATAAAGCTATGGTACAATAAACCCAATGAAAATGGCATTGCAGTACCGATTGCACCATCTCATATCCGCATCAAGTACACCAACATTCACTTAGTAGACAAGACTTGAGAAGAGCTATGGCACAATAAACCCAATTAAAACGGCATTGAAGTACCGGGTGCACCATCCCCTACCCGCATCAAGTACCCTAACCAAACACAAACATTCACATGCCAATTCCTATCATCATCATCATCATCATGTTGTAAACAACGAAGTAAATATGCATGAACAGTAAAAATAAAAATATTGGATGACATGTTAAATGCACATTACACGCATACAAGCATGGAATCATTCATAGTGTTGGACTCAATAAAATAAAATAGTTTATTATTAGCCAATTAGTTTAGGTCATATTCCCTCACCTTTGCTTGAGTGTAAATCCTCTTCCAAGCCTTTAGAATCACCTTTATATCAATAGGAAAACCTACCAAGTTGATAGATTTTAATTAGAATTCATTCCGACAGTTTCAGGCTTGCTGTAAAGCTAGGGTCGTAGTATGGGTCGCAGGATCTGAGACCCCACGGTATAGGATCGATCATAGGGTCGGTTATCCATCGACCCTAGGTGCGACCGTAGCTTCCCTGGACTTTCCGAGAGCTAGGGGTCGATCCTGTGGTCAGATAGGGTCAGTTACCAGTCGACCTTAAGTGCGACCAGATGTAAATTGAGTCGACTTTTCATCCTACACTCCACTCTTTTGTGTTTGGATCCTTTGGCTTACTTTCACGGTCCATTCTATGATTGTTCTATGGCTTAAAACTCCAAATTACTTCCTTTACATTGTTTTCCACGATTCCCTCCATGGATTCCATTGTAATCTTCCCATGGATGAATAATTTAGGTTTCTCCTAGATCCTACCCTCTTTATATACTATTCTAGGGTCTTACACAATTTATGGAGAATTTTTTCATACCTTAGTCTTGCTGAATTCAGAGATTCCTCTGAAACTCTTCTCCTTAGCCTTCTCCTCCAACTTTCTTTCTCTTCCTTCTCTTCTCTTCTCTCACTTTCAATTAGGGATTCAAAAGGAGTAAAAGAGCCTAAGGGACGTCCTATTTATAGAGAAAAACCTCCCAAAATACGTCCCAACGAGTATAAGAAAGGTTCCATTTGAATTCAGAAAGTTTCATAATTTTTGGTTTCTGTCAGTTTGCCTACGGTCGATCCTAGGGTCGCAGAATCCGTCGACCCTAGGGTCTCTAGTCATCCGACCCTAGGACTCAAGAGTCATGGGTTGGACCCTGCTGAGGTGGGGTCGACCCTACCTGTTTAGGCATGTGACCATACCCTCCATTTTACTGTTTTTGTGTCAATTTCATACCTGGTTTTGTGATTTCCTTCACGCGCTTGTCCGTGTGTCTCGACCATGATAGGTAGACATAGTACAAGGTGGTAAGACCGGTTAGTTCGGTACGGGTCTTACAACTCCCCCCTGCTTATAAAAATTTCATCCTCGAAATTTGTGCATACCTTCCTGAGTCAAAAAGTTGAGGGTATTTCTTTCGCATAACACTCTCTTCTTCCCATGTGATTTCTTCTATATTTTAGCTTCTCCAGGTGACTTTAACATAATAGATGTCACAGTTGCGTAGTCGTTGAACCTTTAGGCTGGTGATTTCAGTTGGTGCTACTTTAAATGTCAAATCATCAGTCAAATCAGGTAGATCTACTATGAAAATGTGCATTAGATCTTTGACATACTTCTTTAGTAAGGAGATATGAAATACATCATGCACACGTGACATAGATGGTGATAGAACTAACTAGTAAGCCACTTTTCCATGTTTGTCTAGATCTCATATGGTCCGACATATCTCGGACTTAGTTTCCCTTTCTGTCCGAACCATTTCAAACCTCGCATACATGATACTTTGAGGAATACCTTATCACCTATGGAAAATTCAAGGTCTCGGCATCGAGTATCTGCATACTGTTTCTGACGATTCTGGGCCGTTCTTACTCTTTCCTTGATAATGTCAACTACTTGACATGTCTCTTCAACAAATTTCGGTCCAACAATGCTACGTTCTCCAACTTCATTCCAAAACAAAGGAGTTCAACACTTCTTGCCATACAGTGCTTCATAGGGTGACATCTGTATAGTAGCCTGATAGCTGTTGTTTTAAGCGAACTCGATCAGTGGTACTTTTTCATCCCACGATCCTTTAAAATCAATTACACAGGCTCGGAGCATGTCTTCTAAAATCTGAATGGTACGCTCCGACTGTCCATCTGTCTGAGGATGGAATGCAGTACTGAACTTCAATGTTGTACCCATAGCCTTTTACAATCCTTCCCAAAACCTTGAAGTAAATCGTGGATCTCTGTCGGACACAATGCTTTCAGGTTCACCGTGTAATCTAATAATATTATCCACATACAACTTAGCTAACCTCTCCAGTGTATACTGAGGTCGTATAGCAATAAATCGAGCCATTTTAGTCAGGCGGTCTACAATCACCCAAACCGCGTCAACTACTCAGGGAGTCAATGGTAACTCGGTGACGAAGTTCCATAGTGATGCAGTCCCATTTCCATGCTGGTTCTGGTAACAACTGTAACAGTCCTGCAGGTCTTTGTCATTCAGCCTTCACCTTCTGACAGTTTAGGCATTGAGACACGAACTTAGCCACATCTGCTTTCATTCCTCTCCACCAATATAATTTCTTTAGATCATGATATATTTTTGTACTTCCAGGATGTATCAAATAGGCGGTGGTATGGGCTTCCTTCATTAGTCGATGTCTAATGTCCAAACTTTCTGTTTCAGGTACACATATTCTTCCTTTGTATTTCAATATCTTTTCATCATCTAAGATGAACTCAGGGACAGTCCTACCTTTTTCAATGTCTTCTTGTACAGTTCTTAGATAAGGGTCTGATCTAATAGCTGTTTTCACATCATCAAGTATGTCAGGTACAATCTTCAATGTGGTAGACATATTTGAAAACCGATGGATAAACCCTTGGTTGGTTGATTCACCCGGTGTATCTATCACAAACTGCTCATTACCGTAGTTGAACACTTTTTCGGTGTACACATTGCGGCAGTTGTGTTAACCTCTCCTTGAGATTTTATCATCGCTTTTCTACTCAGTGCGTCAGCAACCACATTAGCTTTCCCCGGATGATACTGGATATCACAATCATAGTCTTTCAATAGTTCCAGCCATATTCTTTGTCTCATATTCAACTCTATCTGATTAAAGAGATAAGTAAGACTGTTATGATCTGATTTAATTTGAAATTTCTCTCCGTACAAGTAATGACTCCATATCTTGACAGCATGTACCACTGCTGCTAATTCCAAGTCATGAGTGGGATAGTTCTTCTCATGTGTCTTCAGTTGTCTCGAGGCATAAGCAATTATTTGTTCCTCTTGCATAAGTACACATCCTATACTCAGTCCTGACACATCAGTGTACAAAATAAATGGTTGTCCTGGTGTAGGAATAGTTAAAACCGGAGCTGATACCAATCTTGTCTTCAATGTTTGAAAACTCTGCTCACATTTATCAGTCCAGACAAACTTTTCACCCTTCTTAGTCAAACTGGTAAGAGGTACGGCAATTCGGGAATAGTCTTCCACAAATCGTCGATAATACCTAGCTAGACCTAAGAAACTTCTAATTTCTACAACGCTCATCGGTGCTTCCCACTTCACAATAGCTTCAATCTTGCTAGGATCCACTTTAATTCCTTCAGCGGATACAACATGGCCTAGGAATGCGACCTTGTTTGCCAAAACTCGCACTTTGTAAATTTGGCATAAAGCTTCTCTTTTCGTAATCGCTGCAAAGTGACACTTAGATTCATAATATGAGTTTCCTTGTCCTTGGAGTACACCAATATATCATCGATGAATACAATGACCGACGTGTCCAACATATCATGGAATACGGGATTCATAAGTTCCATAAAAGTTATTGGTGCGTTCGTCAATCCAAAAGACATGACCATAAATTCATAATGTCCATATCTGGTCCTGAATGCTGTCTTGGGAATATCATCATCCTTAATCTTCAACTGATGGTATCTAGACCGAAGATCGATCTTGGAGAACACCTTGGCACCTTGGAACTGATCAAACATGTCATCAGTCCGAGGCAATGGGTACTGATTCTTGATTGTCAGCTTATTCAGTTTCTGGTAGTCTATACACAGTCGAACACTACCGTCCTTCTTTACGAATAATGTTGGCGCTCCCCATGGTGATATGCTAGGTCTAATGTAACCCTTGTCCAGTAGTTCTTGTAGTTGTACTTTCAATTCCATTAGTTCAGTTGGAGCCATTCGATAAGGTGCTTTAGACACTGGTGCGGCTCCGAGTATCAAATCTATAACAAATTCTATGGCTCAGTCAGGTGGTAGTCCTGGTAGTTCTTCAGAAAATACATCTGAAAAGTCACGCACGACATCAATATCCTCCATTCGTGGTGCTTCCTTAGTGAGGTCGACCACTGAAACTAGATACCCAACTCCTCCTTTCTCGAGGCATTTCCTAGCCTTTAATGCTGAGAGGATGAGCTTTCATTTATGGGGAAGTTTGGTTCCCACAAAACTGAACTCTGCTCCTTCCTTGTCCTTAAATGTTAGCTTCTTTTTGGCACATAATAGATTTGCAGAATGCCGAGCTAACCAGTCCATTCCCAAGATGACATCAAAGTCTACCATCTCAAGTTGAATCTGGGTTGCATCTAGAGTTTTCTCATCAATAAGGAGTGGACATGGTCCATAACCTATTTCTAATTCCACTTTTAATCCCATCGGCGACCATAGGAACAGTTTGTAGTCTAAAGATTTGAGGGGTAGATTTAGCTTCTTTCCAAATGACACAGATATAAAAGAATGAGTAGCTCCAGAATCAAAGAGTACTCTGGCGGGAATGCCATTAATAGGTACGACACCTGTGATTTGTTTTAATTTAGTCTACATGCTCACACAATGTAACACAAAATGAAAAAGGTTCAAGCCATATCGGTGACCACATCAGGCGATGCAGCAGCATCCTCAGAGGTAACAGCGTAAACTCTCACTTGCTGTAGTTGTTTTCTGGGCTAAGTACAATCTCTTGAGATATGCCCTACTTGATTGCAGTTATAACATCTTATTCCTTCTCCATTTGACTTTGGATGTGGTGGGGCTGCTAAAGTGGTCTTGGCTGCAGCATTGAAGCCTTGGGTAAGAAAAGGTTTGAATGCCTTGGTGTTCCCTCCGTTGTAAGAATTTCCATTCGGCCTTTTTATACCCATGTTTTGAGAAAAATAGTTCTCTTTCTGGCTCGACTCTATCACGCGAGCAATTTGTACAGCTTCATTGTAGACCTTCTTCTCAAGTCCCAGAACATGTTTATGGATGCTTCCCCTGAGTCCCGTGACAAACCTTCGGGTCTTTGTGTTTTCCTCTTTCATGTTGGGGGTGCAAAGAAGAACAGCTCCTCATAACGTTGTTGATATGCATCGACAGTAATCTGTCCTTGATACAAACTCAGGAACTCTTTCTCCATAGAATCATTGAAACTCCTAGAAAAATATTTCTTAAAGAATGCCTCTTTATATATATCCCAGGTCAGTTGGGCGTGCTTTGTTAACAGGTAATTCCATGTGGACTTCCACCAGTGGTGTACATCACCTTTCAGCATGAATGTTGCGCACAACACTTTCTCCTCTTTATTCACCGTCATCATCGTAAAATTCCTATCCATCTCATCAATCCAGTGTGCTGGCCTCAATGGATCAGCTGGCTTACCACTATACTCTTTGGGCTTCATCTTTAGAAAACGCTCAACTAGTCTGGAGTTGTCTAGTTGATGAGGAACATAAGCCCCATACATAGGTGGTTGGTACTGGTAACCGCCTTGAGCTACTTCAGGGTTCTGAACTTGAGCCTACATGACGGGAGTTTGAGGTGCATGGGGTACTGTATTACTCCCCCTTGGTACTATGCTTGCCTGTCCTGCTGGCATCGGTGTCGTCTATGTAGCTGGAAAAGCCATGCCTATGGTAGCTTGCATAGTAGCTTGTACCTATTGTATTTGTTGCAGCTGTTGTGCCAAGTTCATCATGGCTGTAGCTAGGTCTATAGGTGGAGCTAGCAGATTTGTAGGATTTGTCTGCCCATCAACTACGAACTGTGCCGTGTTCAGATTCTCTTGTGTTTCAGGATGTATATGGCTGTCTTCCTCCACATGTGGTGGTGGTGGAATAGAGTTTTGCCTTTGTCTGGTTACTCTTCGCCCAGCCATTTTTCCATTCTGATGATGGTAGTGCCTGTAAGTAGTCATAGCACATGTGAGGCAATCAATATAATTATTCTCCAATAAAAAATCCAACTAATCCATATCATTTTCAAATTTTTCAGATCATTCTGTCAAAATTATTTTATTTTCTAGCGTAGGGTCGATGGTAAGGTCGATCCTCATGCGACCCTAGGGTATGCGACCCTAAAAATCACTGTCAACTTACCGAGAGCCTACGGTCGATGGTAGGGTCGGTATATGTCCGACCCTAGGGTCGACCCCTAGTTTTCTGTCAGATCACCGAGAGTCTAGGGTCGATGAGGGGGTCGGAGGTAGGGTCACATGTTTTGGTCGAATTATGCGACCGTAGGACTCAAAATCAGGTTTAAAGTCTCGATTTTGGATTCATTTCTCATTCTTTCTCCTCCTTTCTGACTCAGCTCATTCCTCTGAGTTGCTACAGTGACAACTCCGACCCGTTGGTGATTCTATCATACTTCCGAGACTCTCACTCCTTCTCTTCAGGTACGTGCTCTACTGTTGCATGTTTTTAAGGTTTCCTAACTAGGTTTTCGCCTATTTCTATCATTTTCTTCAAATTAAAATTTTTCCAACCGTAAAAATTTGATTTTTATTGGGGCTTTTTCTGTTGGTGACTCAATGGATGAAAGCCCTCAAAATATTCAAGTTTCATCGGTTGGTTATCGAGGAACTTGAAAATTTCCAATTTTGACCTAATTTGTCGATATTTATTGAATTTCTTGAAATTTCTTCAAATTTAATCTTCTTAGATAAAATTTCCAACTGTATAAGTCTTGCAGGATAGTTTAGAATCTATATAAGTCCTCCTGCCCATGTGTATGGGTGAAAAGTGAGGCTTTTGCCCAATTTATGCCGTTATAATGCTGAAATTTTTGGGTTTTTCACCATTACTAAGCTGTTATATGTTATTCTTTGTTTTTGCAGATAATATGGCTCGTACCAAATTACCTAGGGTTTACGACCCAGTTCGTTTCCGTTCTAAAGAGGCCAAGGCTCAGTATGCCCGCTACGCTCGTAAGAAGGTAGAGGGAGGTCGTCGTGTGGACTTGGCTAACCTAGCCTTGTTTGATGTAGAGAGATCCTTTGGTGACATGGGCTGGCTTCCTGTGATCACCTACGATGCCTATACATGTCCGGATTTGGTGAGATAGTTCTATTGTAATCTCCAGGTGGTGGGAGATCACAATGACACTGAGAGGGGTAGGGAGCTCAGGATCACGAGCTACGTCAAGGGAGTAGAGATTTCCTTTGACTGTCGGCAGTTAGCGGACCTCTTGGGCATTTCATATGATGGTCCCTTGGTATACTGTGCTCCCAGAGAGCCCTAGTTCTTTTCTTTGGAGATGCGGGCTGAGATAGACTGTCAGCTTATCAGAGGGGATCACTGGGAGATGAAGGCAATCAACCTCCGTCCAGAGCCTCGGGTGTACTGTAAGATCATTCAACACAACCTGATACCCCAGAGTGGACACTACGAGAGAATCTCCCAGTTGACCCATTATTTTCTTTACTGTATCTACACTAGGCAACATGTCTGCCTCCCTAATATTATTATGCGGATGATGATCTGTGCTACGTTGCCTGGTCAGATAGGCAACCTACCCTATGGACGTCTGATCACCACCCTACTTATCCGCCTGGGTATTGATTTAGTGGATGACAGGATTCAGGAGAAGACCTTCTCATCGGTGCTGGACTGGGAGGCTATCTGTCGGATGGGCATGTGGGACATCCAGGTCAGTGATGAGGAGAGGAATGCTCTGGTACTTCATCATACTCGGGTGGAGGTAGCAGACGCTGAGGCAGCAGCAGCAGCCGCTGGAGCAGGGGTTCATGGCGGTGATGTTGAGGATGAGGATTGTATGTACATGGATGTGGACTCCATACCTCCTCCATCACCTCTACATTCTACTGGAGCTGGTCCATCACAGACTCCATCACGTACGGCTGGTCCTTTACGCCCACCATCTGATGATATGATGGGATTACTTTGTGAGATCAGGGAGGCTCAGCGTGTAACGGATTCGAGGGTGGGAGAGCTACTAGATGCTTAGTGTGCATCTGATCAGCGGATGACTGCATTGACAGCTAGTTTCCAGACGACCCAGACTCAGGTAGCTTAGTTGACTAGAGTCAATGTCGAGGATTATGACAGAGACCGCGAGGCACCGCCTCCCCCATCACCTCCAGCTTCATAATGTATTTTCTTTCCTTCTGTTTTACAGAGTAACTGTCCGGGTTGTGGACAGTACTCTATTTTAGATATGTACATAAACTTGCTTTGGTTTAACATGTATATACGTTTGTCTTTCACTCAAGTGTACATGAACTTATTTCTCATTTAATAGATGCATTATTCTCTTATTAAAATTTGTCTCAAACAACACAGGTGCCTATAGTGTGTTATTATTACAGCTTTTAAATTTTATCCTATCTCAGTTCACAAACTTTTATGGTGGTATACTAGTTTAATAGACAGGGCCTGAGAGCTCTGATACCAAGTTGTCACACCCCAATTCCATACTATTCAGAATGGTGTGATTAACCGCTAATAAACCAACGATTCAACCAAGATCTCAAATAGACTGTGTCCGTTTGCTTAAACCATACACATCCACAACCATAATCAGAACAAATACACAATAGCGAAAGTTTTAATATCGAATGAACTAAGAATCTAAATGTGATAATCATAAATAAAATATCCAATTATATTGTATCAGTCGAGAAATAAATAAATAAAATATCAAATTACATTTCCTTAATGGTTCAAAGAAAATCTAATCGAAAACGCATGAGTTGCACTCGCATGATGAGTCATGTGTCTCCACTATATCTTCAACATCCATTGCAGCAATGTGCCCGTATGTGGGAGCATTCATATAATCTTCCACAGTCGTACCTGCATCATCAACTAAAAATATTCAAATTTGAAAGGGTGAGCACACATCATGGCTCAGTGAGCAAACAAAACAATGCAATAACCATATGCATGCATTAAATTCATAACTGTGGTATGGTATATAAGTTTGCAATGTGCTATAGAAAGGTTCGGAGGCTGCCTCACCTCTATACACGAGTGTGTGGAGCCACCCAATGAATACCGGGATTTCCATCCCACATGCACCCATCATGGACAAGTATACACCCAATGAAAACGGCATTGCTGTACCGACTGCCCATACCAACACGTAAGCCTCTATTGGCGAGGGCTTGCAAACTAGGTTTGCAACTAACCAATCCTAATGTCAAACAATGTATCCAAGGCCTCACCCCAGCATCCCTCAATATGTCCATAGAGATAGAGCTAAGGCCCATGGCAGAGTCATAGACTACACGGTCCGAGCTAACCTCCCCTGATACCCTACGACGTAATAGCTCTGCTAAGGTAATGGCGATACGACGATGTTAATGGACAAGAGTTGAATAAAGCTATGGTACAATATACCCAATGAAAATGGCATTCCAGTACTGGTTGCACCATCCCCTATCCGCATCAAGTACACCAACATTCACTTAGTGGACAAGACTTTAGTAGAGCTATGGCACAATACACCCAATGAAAACGGCATTGAAGTACCAGTTGCACCATCCCCTACCCACATCAAGTACCCTAACCAAACACAAACATTCACATGCCTATTCCTATCATTATCATCATCGTCATGTTGTAAACAACGAAGTAAATATGCATGAATAGTAAAAATAGAAATATTGGATGACATGTTAAATTCACAATACACGCATACAAGCATGAAATCATTCACAATGTTGGACTCAATAAAATAAAATAGTTTATCATTAGCCAATTAGTTTAGGTCTTGTTCCCTCACCTTTGCTTGAATGTAGATCATCTTTCAAGCCTTTAGAATCACCTTTATATCAATAGGAAAACCTACCAAGTTGATAGATTTTAATTAGAATTCATTTCGACAGTTTCAGGCTTGCTGTAAAGCTAGGGTCGCAGGATGGGTAACAGGATGTGAGACCCCAGGGTATAGGGTCGATCATAGGGTCGGCTATCCATCGACCCTAGGTGCGACCGTAGCATCCCTGGGCTTCCCAAGAGCTAGGGGTCGATCTTGTGGTCTGATAGGGTCGGTTACCAGTCGACCCTATGTCACACCCCAATTCTGATCCAACCAGAATGGTGTGAGTGAACCGTCATTGAACCAACGGTTCACACCAGGATCTCGAATAGGCCGTGTCCATTCATACAAACCATTACACATAACCACAATCAGAATATAAATAATACAGCGGAAGACTTTAAATAGAATGAACTGAGTATCTATTGATAATTTAAATAAATATCTCATTATCCAAATTCAAACACATAAAATAAATATATTTTACATCCCTTTAACATCAAACGAAAATAACTGAAACGAATATACAAAATCAGATCACAGGTACATACAGAAAGGGCACTCGCATGAAGCATCACGCTTGTCCTCCCCGGCCTATACATCCAAAGCAGCCACACCACCGTACGCCGGAGCGTTCACGTAGTCGTCCACGGTGTATCCTGCATCAACATCTAAAAGCAAAGTATATACAAAGGGTGAGCTACCAACACAGCTCGGTAAGACAATCAGACAGTTTCACAATATTATGCATGAGTAACAATCAATTTTATGCTGTGGTCTGGTTTTAAGTTTGCAATGTGCTATAGAAAGGTTTGGTGGCCCCCGCACCTCTATACACGAGTGTGTGGCACCCCATGGATCACACCCCCATTGGCCCACATGCACCCATCATGGAATAGAGATAGAGCTAAGATACCCACGTACCTCCCCTGATACTCTACCCATACCAGTACCTAAGCCCCTACTGGCCAGGGCTCGCAAATGGGCTCGCAACTAACCAATCCTATATGTCATCAATGTATGCTCTATCCCAGCACAGCCGTCTACGGCATAGAGATAGAGCTAAGGCATTCCCACACCTCCCCTGATACCCTATCTGCAACTAACACACTAGGATAGAAACATAACTCAGGTAGACCCTATCCCAACATAACTCCCTACGGCATAGAGATAGAGCTAAAGCATCGTGGACAAGCCAGCGTCGACTCGGAATCCTCAGTACCACATAACAATGGCCGGGACAACATCAATATCGGAGACCACCGTACCACGACCTTCCCCTGATACCCCACCCGTACCAAGCATGTTAAGACAGAATACTACAAAAGGTGCTAATGTGAAGAGCGATCCCAGGCCCATGCCCCACTCCACACACTAACGAAAACAATCACATGCCTAACAATCACATCCTATAAATGCATGAACAGTAATAATAACCGAAAATAAAGGATGGCATGTGAATATGCACAAACAACACATCTCATATAATCAGGTGATTAACAATAATTTACTGTCCATTAATTATTAGGTTTAGGTCAGATTCCCTTACTTGACGCTCGTTCGATAACTTGCTCCATGTCGTAAGATCCAAACGATATGTCACAAAGTCCTACAATATTATTAGGGTTTCATTAGAATATTTTTCTTAGGGTTTCATGTTGGTCGAAAACCAACAAAGATCACAAAATACCCTTACAGAGCTGACCGGTGGCATGTACCGGTCGCAGCTCTGTGGGAAAGACTGGCGACCGGTATGGTCAGCCGGTTCCCCACAGGCAACCTCCCGAGAGCTAGCGGTCGCAACATACCGGTCGCACCATGTGCAACCGGTATAGTCGATCGGTATGTCTCCGGAAGACCATACATGGGTTTTTCGACTGCCGACGATCATCCTCCATGGATTTTCAGGGTTTCTCCTATCCATTCTAAGTCTAATCATTGAGTTAGAGCTCTCCCCAACTCATTCAAGTCTCATTTTGATGAATCTCATCTCGAACTCGAATCTAGGGTTTAACGGGAACTTAGGGTTTATTGGCCAATTTAGGGTTTTAGATCAATACCTACTTTGCATGGTATTGACCCACCCACACAAGTAACATAGGATAAGAAGATTGATTCGAATACTTACCGTTGACAGGCGTAGCGTGAGCTTCGTCGAACGGTAATGGCGGCACCTCCTTCTTCTTCCTAGCTCCTTCTCCTTTCCAACCTCTTTCTCTTCTCTAGGGTTTGTGAGAGACAATGGAAAGGATTTGAGGAGGTTTAAGGGTGTATTTATAGGCTAGAAATAGGGTTTAGTAACCCTACTAGGATTAGGAAACTTCTAAGATTCAAAATCAGAAAAGCGGGACCCGTAGAGACCAATTTCTAGATTCCCGCACCTACCTGCGCAGGCCATACCGGTCGACCGGTACCAAGACCGGTACCATCGACCGGTATACCTAAAATCAGGTATAATTGGTCGACTTCGGTCCGATTTTGTACCTGTTTGTTATCCGCTTGCCCCGTTTGGCCCGGTGATGATCGGACGACCTGTCATGACACAAAACCAAGGTTTAGACCGGGTTTTCGGAGTGCGGGTCTTACAACTCCACCACCCTTAAAAGAAATTTCGTTCTGAAATTTGCATGTAGGTTCTACAGCTCCCCCACCCTTAAAAGAAATTTCGGCCTCGAAATTTGAACGTACCTTGATCGTCAAAAAGGTTAGGGTACTCCTTCCTCATCGCGCTCTCTTCTTCCCAAGTAATTTCCTCCACATTTTGGCTTCACCAATGCCCCTTCACATAATGGATATCCTTGGTTCGAAGTTGCTAAACTTTTTGGCTTGAGAGCATTACAGGCACCACTTCGAAATTAAGTCTTCAGTCAAGTCTGGGGGATCAGCGGACAAGATGTGCGATGGATCTCTCACATACTTCTTCAGTAATGATACGTGGAACACGTTATGAACGCTGGACATAGATGGTGGTAGAGCCAATTGATATGCTACATTACCACGTCGGTTCAATATCTCATATGGTCCCACATACCTGGGGCATAGCTTCCCCTTCTTACCAAACCGTTTCAGACCTCGCACCGGTGATACCTTCAAGAATACTTTGTCACCCACTGCAAACTCCAGATCTCGACGTCGATTATCCGCATAGTGCTTCTGTCGAACTTGAGCTGTCTTTACTCTCTCTTTGATCTGATCAATCACTCGGCAAGTTTCTTCAACAAACTCCGATCCTATAATTCTTCTTTCCCCCACTTCGTTCCATAACAGAGGTGTACGACACTTCTTCCCATAGAGTGCTTCATATGGGGCCATCTGAATTGAAGCCTGATAACTGTTGTTGTAAGCAAACTCAATAAGTGATAGCTTCTCATCCCAAGATCCCTTGAAATCTAATGCACAAGCTCGAAGCATATCTTCTAAAATTTGAATAGTTCGCTCTGACTGTCCGTCCGTCTGAGGGTGGAAGGCTGTACTGAACTTCAACTTGGTTCCCATAGCTTTCTGTAATCCTTCCCAGAACTTCGATGTAAAACGAAGATCTCTGTCAGATACTATACTCTCTGGAACGCCATGAAGTCTGACTATATTATCCACATATAACTTGGCCAGCTTCTCCATGCTATACTGAGGTCTGACCGCAATAAATCGAGCTGTCTTGGTGAGTCGATCTACTATAACCCAAACTGCATCCACTGACCTTGGTGTCAAAGGTAAGCCAGTGACAAAATCCATTGTAATGCAATCCCACTTCCATGCAGGTTCCGATAATGGCTGTAGTAAACCTGTGGGTCTCTGCCTTTCTGCTTTAACTTGCTGACAGTTCAGACATTGGAACACGAACCGAGCTATATCAGCTTTCATACCCCTCCAATATAGTCTTCTCAAGTCATGGTACATTTTGGTACTTCCTGGATGCACCGAATATGGAGTGTAATGAGCTTCAGTCATAACTCGATCTCTGATATCGTAGTTTTCACTCTCAGGTATACATAACCGTCCACGATACCTGAGTACCTTGTCTGAATCCAAGGTAAAGTCAGGATTGCTCGTACCCTTCTCTAAGTCTTCTTGCATTGTCTTGAGATATGGATCCTGTAGAATTGCTACTTTGACTTCATCAACTAGATCCGGCGAGATCTTCAAAGCTGCGAACATCATAGTGAACTTATGAATTAAGCCTTGCTCAACTGGATCTTCAGCAGTCTCTATAATATACTCTTCATCACCTTCGATTGAACTTGAAGCTGCGGCACATAATGCTGCATTTGTACTTGGCCCAGCCTCAGGTTTCGATGCCCACTTTCTGCTTAAGGCGTCAGCCACCACATTTTCTTTACCCAGATGGTACTGGATGTCATAATCATAATCTTTTAACAATTCCAGCCATCTCCTCTGTCTCATATTCAGATCCTTCTGCGTGAAAAGATAAGTTAAGCTCTTGTGATCTGACTTGATCTGAAACTTCTCACCGTACAAGTAATGTCTCCAAGTCTTGATTGCATGAATAACCGCTGCTAGCTCCAAATCATGCGTAGGATAGTTCTTCTCATGCTCCTTTAACTGTCTTGATGCGTAAGCAATCACCTGTTCTCCTTGCATCAGAACACACCCAATACCCAACCCTGAAGCATCCGTATATAAAGTAAACAGTACGCTTGGTTCTGGGATGGTCAAGATAGGTGCAGAGACAAGTCTTGACTTCAAAGTCTGAAAGCACTTCTCACACTCATCTGTCCATATGAATTTCTCTCCCTTCTTGGTCAATCTGGTGAGTGGAACAGCAATCCTGGAGTAATCTTCCACGAATCTTCTATAATAACCAGCCAACCCAAGGAAACTACGAATCTCCGCAACAGATTTTGGTGCTTCCCATCCTACTATAGCAGCTATCTTGCTTGGATCAACCTTGATACTGTCTTCAGATACAACATGGCCCAAGAAAGCCACTTCCTTCAGCCAAAACTCACACTTCTTGAACTTAGCATAAAGCTTTTCTTGTCTCAGCCATTGTAGGGCTGCCCTCAAATGTGTTGTATGAGTCTCCATGTCCTTAGAGTAGATCAATATGTCATCGATGAATACGATGACCGAAGTGTCCAACATATCATGAAACACTCGGTTCATCAGTTCCATAAACGACGCTGGAGCATTGGTCAACCCGAAAGACATAACTAGAAATTCATAATGCCTGTACCTCGTTCTGAAAGCAGTCTTCGGAATATCTCCGACCTTGATCTTCAGTTGGTGATACCCTGATCGGAGATCGATCTTCGAGAAAACCTTTGCATCCTGCAGCTGATCGAACAGATCATCGATCCTAGGCAAAGGATATCGATTCTTGATCATCAACTTGTTCAGCTCACGGTAGTCAATGCATAGCCGTACACTTCCATCCTTCTTCTTGACGAATAATACAGGTGCTCCCCAAGGCGATATACTAGGTCGTATGAAGCCCTTATCCAACAATTCTTGTAATTGGGTCTTCAACTCCTTTAACTCGGTCGGGGCCATTCTGTATGGTGCTTTAGACACCGGCACCGAACCTGGCATAAGGTCTATCACAAATTTTGTTGCCCTGTCTGGTGGTAAACCTGGGAGATCTTCTGGAAATACATCTGGAAACTCTCGTACCACCTCTAAATCTTCCATCTTTGGCACCTCGGCAGTGATGTCGACTACAGATACCAGATAACCCATTCCCCCTTTCTCTAAGCATCTCTTAGCTTTTAGGGCGGAGAGGATCAGCTTCCGCTTCCTAGATAGCTTGATCCCAGCGAAACTATATTCCCTTCCCTCTTTGTCAGTAAGCACAAGCTTCTTTCCACCACATAAAAGGACGGCCGAATGATGGCCTAGCCAATCCATTCCCAAAATGACATCAAAGTCTGCCATCTCTAGTAGTACTAGGTTTGCTTCTAAGTCTCAGCCCTCAATACATACAGTACATGGTCCATAATATTCGGTCAAAGTCACTTCGACTCTTAGTGGAGAGCGAACTATCAAGCTTGGGTTCAGATGCTTGATTGGTAACTCCATTCGCTTTCCAAAAGAAATAGAAACAAAGGAGTGCGTGGCCCCAGAGTCAAATAATACTCTGGCGGGTATACCAGCTACATTTACAATTCCTGGAATTTATTGCCCCTTAGATCTACATGCTAATGCAAAAAGAAGAATAAGCCAACTACTAAGGGATAGAGTCGTACCAGTTACCACATCAGGTGATGCGGCTGCTTCTTCAGTGGTGACCGCATACACTTTTCCTTGCTGGGGAGCTTGCTTCTTAGGTATAGTGCAGTTCCTTGCGACATGCCCCAGCTATTGACAGTTATAACATTTGACATTTGGGTTGTGTCCAGCGAACTGTGGCACAGGTGGTGCCGGGTTGTTTCTCACAGGTGCTGTAGCGGTCTGTGCCCTGTATGGGCGGAAGGGTCTGTTGTTACCGCCACCCGAATTCTCACTAGCAGGTCTCTTCACTCCCCTGTTTTGAGCGAAGAAGCTGTCCCTCTGACTGGACTCTATCACCCTCGCAACCTGCACAGCCTCGTTGTAGATTTTCTTGTCCAGAACCAAGAGGTGCTCTCTGATGCTTCCACGAAGTCCCATTGTGAACCTACGTGTCTTGGTCTCTTCCTCTTGCATACTAGCCGGTGCGAAGAAGAATAGCTCTTCGTACCTCTGTTGATAAGCATCTACGGTCGACTGAGACTGCTGCAAATTGAGAAACTCTCTTTCCATTTGATCCTTGAAACTCTTTGGAAAATACTTGTCGAAGAAAGCAGCTTTAAACACTTCCCAATCAACCAGTGTATACTTAGTCTCTAGATATGCCCGTGTAGAATTCCACCAAGCATTTTCATCTTCCTTCAACATATTAGTGGCGAACAGAACCTTTTCCTCCTCAGTACAAGTCATCAATCGGAAGTTCTTTTCCATCTCTGCAACCCACTGTGCTGGCCACAATGGTTTCCCTGTCCTGCCCGTGAACGATGAAGGTTTCAACTTCAAGAATCTGTCCACTGACCTGCTCAGATCATACTGTCCCTGCGTGTCTCCTCCGTACCATGGTGGTGGATACGGATAAGCTCCCGGGTACGAGGAAGGCGACGGAAACCGATGCGGTGGTGGTACGTTCTGCGCTTGGGCGCCTTGGGCTACTCTGCATCGGTTGGGTAGTATTATTTCCTCCAGACTCAGGCATATTTCCAGCGGGAACAGAGCCTGTTGGTCTGAGCATCTTTAGTACTTCGCTCAGAAATTCCTTCTATTGAGCCTGCATCTGATAGATCAAGTTTGTAACAATGGTCTCAGAATTCCTGTGAGGTGGACCAGGTAAATTTGTCGGCACTTCTGGGACCTGTTCCTCCTCCACTTCAGGACTTGGTTCTCTAACCTGATCTTGTTCAACTTGTTCTTCTTCTAGGCGTATCCTGGCCTGATGACGCTTTCGCCCCCTTCGACCGTTTCCGCCTGCCATCTCAAACTATTTTATTTGGATCTGAGAAGAAGACATAACACGCGAGAACATCAATAATAGTAGTGTTAGTCTTGAATAATGCAAGAGGAAATAGTCGAGAAGTAACATTTCAATTTACACAATTTTAAAAATTTTAAATTTAATTTTTCCTGGCTCTTTGGGCGTACCGGTCGCACCCCTGTGGAATATGCTGCGGCCGGTATAGTCGACCGGTCAGAATCAAAATTCTGACCGAGACATAGCGGTCGCAACATACCGGTCGACACTCTGTATACAGTGTTGCGACCGGTATAGTCGACCGGTCAGAATAAAATTTCTGACCGAGACATAGCGGTCGCACATATCTGGGTGATACCGGTCGACCGGTATAGGCAAAACCGTCGACCGGTATGCCTATATTGATTATAAAATAGGGAAAAAGTGAGATTTTCTCACTTTTTCTCCTCCTTTCTTTTCCGGTGGCGATTCTGCTTTGGAGACTGAGTTGCTACAGTCCGACCGGTGCTTTTTGAAGGCGATTTCTTCCACTCAAGAGCTAGTACATCGTCTCTAGGTATGATCCCTCCCTCCCTATCATCTCTTTATCATTTTCCCATATCGTCTATATGTAGAAATCTAGGTTTTTCTTTGATCGAGATGTTTTAACCATAGGAACTCTTTTCCTTCAGCTTGGAAAGGGTTTAGGGACCCCCAAGAGCAAAATCCCTCAACTAATTTGGGGTTCCACCGAAAGGTTTACATAAAAATTGAATCTTTCATATTTTGACCTAGGTTTTTCAAAAAAAATCTCGAAATTTTGAATTTTTCTTAAATTCTTGAAATTTCTCCTTTGAATTGCTTGTGATTGGTTTGTCGAAAGAGTGTGGGGGTTACGTAAGTCCTCCTCCCCATGTTTTTGGGTAAGTTCGAGGCTTTTTCCCAAAATGCTATCGTTATGCTGTCGAAATTTTGAAAATTTTCTAACTTTTATCTTATTTTCTTTTGTTTTGCAGTTTAAATGGCTCCTAGACGTGCTCTCGGGAAACGCTCACATGGCTCTAGTTCTTGGGCTCCCTCACCACTAGTTCCACAGCTAGATGAGCTATGGTTTCGCTCCTTGGAAGCCCAAGCTCGGTTTCCATGGTTTGATAATAAAAGTATTGAATCAGGGCGCTGGGTCAACCTGAAACAACTGCACCGATTCAATGTGGAGACGGCTTTTGGCACTCTAGGTTGGTTGCTGATTATTTCATACACAAAGACCACACGCCCTAACTTAGTCAAGCACTTCTATGCGAACTTGGAACTTGAAGGGGATGTCAAAGATATGAACCAGTGTAGGGATCTACGCATCACCAGCTACGTCCGGGGCGTACATATTTCATTTAACACCCATCAGTTGGCTGATCTTCTTGGGATTCCCAACGATGGAGATTTGGTATACTGTGCCCCTAAGGCGAAAGGTTATTTGACTGATGATTTGCGCCGAGAGATAGCGCATCAGATCTTAAACCCTGGAGCCCCTATGAAGGCGGCTAGCCTAAGGCCTATACCTCGGGTATATAGTCGCATTATTCAGCACAACATAGTACCACAGAGCGGCCACTACAGTGAGTTGTCCCAGCTCACCCAGTACGTCACTTATTGCGTCTGCACAGGGGAGCGGATCTCACTTCCTTATCTCATCATCCGGACTATGCATTGCGCGGCCATGGCCGATCGGGCCAGCAACCTTCCATATGGCCATCTCGTCACTTTCCTTCTTCGCCGTCTGGGCGTGAGCATGAGAGGTGAGGTATCCGTTGAGGACACCATGACATCCGACATCGACTGGGATGCTATTCAGAGGATGCAGATGGTCGATCTGCCGGTTAGTGACGACGAGTTGGAGGCTCGCCCTCGTCTACTTGGGAGAGTAGCAGCGGCAGCAGTAGCAGCAGCCGCGGCCAATGAGGCCTATGCGGCAGAGATGGGTGATGACGATGATGACGATATGGCTGGGGAAGCACCAATGCCTGTCCCACAGCCTGCACCTGCACCACCACCATCTGTCCCCACAGCTGGACCATCTCAGCCTCCTCCCGACTCAGTGATGGGTATGTTTATGGAGCTCAGGGACGCTCAGGGGGAGATGAGCCGTGACCTAGCACAGTTGACTCGCAGTCTCCGAGTCACACAGGATCAGGTGCACTGGCTCAGGGTCGCTTACGAGCGAGACTATGATATAGCGGACCCTATTCCTCCCAGGCCCCCTACCCCATGATTGTCCCTTTTATTTTCTTCTCATCTATGACTGTTTATAATACAGGGTATCTATCCGATTTGTGGACCGTACCCTGTAGCACTATTTCATTAGCTACACTTTTCTTATTTAATGAAAGTTCTTATGGTTTTTCCTAACTAGTGTATGTGCACATGTTAAGTTTCATATTTAACATAGTATATTATTCTCTTTCTTAGTCCGTCTCAGGTATCAAACAACGCTTAGGGTGCGTTTGTATTAAGATTTTTTTAATTTTTCCTAACTCAGTTCATCGACTCAGTTAAGTGCAATATGGTTTGTTAGAACAGAGCCCAAGAGCTCTGATACCAAGTTGTCACACCCCAATTCTGATCCAACCAGAATGGTGTGAGTGAACCGTCATTGAACCAACGGTTCACACCAGGATCTCGAATAGGCCGTGTCCATTCATACAAACCATTACACATAACCACAATCAGAATATAAATAATACAGCGGAAGAGTTTAAATAGAATCAACTGAGTATCTATTGATAATTTAAATAAATATCTCATTATCCAAATTCAAACACATAAAATAAATATCTTTTACATCCCTTTAACATCAAACGAAAATAACTGAAACGAATAAACAAAATCCGATCACAGGTACACACAGAAAGGGCACTCGCATGAAGCATCACTCTCGTCCTCCCCGGCCTGTACATCCAAAGCAGCCACACCACCGTACGCCGGAGCGTTCACGTAGTCGTCCATGGTGTATCCTGCATCAACATCTAAAAGCAATGTATATACAAAGGGTAAGCTACCAACACAGCTCAGTAAGACAATCAGATAGTTTCACAATATTATGCATGAGTAACAATCAATTTTATGCTGTGGTCTGGTTTTAAGTTTGCAATGTGCTATAGAAAGGTTTGGTGGCCCCCGCACCTCTATACACGAGTGTGTGGCACCCCATGGATCACACCCCCATTGGCTCACATGCACCCATCATGGAATAGAGGTAGAGCTAAGATACCCACGTACCTCCCCTGATACTCTATCCATACCAGTACCTAAGCCCCTACTGGCCAGGGCTCGCAAACTGGGCTCGCAACTAACCAATCCTATATCTCATCAATGTATGCTCTATCCCAGCACAGCCGTCTACGGCATAGAGATAGAGCTAAGGCATTCCCACACCTCCCCTGATACCCTATCTGCAACTAACACACTAGGATAGAAACATAACGCAGGTAGACCCTATCCCAACATAACTCCCTACGGCATAGAGATAGAGCTAAAGCATCGTGGATAAGCCAGCGTCGACTCGGAATCCTCAGTACCACATAACAATGGCCGGGACAACATCAATATCGGAGACCACCGTACCACGACCTTCCCCTGATACCCCACCCGTTCCAAACATGTTAAGACAGAATACTACAAAAGGTGCTAATGTAAAGAGCGATCCCAGGCCCATGCCCCACTCCACACACTAACGAAAACAATCACATGCCTAACAATCACATCCTATAAATGCATGAACAGTAATAATAACCGAAAGTAAAGGATGGCATGTGAATATGCACAAACAACACATCTCATACAATCAGGTGATTAACAACAATTTACTGTCCATTAATTATTAGGTTTAGGTCAGATTCCCTTACCTGACGCTCGTTCGATAACTTGCTCCACGTCGCAAGATCCAAACGATATGTCACAAAGTTCTACAATATTATTAGGGATTCATTAGAATATTTTTCTTTGGGTTTCATGTTGGTCGGAAACCAACAAAGATCACAAAATACCCTTACAGAGCTGACCGGTGGCATGTACCGGTCGCAGCTCTGTGGGAAAGACTGGCGACCGGTATGGTCAGCCGGTTCCCCACAGGCAACCTCCCGAGAGGTAGCGGTCGCAACATACCGGTCGCACCATGTGCAACCGGTATAGTCGACCGGTATGTCTCCGGAAGACCATACATGGGTTTTTCGACTGCCGACGATCATCCTCCATGGATTTTTAGGGTTTCTCCTATCCATTCTAAGTCTAATCATTGAGTTAGAGCTCTCCCCAACTCATTCAAGTCTCATTTCGATGAATCTCATCTCGAACTCGAATCTAGGGTTTGACGGCAACTTAGGGTTTATTGGCCAATTTAGGATTTTAGATCAATACCTACTTTGCATGGTATTGACCCACCCACACAAGTAACATAGGATAAGAAGATTGATTCGAACACTTACCGTTGACAGGCGTAGCATGAGCTTCGTCGAACGGTAATGGCGGCACCTCCTTCTTCTTCCTAGCTCCTTCTCCTTTCCAACCTATTTCTCTTCTCTAGGGTTTGTGAGAGACAATGGAAAGGATTTGAGGAGGTTTAAGGGTGTATTTATAGGCTAGAAATAGGGTTCAGTAACCCTACTAGGATTAGGAAACTTCTAGGATTCGAAATCAGGACAGCGGGACCCGTAGAGACCAATTTCTAGATTCCCGCACCTACCTGCGCAGGCCATACCGGTAGACCGGTACCAAGACCGGTACCATCGACCGGTATACCTAAAATCAGGTATAATTGGTGGACTTCGGTCCAATTTTGTACCTGTTTGTTATCCGCTTGCCCCGTCTAGCCCGGTGATGATCAGAAGACCTGTCATGACACAAAACCAAGGTTTAGACCGGGTTTTCGGAGTGCGGGTCTTACACCCTAAGTGCGGCCAGATGTAAATTATGTCTACTTTTCATCCTATAGTCCACTATTTTGTGTTTGGATCCTTTGGCTTACTTTCAGGGTCCATTCTATGATTGTTCTATGGCTTAAAACTCCAAATCACTTCCTTTACATTGTTTTCCATGATTCACTCCATGGATTCCATTGAAATCTTCCCATGGATGAATGATTTGGGTTTCTCCTAGATCCTACCCTCTTTATATACTATTCTAGGGTCTTACACAATTTATGGAGAATGTTTCATACCTTAGTCTTGCTGAATTCAGAGATTCCTCTGAAACTCTTCTCCTTTGCCTTCTCTACCAACTTTCCTTCTCTTTCTTCTCTTCTCTTATCTCACTTTCAATTAGGGTTTCAAAAGGAGTAAAAGAGCCTAAGGGACGTCCTATTTATAGAGGAAGACCTCCCAAAATCCCAACGAGGTTAGGAAGGGTTCCCTTTGAATTAGGAAAGTTTCTTAATTTCCGATTTCTGTCAGTTAGCCTAGGGTCGATCCTAGGGTCGCAGAATCCATCGACCCTAGGGTCTCAAGTCATCCGACCCTAGGACTCAAAAGTCATGGGTTGGACCCTACTGAGGTGGGGTCGACCCTACCTGTTTAGGCATGCGACCCTACCCTCCATTTTATTATTTTTGGGTCAATTTCATACCTGGTTTTGTGATTTCCTTCACGCACTTATCCGTGTGGCTCGACCATGATAGGTAGACCTGGTACAAGGTGGTAAGACCGGTTAGTTCGGTACGGGTCTTACAAGTGATGATGAGTGAAATGCCATGAGAGGTCCTCTCACTCGGGTAGCTACAGCAGATGCAGAGGTGGCAGCAGCAGCAGCAGAGGAAGACGAGAGTGATGAAGAGAATGATGATAGGATGTACATGGATATGGATGTCATACCTCCTCCATCACCATAGCATTCTACTGGAGCTGGTCCTTCTCGAACTTCTCACTCAGCTGGCCCTTCACGCCCATCATCAGATGACATAATGGTGCTACTACATGAGATTCACGAGGCTCAGCTTGCTACAGACTAGCGGGTAGTAGATCTGGTAGCTAGTCTCTGAGCGACTCAGACTCAGGTAGCCTGGCTTAAGAGAATGTATGTTGAGGACTATGATAGATACAGTGAGGCACCTCCTCCTACAGCACCCCCAGCTCCATGATACCATTTATTTCTTTTTCCCTTTTATACTACAGAGTAACTATCTGAATTGTGGACTGTACTCTGATTCGAAAGTACATTTGTCTTGTTCCCCTTTTTATATATAAAATTTATTTCCCATTCACATATGTGCATTATTCTCTTTTCACTTTATGTCTCAAACCACACAGGTGCTTATAGTGTGTTCTTATTACAGTTTTTAAATTTTATCCTAACTCAGTTCATGACTCATGTGGAAGTAGTTAGGTCATTTGGGTAGAACCTAGGAGAGCTCTAATACCAAGTTATCACACCCCAATTCTAAACTAACCAGAATAGTGTGATGAACCGTAAATAAACCAATGGTTCAATCAAGATCTTCGTTTGGTAGTACCCACCATATAAACCACAAACACCTTCCACAGAAATAATCAGAGATAAATAACAAATAAGCGAAAGTCTTATAGATAATGAACTGAGTGTCTAATAATGATATAATAATTATCTAATCTAATTATTTCCCAAAAACTCAAGACATAAAGGTAATTAATCCGTTAGATGTCCTAATAACCAAATATAGCTAAACTGAAAAAAATGCATTGGTTGCACTCGCATAGAGATCATGTGCATCTTCAACAGCTTCTACGTCCATGGCCGCAACTTGTCCATACATCCACGCATTCACATAATCTTCAACAATAAAACCTGAATCATCAACTAAAATATTCGACGTCGAAAGGGTGAGCACACATCATGGCTCAGTGAAAAAGCAAAAAAAGGCAACAAACATATGCATGCATTCAATTCATATCTTTGGTCTGGTTTTAAGTTTGCAATATGCTATAGAAAGGTTCAGAGGACCCCGCTGTCACACCCCAATTCTGGTCTAACCAGAATGGTGTGATGAACCGCCAATAAACTAACGGTTCACCCAGGATCTTGTATAAGTCATTCCCACCATATCAAACCAAACATACATTCCACATTAATAATCAGAGGTAATAAACAAATAAGCAGAAGTCTTACAGATAATGAACTGAGAGTATAATAGTGATAAATAAGTATTTAATCCAATATCTCCAAACCACAAGACATAAAAATAAATAATCAATTACAAATCTGATGTAACTAAACTTAAGCAAAAACACATTGGTTGTACTTGCATGATGAATCATGCGCATCTTCTTCAGCGTCTACATCCATCGCAGAAACGTGTCCATACGTCAGCCCATTCATATATTCTTCAACAGTAGGACCTGCATCATCAACTAAAAATATTCGACGTCGAAAGGGTTAGCACACATCACGGCTCAATGAGTAAATAAAACAATGCAACAAACATATGCATGCATTCAATTCATATATTTGGTCTGGTTTTTAAGTTTGTAATGTGCTATAGAAATGTTTGTTGGCCGCCGCACCTCTATACAAGAGTGTGTGAATCCGCCCAATGGATAAAACACCATTGCCGTCCCATATGCACCTACCACGGAATACAGATAGAGCTAAAATATCTTGATCAAACACCGCCAACACTTCCCCTGATGCCCTACCCATACCATCAAGTAAGCCCCTATTGGCGAGGGCTTGCAAACTGGGCTCGCAACTAACCAATCCTAATGCCAAACAGTGTATCCAAGGCCTCATCCAAGCATCCCTCAATACGTCCATAGAGATAAAGCTAAGTCCTCCCGACAGAGTCAGAGACCACATGCTCTGAGATCACCTTCACTGATACCCTACGACGTAATAATTCTGCTAAGGTAATGGCGATACGACGATGTTAGTGGGCAAGACTTGAATAGAGATAGAGCTAGAGTCTGGTGACGAGGTCGAAGACCACCATGCTACGTCCTCCCCCTGATGCTCCACTCTCATCCAACACACTAACCACACATATATATTCACATGCCTATTCCTAGCATCATCAACATCATCATGTTATAAATAAACGGAATTAAATATGCATGAATAGTAATAACAACAATATTGGATGACATGTGAGACGCACATTACAAGCATACATCCATAGAATCAATCATGGCATTGGACTCAATAAAAATAAATACTTTATTATTATCTAATTAATTTAGGTCTTGTTCCCTCACCTGTTAGCAATTCTCCATATCCTTCCAAGCCTTGAAATTCTCTTTAAATTAATTTAACAACATAAAAGTTATATGAATTTAAGTCAGGGTTCGTATGTGACATGTTACAGTAGTCGAAAATCAAAACAGAGCACTGATAGGTGCCTGATTGGTCCTACGGTCTCATGTTGTATCGACCTTACTGTCTACATTTGATACCGTAACTGCGACCATATGATTTCTAAAATCTTCCCGAATGCCTTTGGTCGATCCTCTGGTCTTACTAGTCATTCTATGGTCGACCGTAGCTGCGACCTTGAGAATTCTGGACACAGTCTACATAAAATTCAAGGTCTTCCTGGGTCAATTCTTCTGTTCTTCAAGGGGTTTTATTCTAAGGTCATCCAATGGCCATCATTAGTAATTTCTTATCAACCCTAATCATCAAATTCACTCCTCATGGTTCTCCTTGGGATTTTCTCAAGGAAATCACATAGATCATAATAGGTTGATATGACCTATCCTCCATAAAAGTCTTATTCTTTAGAGTTTACATCTCCAGAGATTTGTTTCATACCTTGGCCTCTGATAGAGAGTCAATCCCTCCTCCGTAAACTCTTCTCCTTAGCTTTTTCTTCTTCTCCTTCTCTCCCTTCTCTTCCTTCTCTTTCTCTAGGGTTTACTAATGTTCCAAAAGAGTAAAAAAGGTCTTAGGGGCGTCCTTTATATAGAGGAAAACTCTCCATATAGTGTCTTCTTTCAATTAGGAAAGCAATCCCTTAGTTTAGAAAAGTTTCCAAAACTTGAAGTCTGATCTAGGTTCTCACGGTCGATCATACGGTCGCATAAACCATCGACCGTAGGGTCGAAATCATCGACCACGGGGTTCAAGATTTGAGATTTTTGATTCCCTTCCTTACGGTCGACCATACCTACCCAAGCATGCGACCTTAGGTATGTTTTTAGTGTTTTTAACTCGATTCTCATACCTGGTTTGTGATCTATCTTCACATGCTTAGTCTACTTGGTCCAGGAATTATGGGAAGACCTGGCACAACACGGTTAGACCAAGTTAGTGGAGTGCGGGTCTTACAACTCTCCCCTCTTATATAAATTTCATCCTCAAAATTTGCACATACCTTTCGAGTCGAATAGGTGAGGATATTGCTTCCGCATAGTGTTCTCTTCTTTCCATGTAACTTCTTCTACATTTTGGCTTCTCCAAATAACCTTAACATAGTAAATGTCGCGGTTGTGAAGATGTTTTAACTTCCAACTAGTGATCTCAAAAGGTACTACTTCGAACATCAAATCTTCAGTCAAATCTAGTGGATCCATTGTTAACACGTGTGTTGGATCTCTGACGTACTTATTCAATAATGAGATAAAATACATCATGCACACATGACATGGATGATAGAAGTGCTAACTGATATGCTACTTTTCCACGTCTATCTATAACTTCATATGCTCCAATATATCTGGGACACAGCTTTCCCTTCTGTCCAAACCTTTTTAAACCATGAATAGGAGATATTTTCAGAAATACCTTATCACCTATGGTGAATTCGAGATCTCTGCATCGATTATCTACATATTGCTTCTGACAGTTCTGAGCTATTCGGACTCGTTCCTTGATAATGTCGACTACTCGACAAGTCTCTTCAACAAACTCTGGTCCAACAATACTCCGTTCTCTAACTTCATTCCAAAACAAAGGAGTTCGAGATTTCCTACCATACAATGCTTCATGGGGTGACATCTGTATAGTCGCTTGATAGCTGTTGTTATAAGCGAACTCTATCAATGGTAATTTCTCATCCCATGATCCTTTGAAATCAATAACACAAGCTCGAAGCATGTCTTCTAAAATCTAAATAGTACACTCCGACTGTCCTTCTATCTGATGATGGAATGCAGTACTAAACTTCAATGTTGTATCCTTAGCCTTCTGTAATCCTTCCCAAAACATTAAGGTAAAGCGTAAGTCTCTATTGGACACAATGCTTTCAGGTACACCATGTAATCTGACAAAATTATCTACATAAAGCTTAGCTAACCTCTCTAGGGTATACTAAGGTTGTATAGCTATGAAATAAGCTGTCTTGGTCAAACGATCCACAATTACCAAGACCGTATCAACTACTTAGAGAGTCAATGGTAACCCAGTGACGAAGTCCATAGTAATGCAGTCCCATTTCCATGCTGGTTTTGGCTATGGTTGTAACAATCCTGCAGGTCTTTGCTTTTCAGCCTTTACTTGTTGACAATTCAAGCATTGAGACACAAATTTATCTACATCCGCTTTCATTCCTCTCCACCAATATAGTTTCTTCAGATCAACATCTTTGTACTTCCAGGATGTACCAAATAAGTTGCGGTGTGAGCTTCCTTCATTAGTCTGTGTCTAATATCCAAGTCTTCGTCTTTAGGAACACATACCCTTCCTTTGTATTTTAGTAACTTTTCAACGTCCAAGGTGAACTCAAGATTAGTCCTACCTTTTTCGAGGTCTTCTTGCACCGTTTTCAGATATGGGTCTGATTTAATAGCGGCTTTCACTTCGTCTAATAGATCAGGTACAATCTTCAATGTAGCAAACATGTTTGATAATAGAGGAATAAACCCTTGGTCAGTTGATTCATTTGAAATATCAATCACAAACTGCTCTTTACCGTGATTAAATACTCTCCCTGTGATACACACCACAGCATTTGTACTAACTTCTTCTTGGGATTCTATCATTGCTTTCATGCTTAGTGCTTCAGCAACTACATTAGCTTTTCCTGGATGATACTGGATATCACAATCATAATCCTTCAATAATTCCAGCCATCTTCTTTGTCTCATGTTCAACTCCTTCTGATAAAAAAGATAAATGAGACTCTTATTATCTGATTTAATCTGAAATTTCTCTCCATACAAATAATGTCTCCATATCTTAACAGCAAGTACTACTACTGCTAATTCCAAATCATGAGTGGGATAATTCTTCTCTTGTGTCTTCAGTTGTCTTGAGGCATACACAATTACTTGTTCTCCTTGCATAAGCACACACCCTAAACCTAACCCAGATGCATCAATGTATAAGGTAAGGTTGTCCTGGGATTGAAATAGTCAAAATGGGGGCTGATATCAATCTAGCCTTCAATGTTTAAAAACACTCTTCACATTTATCGGTCCATACAAACTTTTCTCCTTCTTTGTCAGACTAGTGAGAGGTACGACTATTCTAGAGTAATCATTCACGAATCGTCGATAGTAACCAACTAAACCTAAGAAACTTCTTATTTCTGAAACATTCTTAGGTGCTTCCCATTTCACAATGGCTTTAATCTTGCTAGGATCTACTTTAATTCCTTCAGCAGATACAACATGGCCTAAGAAAGTGACTTCATTTAACTAGAACTCACACTTTGTAAATTTTGTGTAAAGCTTCTCTTTTCTTAGTCGCTGCAGAGCGGCTCTTAGATTTGTGACATGAGTTTCTTTGTCCTTGGAGTAGACTAGTATGTTGTCAATAAATACAATGATTGACATATCCAACATATCATGGAATACCCGATTCATGAGTTCCATAAAAGTTGTGGGTGTATTAGTTAATTTAAAAGAAATGACTAAAAATTTATAATGTCCATATCTGGTTCTGAATGTTGTCTTTGGAATATCACCTTCCTTAATCTTCAACTGATGATATCCTGATCGAAGATCAATTTTGGAGAACACTTTGGCACCTTGCAACTGATTGAACAAGTCATCGATCCGAGGCAATTGCTTTCGATTCTTGATCATAAGCTTATTCAATTCTCGATAATCTATACACAGTCGAACACTACCGTCCTTTTTTTTCACGGATAATACTGGCTCTCCCCATGGTGATATGTCGGGTCTGATATAACCCTTGTCCAGTAATTTCTGTAATTTTACCTTCAGTTCCTTCAGTTCAGTAGGAGCCATTCGATAAGGTGCTTTCGATACTGGTGTGGATCCAGGTATAAGATATATAACGAACTCTATCGCTCGATTGGGTGGTAGTCCTGGTAGTTCCTCAAGGAATACATTCAGAAATTCACACATAATTTGAATATCCTCCATTTGTGGTGCTTCCTTGGTGAGGTCGACCACGGATACTAAATACTCAATTCCTCCTTTCTCGACATTTTCTAGCCTTCAATACAAAGAGAATGAGTTTTTGTTTACGGGGAAGTTTGGTTCTCGAAAAACTATACTCTGCTCCTTCCTTGTCTTTAAATGTCAATTACTTTTCTGCACATAATAGGTTTGTAGAGTGCCGAGCTAACGAATCCATTCCCAAGATAACATCAAAGTCTGCCATCTCAAGATGAATTAAGGTTGCATCCACAATCTTCTCACCGATAAGAACTGGACATGGTCCATAACCTTTGTATAGTTCCACTTCTAATCCCATAGGTGATCGTACAAGCAGTTTGTAGTCTAAAGGTCTGAAGGGAAGATTTAACATCTTTCCAAATGACACAGATATAAAAGAATGAGTAGCTCCAGAGTCAAAGTGTACTCTGGCATAGTAGTCTTGGTTGCATCATTGAAGCCTTGAGTACGGAAGGGTTTGGATGTCTTTAAGTTCCCTCCATTGTATGAATTTCCATTAGGCCTTTTAATACCCCTGTTCTGAGCAAAATAACATTCCCTCTGGCTCGATTCCAGTACTCAAGCAATCCGTATAGTTTCATTATAAATCTTTTTTTTCAGTCTCAATACATGCTCATGAATGCTTCCCCTAAGTCCAATGACAAACCTTCAGGTTTTGGTATTTTCCTCATGCATGCTAGAGGGAGCAAAGAAAAATAGTTCTTCATAATATTGTTGATATGCATCTATAGTCATCTGTCCTTAATACAGACTCAGAAACTCCTTTTTCATTTAATCTCTGAAACTCCTAGAAAAATACTTCTCGAAGAAAGCTTCTTTA